>OX411552.1:48123057-48723057 GCA_948146395.1 Fragum whitleyi | reverse complement strand
TTTATAGTCTTTTGTCATATATTTTCACTTTTTTTATTTTCTACTAGTTAAAGTAATAGTTAAACGCTAATAATTGAAAATTAAACGATTTAAATTGCCGAAAGGAGGGAGCGTAGCGACCGACTGAGGCTGCTTAAGGTTCATAAAGTGTTTGAGACCCAATTTTAAGGGGGCTTCATTAGCCAAGAAAAAGCAGTATGTCCAGGTATATTGTATAACAAAATGCTGTCTTTGAACTCAAGCAGTTGAGCAACATAAGACCACCATATCTATAGCGGTAAAGCCAAAACATTGTGGAAAAGGGTCATTTTGTACAGAACAAGCAACTGCATGACGGTTGGATAAGATTGGCTCATAATTTAACAAAGTACAGTCTAAAGTACTACCCAAGCACTACAAATGACGAGAGGTCAGCGCAAAACTGCTGTAAGTTCCTATATATCTATAGGCATTTACAATAGTTTTGCACTGACCCCTCGAACATTTTCTGATATTCAGGACACTAGAAACCCTGGTACAATTCGAGGTCTCTCGGACTGGTATCTTGAAGAACAAGAAAGAGAACTTAGTGAGGGAAAGACGCCCCTACTTACAGATGAGATGATTCAAAATAACATTTTAGATATTATGTCGGCCGGTAAGGACTTACTCAAAAGTTTAACTAAGCGGGGTGGGGATTTCTCTAAAAATGGATTGATGAAAACTTGTCGTTTTTAGCTCCACTGGCTGAAAGCCACTGGGGCTATTGTCATGGCGTTGTGTCCGTCGTGCGTCCGTCCGTCCGTGCGTGCGTGCGTCCGGTCGTAAACTTTTCTTTAAAAATCTTCTCCTCAGAAACTACTGGATGGATTTCAACCAAACTTCACAGGAATGATCCTTGGGTGGCCCTCTTTCAAAGTTGTTCAAGAAATTTTGATCCAATGAAAAACATGGATTTAATGGGCGTGGCTTATTTCCAAATACGGTAAAAAGTGAGTTTTCTCAGATTCTAATCAATGGATACCAATTAAATTTTACATGAATAATCCTTAGGTGACCCTTTATCAGTCTACAAAAAATCATTGTGATCGGATGGAAAATATGCATTTTATGGGCGGAGGTCATTTCTCTATATGTTATATAGTGGAAACTTTGAAAATCATTTTCTCTTAATCTAACTGATGGATATCAACCAAATTTCACTTGAATGATCCTTGAGTGACCCTTTATCAGTGTACAAAAAATCATTGTGATTGGATGAAAAATATGTATTTCATGGGCGGAGGTCATTTCTCTATATGTTATATAGTGGAAACTTTGAAAATCATTATCTCAGGATGTAAATGATGGATATCAACCAAATTTCACTTGAATGATCCTTGAGTGATCCTTTATCAGTTTACTAAAAATCATTGTGATTGGATGAAAAATATGTATTTTATGGGCGGAGGTCATTTCTCTATAAGTTACATAGTGGAAACTTTGAAAATCATTTTCTCAGAAAGTAACGGATGGATATCAACCAAATTTCACTGGAATGATCCTTGAGTAACACTTTATCAATTTACCAAAAATTATTTTGATTGGATGAAAAATATGCATTTTATGGGCAGAGGTCATTTCTCTATATGTCATATAGTGGAAACTTTGAAAATCATTTTCTCAGGATTTGATTTTTGGATATCAATTAAATTTCACTGGAATGATACTTGAGTGACCCTTTATCAGTGTACCAAAAATTATTTTGATTGGATGAAAAATATACATTTTATGGGTGGAGGTCAACTCTCAATATGTTACATAGTGGAAACTATGAAAAACATTTTCTCCAATGTAAATGATGGATATCAATCAAACATTTTTGGTATGATCTTTGGGTGACCCATTATCATGCAGTCAAAAATTATTTTTATTTGATGAAAAATATGTCTTTTAATAGCAGAGGTCATTTCTCTATCTGTTATATAGTTGAAACTTTGAAAATCATTTTCAACATCAGTAGAACCCCAAATATTTAAAAATCTAGTCAAAACATTTATTTGCTTTTACAAGAATTTCAAGCCTGTGGAGCGACTCAAGCCATTCATGGCTTTCTAGTTATAAATAATGGCAACGGATATCAGAATAAACTGTTGTCGTTATCAAAATTAAAGATTTTGTTTTTGAAAATTAATCATTGTTAATACTCAAAATTATGATTGTGGTTCTGAAAAATAATGATGGACGTTGTCAAATCAACAAACAATTGCACGCTATAATTCATTGCGATATTTTTGTGCCATTATCATCGTATTTAAGATATAAAAAGAAGACTTATTCACAAAGTTAACCGTCAAGACATATATGAAATACGTCGTATACAAAAATTCCAAGTAGCAACTGTATGCTAGGTAACACTTTCCTCTAATTATTGACCTGTTCTGCGTTCAGGATGACAAAACGGTACCAACTGTTTGCTAGTTATAATCCACCTTGCAAGTGTACTTGCTTGCAAAGCGGGCTATAATTTGCAAACAGTTCGTACGGGGTTGTTATCCTGAATGCAAGCCTGGATGAATTCGTTAGAACTTGCAACAGCATTTCTCTTCTAATCTATAGGTATAATAACAACATCATCTACTCTTCCGAACGCTCTTCTATGTCTAATGAATCATCCCGAGTACCAGACGAAAATACAAGAAGAAATAGACCGTGTTGTGGGTATAAACGGGGAACCAAACCTGGTTGACAAGCGGAACTGTGACTTTCTGGAGGCCGTTGTCATGGAAACGTTAAGACTAATGCCACCGACGCCACTCTTGTTGCCACATTTATGTTCGGAAGATACCGAGTTCGAGGGGTTTAATATACCGACAGGAACACAAGTTAGTTTTGGACATTTGTCAGTTCTAAGCATGCAAAGCGCAAAGTTTCCAATCCAACCTTAAGTTACTAAAAATACATTTTCTAAATGGAAGTTATATGAGTCTGTGCGTGAGATTTCCAACAATGTCAACTATGCGCAAAGCAAAGACTCTGTTCAGACTGTGCTTCCGCACAGTCTGATCAGAGTCTTCACTATGCGTTTAGTAGATAGATAATGTCTCAAAGTATCTGTAGACCATCAGGTAGTTTTATATTTACAGTGTGTGGCTGTCTACGCTACCCAATGTTTGCACCTCACGAACACTTCAAATTGTAAGAAATGTCACGCACAGGCTAATATCTCGAGGCACGTATCAAAAGCATGTGATTTAGAGCCATGTTGAACAAGTTACATACATACTTCTGCCTCTTTTGTGATACAAATGTATACTAATTCTAAAGCGCATTTATCTTCGGTAAAGATTAACATTTTATTACCCTCTTTGGTTTGATATATGCAATTCAAATATTTTTCTTAAATTTTCTGGCCTTTATGCTTAAGCTACTAATTCTCCAAAAGGAACAGAGCGAATAATGATTTAAATGATTGTATTACATTAATTAGATATTCACGTTAAAGACGGATTTGGATTATGTTGTTATTGATAAATCTCAAATAGAATCTTTCGCAGTAACCGACACGGAAATTATACTACTATATCTTAGATAAGCTAAAAAAATATACATCTTTGCTTTAGTTTGTAGAGATTTTTGGGGCAAATGTAAAGTTCTTACACATTTCAGATTGTAGCGAATGTTTGGAGCATTCATCATGATGAGAAAGTTTGGGACGATCCATGGGTGTTTCGCCCTGAAAGATTTTTGGATAATTATGGAAAACTTTTACCCAACACACACGTCTACATGAAAACGTATGTAATATTTTTTTTATCTTGGCTATTATCGGAGCTAACCCGAGGTATTTGATCACCTTGGCGTCATTCGCGTTTGCGTTGTTGTTGGTGTTTGCGTTTACGTTGGCGTTTTCGTCAGCGTGACAAATTTTAACCTTTGTCATATCTCTGAAATAGATCTTTAACACATGTGCACCATCACAAGAGCCATCAAGAAGGATAACTCTGAAAGCATCCTGTTTTCGACTGAGGTTTTTTGCATTACATGTATCCAGCAAATGCAGTCGAGCGTTGGCCCACGGTACGGTGCTCTTTGTTCAACGAAATGTTCATGTCCGTAATATATATCAAGTTATCTACAGGTTTAGTTAACAACGTCGTGAAATCGACAGAGTGAATGATTTCAGAATGCAATGACGTAACGGCAAAAGTTGGCGGTCACTACTGTAACAAATGACGTCCGTTTATATATGACGTAAAATTGATGATTTTCAAGTAAAATACGACGAAAAGCGAGGAAAATAGTTTATATTCAGTCACTCATTTGTAAAATATACAATAATATACAATCTAGTCAAAGTAAAAATGACAACATTTTACAGAAACGTGATTTATATCACAATCAATTTGCGAGAGCAGCACGACGGAAACAATTGAAAGCAAAATCCGAACCGAAACGAAACTGAATTTGATTCGAATTAAAACCGTACAAGTTTCCAATCAAACAATGGTGTTAAAATTTATTAAGGTTGAATGGATGGAAATTAAAATTTTACACAAGTTTTTGACTGGTTCTGTGAACGAGAACTATTTTAGACAATATTTATATATTGACCTGACGTTCAAACGTCGAAAAAAACGCGTTAGTGGGACAATTTTAAGACGAGCTTTGAGATCTATATATCCGTTTGTTAAAGAGATATTGGTGATTTTTTTATATTTGCGAAATATAATCTAGACGTATTTTGAATATGAAGTTAAAATAATAATATGTTTATGTGTGTAAAAACAAATGAACACCAAAAGTTTCACCGGCGTTTTTATGACGTTTTTACGCAAAGTGGGATTATTTTAAGACCAAGAAAACTCAATAATAACCCCATTAGATTAAGCCGAATTTCGAAAAAAATATAATTACATAAATTCCAGTTCAGATGTATTTCAAATATAATAGGCTATATAGGCTATATTATATTGATTTTACTTACTGAGAAAATTATTTCCTTGATTATTGGTTATATTATTTTAAATTTCTAAATATCTCATTTATTATATCATTAAGAGATTTTTTTTCGCAATTTTTAAACTTGGCATCGAAAAGAAAACTGTTTCTGATGCACCTTTAACTTTCGATCGTCGTTAAAAAAACTGATAAAAGATGAAACAATTTTGCTTAAAGAAAAATAATTCCTAAATCACAAAGTAGCCGTAGCTACTAGCTATGCTATTTAGAAAACTCTTAAATAAAATTGCATGGAATGATTGAAAAGCGATAAATAATGTCCTCCTTTTACAGCAATGTTTCAATTCTATAGCAAGATTTTATTGGTAAAAACATATTTGAGAAGAGATAAACGTATTTTTTACAAAAACAAACTTTTTTTTGAAATAAACTTTTTCTTAACATTTCTGCAAGTTCAATCATTTTTTATGTATATAAATTCCTACATTCAATTGATCTTGTTCATTTTATCGCTTTTTGTCATTTCCTAATTTTTAGATTTAATATAATCACAGTGTTTTAAGCCATAAATAAATATAACTTTAAACACTTAAAAAAATCATGAACTTTCTATTGGAATAAAATATAATATTCTATTTTTATTTTTATTTTTTATATCAATTTATGAAATAATGATGACCAATAATGGTCAATGTCATGTGTAGAATATAAAGGGTGATTGACCCCCTAGGGTGATTCAGAGAGATTAAAGACCTGGTTTAAGGAATGTTGTATATTCAAGACCCCTACTGATAAGCTAATTGTTTATCTGTTTGAATCACCCTAGGGGGTCAATCACCCTTTATATTCTACACATGACATTGATCATTATTGGTAATCTTTATCTCATTAATTGATTTGAAAAAAGTGAAAAAAAAATATATTTATATATTATTGAAACAGAAAGTTCAAGATTAAACTTTATTTATTTCCATCTTATAAACACTGTGATAAAATAAAATTTGCAAATTAGGAAGTAACAAAAACTGATGAAACATTCCAAATCAATTGAAGGTAGGAAATTATATATATTAAAAGTTTGAACTTGCAGCAATGTTAAGAAAGAATTTATTTCAAAGAAAATATTTTGGTAAAATTACTTTTATCTCCATACAAATATGTTATAACCCATAAAATCTTTCTGCAGAATCGAAACATTGAATCAAAAGGAGGACATTAATTATCCCTTTTCAATCATTCAAATCGATTTTATTTAAGAGTTTTCTTAACATCATATTTACAGCTATTTTGTTATTGAAGAATTATTTCTAAAAACAAAATTGTTTCATTTTTTATCAGTGTTTTTACAAAGATTGAAAGGATGCATCACAAACACTTTTCTTTTCTATGCCAAGTTAAAAAATGCAAAAAATATATATATTATCATTACCTAAATGATAAAATAAAAGAGATATTTAGTTCTTTAAAATAATTTTACCAATAATTAACGAAATACTTTTCTCAATAAGTAAAAAATGATTAAATCAATATATGCCTGTCAGCCTCTGTATGTGTATCTCTTCATAGAGTATACAAGGTGATTAAGTGATTGAGATAAGGGCCATAAAACCATTAAGATAACAATGGGTGGTTAATTGCATATCTCATTGGGGGGGGGGGGTCGCTTTAGTTCAAGATTGCCCTTTCCCATTCGGCGTCACGATGAGTATGCAACTGCGTATTTGCGTGCAGATCGCTACGCTAATTTTAGTGGTTATTTCTGTTTTTCATTTTTTTCAGCTGGATGCCGTTCGGTGTGGGTAGAAGGAAGTGTCCAGGACTTACGCTGGCGGTCACGAGACTATTTCTCTACCTGTCCCATCTACTCCAGAAGTGGGAATTTATACCTTCCTCCGGAAACTGCGGACCATGTGACCCCAGGGGAGATAACTTTAATTCTGCTTTCCTGTTCACACCAAAACCTTTTTACTGTGTGGTGAAAGAGAGAAGTGCAACGAAATGAAAGACAAGCTGTTGAACGATAAATCCAAAATAGGAAGTCAAATCATTGATTTTGTAACAACAAATCGAACGGTAGCCACAGCTCAAATAAAGCTACAAATCAAAAGACGTGTTTTCTAGGAATATCTGCTTAAATGACAAAATAACTATTTTTACCTGTCTGAATTACCTTTTTCGCACAGATCTCAAATTTTGTGCACTAAAAGTGATAATAAGAAGAAAATTTGGGAAAAAAAGAGAAGAAATTGCCTGAAAAGGAATTTTGAAGTCTACTTTCCGTTTCAACCCACAATGAATTAATGTCTGCAAATTCTTTGAAATTTGATAAGTTGTAAATTGTTTGTAATGTAGTATATCTTGGTTAGAAAGCTGAAAGTATAATTTGATGTCATTTAAGAAGGTATTTTCTGGAGGAAGGATGAAATAGTTATGGTCAACCCCTGAAACGATGTATGAAAATGCATAAAACCAATAATAACTTGGGAATCCTTACATGAAACTGTAATTCTTTTCATTATATTTATTTAACAAAAAAAGAAAAAAAAAACAAGAGGACATATAGGCCTATAAAAGATAAAAGGTTAAACTGACATTTGTATTTTATTTATATAGCCGCCTTTGGATTTCAAGTTATCGGATTCATGATAACCTAAAAATAACTTACGACTGATAGAAAAAAAATCAGAATCTAACATTTAATTCAAAATACATGGAATTTTGTAAAAATTGCACGAAAAATAGTAAAAAAATATGGAAGGGCGTGATATTTACAACAACTGGTTTGGCAAAAAGCTCATATCGAAGTTAGATCTTTAAAAAGGCGCGTAACCATGGCAATAGATCCGAGAGAAATGACAAAGTTTTTGATCGCCTACTGACGAGATATGACGCGATATTGACAACCACTCACAAGTTGCAAATGGTAGACGACAATTTTTGTCACAGTTTCCAATTTTTAATCTCATTTAGTTAGGGGAGTGGAATGACTGCTATCTTGCAAATTTTAATTTCTTATTTTTCCACAATGTTCCCCATTTTTTTTCTCCGTGGACGTCAAAAAGTGGGAGTGTAAAGGACTGGGTTAAATTGTTGTAAATACCACGCGCATACATATAACAATAAAATAACGAACTGAGCATTATTAAATGTGACCTATCACGCGAAAAGGGACCAGATGGGAAGTCCGTAAAAACTTGTTTGAAGAAGAGATAGATTCTAGTACAGGAAAACCAGTGGTCGCTTTTCAAAAAATTCTTTTATAGGAAGGTAGATTGATTATTCTATTTTCAAAAAATTAGTAACGAGCGAAAAGTTTCGACCTTTGTCAGGCTGCGCAATCCGCGCAGTCTGACAACGGTCGAAACTTTACGCACTTCCCAGATGGTCCTTTTTTGCATGACGGGTCACAATTATGTAAACCGTGAAATATGTAGTTAAAAGAAACTGGGTTGATTTCAACATGTTCTAACATATTAAGAGATATCTTTAGAGAATAATACGTCAATGTCTTTTAAGACTGCTCTTGCACAGATTGGGAAAATGTGGATTTTAACAGTTTTCGTAAAATCAATCGGAATGAACTACCTCATCATGTTGAAGCCTTTAAAATAATAAGATTCAATCTGGTAATGCATCGAAAGAAAGACCGATATATCCGAATTTAGGTTAAGTTCATTCTGAAAAATAAAGTGACTACTAACGCTAAAAAAATTTTCTTCAATTTCGAGCCAACTATTTTCGCTTGACATTCGGCATGTTTGTCTTATTCAATCAAAGATTAAAGTTAAAGTATTTGACAGCTTGAAACTTCATATCAATACAAGCAATATTGAAAGATTATTCATATAAAATAACAATTTTGTAATATATAGACAGGAAATAAATAGACTGGATCCCTAACTGATCTTGCCACTTCGAAAAAATAAGTTACAAAATTATTGAAATATGTTGTTTTTTGTGCCAATGCTCTGGGCCATTCTTAAGTCTAAAAATACACATTTCCTAATGTAAGAACAAGTTTTGTATTCTTTATATAAAAAACTGTGAAAGAGCAGCTTTAAGAATTCATCATGACGACTGGCAATATCGAGTCATGTTGATTTCCACAGCTGAGACCAGACAATGTCGATTCTGAAGACACTTACATATTATGCTTAAATTTTATGAAACCTTTACAATCAAAGAAATTCCGTTATAAAAGGTCTTGGTCTAAACAATTAATATACGAATTGTTTCTAAAATTAGAGGACCTGATATCATTTTATATTATCAGGTACGTGATATCAGATCAATAACGTTACATGCTGTATTGTATGATAATAGATAAAAACACTGGTTGACTGGTTGGTATACGTGTGTCTACACCTGGCTTTAAGGCGCTGAAGAACTGATAAAAATCATCAGTAATCGAAATCACGAATTATTATTTCTGAAAAATACATTTAGTATTATCCCCCTTGATATTATCGGTAGCTGTTATGGTAGTTAACGATTATGTTTAAGTTACGAGTTACGAGCTTTAAAGGTAGTGGACCCGTAATTGTTTTGCAACATTTCAGAAGTAATGAAATTAAAAAGTGTTAAAAGAGGTTTCCTGGTGGTTTTAGAGGAAACCTCGGTTAACACCTGTGAAAGAATTTGTGGACCGTAATGCTGCGGAACTATTACGGGTCTACTACCTTAAATCTAACTGAATTATATAATTACAAAACGCTAAAATCTTGGTGGAACACGACATCCGGGTGACATTAAAGCTGTATGATTAACTACCTTTGGTTTTACTCCGAATTAAATCATGAGGCTTGTATGCTTACGATATATATAGGCATAAATAAATTGCATAAATACCCCCCCCCCCCCCGACACTCTCTCTCTCTCTCTCTCTCTCTCTCTCTCTCTCTCTCTCTCTCTCTCTCTCTCTCTCTCTCTCTCTCTCTCTCTCTCTCTCCCTCCCCCTCTCTCTCTCTCTCTCTCTCTCTCTCTCTCTCTCTCTCTCTCTCTCTCTCTCTCTCTCTCTCTCTCTCTCTCTCTCTCCTTATCACTTATATTCATATTTATCTAATATCCTTGTATTAATATAACACATTTTGATATTATACGAAATAAAATAACCGAGACTCTAATAAATTGCATAAATACCCCCCCCCCCGACACTCTTTCCCCTCTCTCTCTCTCTCTCTCTCTCTCTCTCTCTCTCTCTCTCTCTCTCTCTCTCTCTCTCTCTCTCTCTCTCTCTCTCTCTCTCTCTCTCGCTCTCTCTCTCTCTCCCCCCCCCTCTCTCTCCTTATCACTTATATTCATATTTATCTAATATCCTTGTATTAATATAACACATTTCGATATTATACGAAATAAAATAACCGAGACTCTCATAATATACATTACAATGTGGACAGAATACGTTTCTCTCTCTGTTAAACACTCTAAAACCTGAATCGTATAGTCTCTTTAACACTGACAGCGGGTAGGTAAAGTTACTTCCCCTTATTTTGAAATGTAGTTCCACCAAAAGTTGTCTAACTTTGTAAATGTCGCCGCTATCAATCATTTGATCGATTGCTTTCCATTCAGCTTCTTCGATGTCTATTTTTAGGATGTCTATTGTTCGCTGGAAAAAAGAAAAAAACAAACATTAAAATGAGCGTATGCGACATGCACCATGTCGTAATTCAATTTTAGTTTACGATCCAATGATCGAGCATTGTAATTGGCTTAAAAGATGAGCCAATAGAGAACGTTTGATTTTTAATGAAATTATGAATAAAAAAATATATCAACTGACAAAATAGATCTAATTCAATTGATAATTAACTCTTGCCATGCTATTACTGCTTTGGCAGGAGCTATAGACCAACATCAGCCTGCACACATGTGCAGTCTGATGTTAGTCTACACCACCTGTTTCTCACTTACAAGCCAGAATTGTCGATAGAGTTAGTTTTTCAAATAAAAAATGACCTACATTTTTATTCACACTTCACGCTTCACACTTCAAACATATTTTCTTTGAAATGTGAACTCTGAAGCGTGAACTGGAGGTGGCATTTCTTAAATTTAAACTTCACACTTCACACTTCAAACATAATATCTTTGAAGTGTGAACTGTGAACATTGAAGTGTGAACTTTGAAATGTGAAGCGTGAACTTTGAAGTGTGAAGTATAAAGTGTGAACTGTGAAATTTGAAGTATGAAGTTTGAAGTGTGAACTGTGAAGCGAGAACTGTGAAGTTTGAAGTGTGAACTTTGAAGTGTGAAGCGTGAAGTGTGAACTTTGAAGTTCGAAGTGTGAACTTTGAAGTGTGAAGTGTGAACTGTGAAGTGTGAACTTTGAAGTGTGAAGTTTGAAGTGTGAACTGTGAAGTTTAAATTTTTCAAAGTTGCCATAAATATAAACTTCCCAGTTTACAGTTAACATTTCAAACTTCACACTTCAAGTTCACACTTCTAACTTCACACTTCATACTTCACACTTCAAGGTTCACACTTCAAACTTCATAGTTCACACTTCACACTTCAAAGTTCGCACTTAACACTTCAAAGTTCGCACTTCATAATTCAAAGTTCATACTTCACAGTTCACACTTCATATTTTATAGTTCACACTTCACATTTCAATATCATATGTTTGAAGCGTGAAGTGTGAATAAAAGAAGTCACCACCGGTCTTTCGTAGAAATCTCCCAAATTTCACCAAAGCAACAGCGAGTCAGCAAACTCGCTTCCGACCCTTACCCTTGAAATGTGAGCTGTTGCGTGAAAACAGGACCATTTCGGAAAACTCTAAATATGAATAGTTAATTGAGTCTTTCATAGAATCTTACATTTGTGTGGTTTAATTCTTTTCTTATAGTTCCAAGAGTCTTCATAGTCCATTTCTTTGTTTTCATCGATACTATACCGTTCTGCCCGGCCAGGCCATACTTGTGAAATTCACATCCGGCTGGGTTTCTGATTTCTTTTACGGATAAATGACCCATACTGAAAATATAGTTTACCATCTGAATAATTGTTTTCTAGAATCGCTCATCTCACTGATTCAACTTCCTTTTAGCTCAACTATCTTCTAGCTCGAGGACCTACTTTTAATCAGGGACTATAATCACAGTTCCATTTGCACATATCAAAAACAATAAAAAAAAGTCATGTTTAAGATAGCGGACCCGTAATTGACCCACAACGCTTCGAAATTAATGAACTTTAAGAATGTTAACCAAGGTTTCCTAATGAAGTTTCATTAGGAAACCTCATTTAACATTGTGAAAGATCATGAGTTCTGAAATGTTGCGGAACTGTTACGGATCCACTACCTTTAGCTTCAGGAAATATCTTTACCCATTTTAATGTCGTTTGATTTCACTATGTACAATCATCATGACATATCTAACAACAAAAATTCAAAATGGGCCAAAATATCATTCTGGAGCACTTTTTTACTACATGTTTAGAAGAGACATATTCTTAATGAGATCATTTTAAAAAAAAAAATTCTTGCCAAGATTTATGATATCTCCAAGACCACAAGGTTGAAAAGCAAAATCAAAGTGTGCTCAAATCTTAACATTCGATCGACAACTTTGACTGTATTGTTTTCTAAATGATCTTCATAGTCGAATAAGGCCAAACTGAACTGTTCGAGAAAAAACTGCTTTTTACAAGGTTTTTTAAATTTGTTGTTGTTGTTATTGTTGTTGTTTTCAATTACATTTTGTTTTCACGTTTTCACGTAGATTTTCTTTCTTCCACTTGCCTGCATGTATGATTGTTTGCTTTATTTTTCCCTACCTTGGATCGAAAGTGTCGACCTTGCAGCCAAACCATTTGATTACGGATTTCTCGAACTCAAAGTTGTTATTTGACCTGAAAAGGAAACGCCTTATAAAAATTTCAAGTAACTTTGAATATTACACGAGACCTGTGTATAGGAAACAGATAAAACATATTTATACGTCAAACTTGAGTGACCTTCTGCACTGATTTCAAACTAAGGTGGAATATTTCTGCCAGGAATTAAAAAGATTGCAGTGTTGATTCTAACCCTTACCCTGGTTACTTTATTTATTTATTATTATTGTTTTTATTATTATTATCTACTTGTTTAAATATATATACATTTATTTATTTGTTTTCATTTTGTTTGATTTCATTTATTTTTTATTATCATTATTATTATAATTATTTTTTGGGAAAAATCCAAAATGCTCTCTCTGGTTTTCAACATAAGATATTGACCAAAGTACCACAAGAAACAGAATTTCCTAATAATGACGCAAATTAACTGCTCTCACGACGATGTACGTCTATTACGGAAAAAGTACGAGCAATGTCCCGAATGCATGGAAGATACCGATAATGACAGTTGTGAGTGTCAAGAAAGAATGAAAATAAGGGTATGAACGCTATAAGTTCAATATTAAAAATTTGACCAAGATAGAATTTTCCGAGAACTTAATTTTATCTTGAGCGTTTTTGAAACTGCGACAATACTAATACTTTGTGGCAGAAATTTGCCGCCATATAAAACAGACTATTTTCCCTTCATGTTGTAATTAATCAACATAAAGCTCATTCATAATGCAAACATTACTATATAGCAGTATCGTGACTGATGAAATGAACAGAGATTTTGTCACGTGCGTGACAGTAATTTCAATCAAGCAATTGGTGCGAGCATTGAGCAGTCTCGTCGGCCCTACAGTGTAGCCATAATATTCACTGGCCATCACGAGAGACTTTGAATCAGTATCTCGTCTAAAGTCCAACTGTGGATGCTCAGGCTCAATTGCCAAGGTCTTTGGATTGCGCACAGTCGAAATTTTAAAATCACATGCTTATGTAAAAATAGAATATATTGGCATTTGGAAATAAATGCCCATTTTCAGTTCACACAAGTTTTGAGTTAGTCACTTTTCCTTACATAGTGGAAGGCTGACAGGAGTGCAAACTATAACAAGATCAAAGCTGCATAAAGGTTTTAATGACTTTTCTGAAAACGTTTTTTGATAGTTTAAGTGAAAACATTCCACGTCGTCAAGAGTTAACGTTGAGGCTAATACACACCGAGCCTTGTTTCCTCATTTAGATGTCTTAAAAACTTTATCAAACAGATGAGAGATCTCACGTAAATGCCTCCTTTTGATTATCTGAGGTTCTTAAGAATCCGAATCTAACAAAGGTACATCTGACAACAAAAATCGATCAGACTTGAGTATGAATTTTGCCTGTACGTGACATTTCCAATAATTTCACATGTGCGCAACATTAAGACTTAAATCAGCCTGTGCAGCCGCACCGTCTGACCAGGTCTTCACTATACGCTATATAGAGAATAATGTGTTAGTGTCTAAAAATAACAATGTTATCTGGTCAAGGTTGGGAGAATTTATCATGACGAGGCTTTGCCAAGTCATGATAATTTCTCACAGCCGAGACCTGATAACATTGATATTTTAAGACACAAACATGTTATTCTATTTATCATGCAACCATTTTTCAGTGCTTAAGTATGATTCACATTTGAAAATCAAAGAAATTCAAGTGAAAGTGTATGCAAATTGTTTCTAAATATAGACTGCCTGATATCATGTTATGTTATTAGACAGGTGATATCAAGTCAATACAGGCTCCATTTCAAGATAAATAGATGGCTATGGACCTTAACTTGTTGTTCGCAACCCAAGATTGTGTGTGCCTCTTTATGATAAATTCTCCAAACCTCGACCAGATAACATTAATATTAAAGACATGTGTTATTCTATTTATCATGCAATCATTTATTGGCGCTTTATTATGATAAACCCTTATAATTTAAAGAAATTCGGGTGAAAGTGTTATGTTATCAGACAGGTGATATCAAGTCAATAAGGCTTCACTGCATGATAAATGCTAATAAAATGCAATTTAAGACTCCTTTCTGCAGATTTTTTTTGATGTTGTTTGTTTGTTTGGGTTTAAATGACACTTCGAACAATATTGCAGTTATATAGCCGAAACTTTTGCACCTATCCATGACTTCCATATTTCTCAATCCAGCACAACCACTACCTTGCAAACTAGACACTTCCTATGTATTTGTAAATGAGTTGGGGGCCAAATAACGCGCGTCTCAATCATGGACTTTTGTCAAATATCGGATGTAAGTTTGCCTAACCGCTTATCAAATTCAAGATTGAAAGAATGGCGGTTGACCGACTGAGTTTAAAATATTCGACCCTTCAATACTATTACTATAAAATATGTGGTAACCAAATGTTCATAGTTAAGGTAGTGGACCCGTAATAGTTTCGCAACATTTCAGACCACACATTCTTTCACAATGTTAACCAAGGTTTCCTAATGAAAATCATTAGGAAACCTCGGTTAACACTGTTAAAGTTCGTTACTTCCAAGATGTTTCAAAACTATAAAGGGTCCACTACCTTAAATAAAATAGAAAAGGCATAGGTCACAACACGGTGATAACAGAATTCTTACAAAAACATCAAAGATCTTGATCAATTACGCTTTTAAGCTTTCATACTCCAGCTGAAGTCACCAAAGACAGCCGAGCTATGAAACGAACGCATACTTACCCGAATGAGTAAACCAAACACGGTTTCCTTGGAAACACTGGCTCATCAAGACACACCTCTTTCCCGCCATCGTAGACCGTCCCCACCCTCAACTGGTTACGACACAGAATTTGGTATGTGTTTGTGTACCTACAATGTATTCTGCATTATTAATGAATTGGCAGGGGGGGGCTTAGCCGTGACGGTATTTGGCGAGTTAACTTTTAAATATTTTGGGTTCATTGAAAAGTGAGTTGACAATAATCGTGAAAGGGTGCAAAAAACTGTATCCTAAAACCAAACGGATTCACGTGCTTAGAGAAAGTGAACACATTCCTCGTTGAGTTACCAAAGCCTCGTAGCTTCAGCTTTGACAAGCTGAAGTTACGAGGGTTTGGTTACCAACCTACGCTTTGCGGTCTGAAGTTTATTATGTCGACTATCTTAAGAAGTAAATAATAATGAAAAAAGGCTGATTTACCTTAACCTTAAGTGCATCGACCCGTTACAAAGGCTCCGGCCTACCAGGGGAAAAATCGTGGATTATAAAAACTGTGTTTAAAACCTTGGTGTTACACGCAAATGGATACACTGGGAAATACTGTAAAATGGGCTTTATTTTTGTATTCTATTTGAGTTGATTAATATCAGCGACTATTTTGAACAAGCTTAATCAAGAATATCGCTAAGTTTCAATATGAAATAGGAATGAAAAACAATTTTTACTCCCACGATAATATATAAACTCTCCCCACACACACCCCCACCAATCCCGAGACGATGAAATGCCCTTGAGAACAAGAGGCCCAAGATGGTCTGTATCGCTCGACTGGCTTTAACATTTGATCTCCAGATTTGAAGAAGAAATATTCCAAATAGAAATCAATTTCGGAACATGGTCATTTACAGAACATGTCCAGTTTTATTGAAAATGTCCCAATGGTTTGAGAGGAGATTATAAAGTGAAAATAAGCCCCGCCCTGCAACGCCCATATTTGTCGGTCATTCAATTTTTTGAACAATTTAGGTACATGGTCACCCGAGGAATATTAATGCCAACTTTTATTGAAACAGGACCAATAGTTTGGGCGGAGAACATTTTTAAAGTTTTTTTTTTAAGCGCAAAACAAGCCAAGCTCATATTTGGGGGTCAATTTAAATTTCTTGAACAGCTTTGGAAGAAAGTTACCAAAAGGAACATTCAAGCCAAGCTTCATTGAAATTTGCCCAATAGGTTGGGAGGAGAAGATTTCAAAAGATATAAAAGTGTAATAAGCCCAACCCTGCCATAATCATATTTGAGGGTCAAATCAAAAATTAAAAATCCTTGAACAACTTTGGAAGAGGGTCACCCAAGGAACATTCATGTCAAGATTCATTGAAACATTGAAATCGGCTTAATGGTTTGGGACGAGTAAATTTTTGAAGATTTTAAAGAGGATATGCCCCCCCCCCCCAGCTGAGGGGGACATCACATTAATAAAATAGGCAGATAGCAAAAAGGAGATAACTTCTACATAAGACCAATACCATGGAATGTTTTCAGCCAAGGGCAGGACGGATATGCCTTTTCGCTCTTAGATTCTATGTAAAAAGTGGTGCACCCGGGTGGAGCCCCAAATGTGACCCCAGGGTCTTGATATAAACAAACTTGGTAGGGGTCCACTAGATGATACTACATACTAGATGTGAAAGCTGTCTGCCTTCTGGTTTCAGAGAAGAAGATTTTTGAAGGTTTTCCTATTTTCACCCATCATGCTCAGATGAGCTAAAGGTATGCGCCCGGTTGGAGCCCAAATATGACCCCGGGGTCTTGATATGAACAAACTTGGTAGAGGCCCACTAGGTGATGCTACATACCAAATATGAAAGCTGTGTTCCATCTGGTTTCAGAGAAGTTTTTTTTTAAGATTTTCGCCCTTTGTTTCTATGAACAAGAGGCCCAAGAGGGCCTGTATCGCTCCACTGGCTTTAAAATCTTAAGACTTTCATTAAATAAAGCTTATACTTTAAATGAATACATTAACACTTCAAAATCTTCTAAGACCTATTTAGTAATGATTAAATGGTTCTGGTCCATATTGCACCAAAATACTCAATCACAATGAACCTGCAACCCTTGACCAATCTTATTAAACTATAAGGTTCAGAAGATGTCGTTCAAAGATTTCGGGCTCAAAATAGGCCCCACCTGACATGCCCATATTTATGGACCAAACAAAATTTCTTGAACAATTTAAGTAAATAGTCACCCAAGAAATATTCTGGTAAAGTTTCATTGAAATCGGCTGAGTGGTTCCGGAGGAGATATCCTTCAAAGATTTTGGCCTCAATATAAGCCCGCTTTGAAAAGAGACACTCAAGGAACATTCTGGTAAAGTTTCATTGAAATCAGCCAGGTGGTTCAGGAGAAAATGTCATTTGAAAATTTTGGGCTCAAAATAGGCCCCGCCCTGCCACGCCCCTATTTTTAGTCCAATCAAAATTTCTTGAACAATTTAAGTAAAGGGTCACCCAAGGAACATTCTATTAAAGTTTCATTGAAATTGGCCCAGTGATTCAGGAGGAGATGTCGTTCAAAGATTTCGGGGTCAAAATAGCCCCGCCCTGCCACGCCCATATTTATGGACCAATCAAAATTTCTTGAACAATTTAAGTAAAGGGTCACCAAAGGAACATTCTGGTAAAGTTTCATTGAAATTGGCCCAGTTGTTCAGGAGGGGATGTTGTTCAAAGATTTCGGGCTCAAAATAAGCCCGCCCTGCCACGCCCATATTTATGGACCAATCAAAATCTTTTTAACAATTTAAGTAAAGGGTCACCCAAGGAACATTCTGGTAAAGTTTCATTGAAATCGGCCTAGTGGTTCAGGAGGAGATGTCGTTCAAAGATTTCGGGCTCAAAATAAGCCCCACCCTGCCACGCCCATATTTATGGGCTAATCAAAATTTCTTGAACAATTTAAGTAAAGGGTCACCCAAGGAACATCCATGCCAAGTTTAATTGAAATCGGCCCAATGGTTTGGGAGGAGAAGATTTTTAAAGATTTCAAAGTGAAAAAATGCCACGCCCTGCCACGCCCATATTTGGGGGCCAATCAAAATTCTTTGAACAATTTAAGAAGGGGCCCACCCAAGGATCATTTCTACCAAGTTTCGTTAAAATCCGCCCATTGGTTTGGGAGGAGAAGATGTTTAAAGAAAAAGTTTACGCACGGACGCACGGACGCACGGACGGACGCACGCACGGACGCACGACGGACACTCCGCCATGACAATAGCTCGCTGGCCTTCGGCCAGTGGAGCTAATAAAATGTTGCGCCCGGTTGGAGCCCAAATATGACCCCAGGGTCTTTATATGAACAAACGTGGTTTAGATCCATTAGATGATGCTACATACCAAATATGAAAGCTGTCTGCCTTCTGGTTTCAGAGAAGATTTTTGAAGATGTAGGGAAAGTTAAGGTTGGATTTAATTTATTTGAACAACTTTGGTAGAGCTTAAATCAAGGAACATCTCTGCCAAGTTTCATCAAGATTGGATCATCGGTTTAGGAGAAGAAGATGTTTAAGGGAATTGTGGACGACGCACAACAGACATTTTAAGGATCACAATAGCTCACCTTGAGCACTTCGTGCCCAGGTGAGCTAAAAAGGGTGTGTGGTATACTTTGTCTCAAATTTTGATAAAATATAAACAAGAGGTTAGGACTGACCAAAAAGTGAAAATAAGATAAAAACAATTCTTGAAATCACTTCCGGTTGCCACAGAAACTGACGTTGAAGATTGAAAAAGTCCCTTTTTGCGAGTTTTTAAAGTCAAATATATCATTTATGGAGCACAATCTAAAATCAAATCACACAAGATATAAGTACCCCATCATGGTTCTCTCAAACGAATTAATAATATTTTTGGGCAAACGTTGGTTACTTATGTTTCCATAGCAACAACACACATACCCTACTAAAGTATTGATTTTTGCATTTTTTTCAAATGTTATACAGACATTGTTTTCCGTTTCACAAGGAAACACCAAATTAACATTTACATAATGATAAATTTTGTGTTCGTTGCTATGGCAACGTGAATTCATATCCCATAAATGAAGACAATTTCAGAACATCTTAAGAATCCTCAATTGACTAGATAATTAAACTCCAATTCGATGTTATGATAATTCATAAACTTGCTCAAAAAGATCTTTCGGGACATATTAGATTTTTTTCAAAAGCTTGCAGGAAATAGCCTATTGCTATGGGAGCAATAATGTAAAAATGCACAAAAGCCCATTTTTAGTCCTTGGATACGGGTATCCAACGCTAAGCAATCGAAATATTTCTTAATCTTATATAAAGTTCAAACTTTCCTCTAACTTATATATCAAAATAGTTGTGTAAACCGGTTTCATTTTTAGAAAAAAGGCTGCAAAATCACCCCAAAAATAATTAATTTTGGGTTGGATCGGCAAATTACCATGGCAAGTATTACAATTTTTGTTCTTTTTTTTTTTTTTTTTGTATTTCGATAGAGTCTTATTGGATCTCTTTTCTTATCATATGTAAACTTTCTGGGACTTAAAATAAATGATTTAAGAAAAAAAATAAAAATGGTTGCAATTGTAACAAAAATGCCCAACGTTTTTTGCGGTTTTTGAAAGAGCGCTTTTTGTTAGATATGTCCCAATAATTATCATCGGTTCATCATGCTGTAAAAATTTATACAAGAGGGCCAGAATGGCCCTAAACCGCTCACCTGAATTTTATTGGTCCAGTGGATCTCACTCAAGAAACTTTCTGGCAATGTTTCATTCACATTTGCCTGATTAATGAAGAGGAGATGTTTTTCCAAGAATTCAAAGAGAAAAAAGACCCCTCCCACCAATTTGTTACTGAGAAGAAGATGTTTAAAGATTTCGGGCTCAAAATCCCCCCCCCCCCCCATTTCCATGCCAAAATTTATGGGCAAATTAGAAATTCACAAACAATTTTTGAAGGAAAGAAGCTCACCTTGAGCACGTTGTGCTCAGGTGAGCTAAAAATAACTCAGAAGAAACAAAAGCAGCCATATTATGAGCCATAGTTACCGTTGTCAAGGTAACCAATGTACACAACAACAAGATAATTTGTATCTAAGTTTCTCGTTTAATTTAATAAATGCCATCTACATATCAAATGTCAGTCATACGCGAAGAAAAACTGGAATTATAAACAACAATTTGAGATCAATTTATCAAAATAAGCCATATTTGTTGTCATGGTAACCAACCTTTGCGACACTAACTAACACAACAAATGAATAGTTTAAAATTTTAGGTCCTTTCCAATACATACAAAATCAACCACCATCTTCATATAAAGACCAAACTATATATCTTCAAAAAGGCTTAATTTTGCAAACTTTCGTCGGGTCGTTGCCATGGTAGCCAGATGATCTGAAAACATTTTTGTCTATTTCTTCTTTAATCATTAGTCCCTTCCTTTAAGTGAAATTTCATCAAAATCGGAGACCATGAGTGCCACAATTGTATAAGTCGTTACAGAGAAAATTGGTATTTATAAAAATCTCGTCGATATTATTCTAATGGGTACCCACAACATATAATTTAGTTGACTTTTCCCACCCTCAACTTATTCCGATACAGGCTGAGGTGTGCATTTGAACAGCATCAATTTGATTTTAAGGGATTTTGTGAGTGGGTTGGGGGTGGAAAAAAGCATAATATTTACATACTTCAAATTTTGTTGTTTGTTGTTTTTTTTTTTTTTTTTTTTTTTTTTTTTTTTTGTTTGGTTTTTTGTTGTTGTTGTTGTTGTTGTTTTGTGTTTTTTTTACCTTTTCTCAAGAAAGAGAGATGCTCTATTGATAGAATCATCGATTTTTGGTGAGAATTGGTACGAAATATCCGATTTAAAACGATAATTAGTGCTTATATTACAGCATTGACTATTATTTGAACGGGCATCACCCATTTTCCAACACGTTGGGCTATTTAACATCTGATCTACGACATACTGTTCCTTCATGTTTCAAATATATAGAGAGAATAACATGTTAGTGTCTTAAAATGTTCATGTTATCTCTCGAGGTTGAGATAATTTATCATGACGAGGCTTTGCCGAGTCATTATAATTTCTCCCTGCCGAGGCCTGATAACATTGAACTTTTAAGACACTTTTAAAAGTGTTAATCTATTCACCATGAACATTTTTTGCGCTTAATTATATAAATAATAAACCCCTAAAAATCAAAGATATTCGGGCTAAAGTGTAAGCAAATTGTTTCTAAAAAAGACTGCCTGATATCATCTTATGTTATCAGACAGGTGATATCAGGTCAATACAGGCTCTATTGCATGATAAAATTCTAACCCACAAGCATACTACATTTATATTTCTTAACATAAGCGTTTAAAGAACGTTTCAAAAGACAATTGTAACGTAAGTAAAAATCGTTTAAAAACATGTGTTTTTTTAAACTATTTTTTTTTCCATTTTTAACAACTGATTCGTTATCAAATTTGTAGGAATGGGTGAATCTATTCACAGTCTGTCATCGAACAAGGAACGCAATTTTCGTTACAGAAGAATCGGATTCGAACAATTACGTAGGTGTTGTTATTTTTCCTATATTTATATTAAAAACTTTTAACAAGTCTACAAGAAAAGGTTACGAGTAAAACAGGTTGCATAGCTACGACAAAAACGTCACGTAAACAGATTGATGATTTTTAACAATTACGAAACAAGATCTGAATTATTATTAACAAAAACTTGCGTGCAGCTTTTATGGATCGTAGAAATTGTATCTCGTCGAACACAGCTTGTGCCTCAAATAGAGAATAACATGTAAGTGTCTAAAAATAACAATGTTATCTGGTCGAGGTTGGGTGAATTAATCAGGACGAGGCTCTGTCGAGTCACGATAATTTATCGCAGCCGAGACCAGATAACATTGATATTTTAGGACACTAACGTGTTATTCTTTTTATCATGCAATCAATTTCAGCCCTTGATTATGATAAACCCTTAAAAATCAAAGAAAAGGTGAAAGTGTTTGCAAATTGTTTCTAAAAATAGACTGACTGATATCATGACATGTTATCAGGCAGGTATTATCAGGGTAATACAGGCTTCAATGCATGATAAAATGATTTACGTAGTCATGAACAAAATGACTTGGATTTCCTTATTCTTGTTTAATTGTGTATGTGGCCAGTAACGAAAAAAAGGGACCACCCGTAGAACCATTTAAAAGGGAGAATTATTCACAAAGATCAACTTCTGTATTGAATCACTCTGGTAAGGTAGAATGAGGTTACTATGTTAAAAAAATTTCTTAAACAAGAGGACTATGATGGTCCTATATTGCTCACCTGAGTAAATGACTTCCAATTTTCAAGCCTTTTTCAATTTCTCTATGACATATAGTCATATACAGGATAAAACAACAAAAATCTTTAACTTCAAAATTAAAAATGAAAGGTGCTGTGGATTGTTTTGCAAGATTAATGAGAAACAAAACCATAGACTTTGAAAATTATGTCAAATGATTTAGAACTTCTATCACCTCTATCTTAAATGTGGCCCTACAGCATAGGGCTTATTTCGATTTTAGGGTGACAATTTCAATCATTTTGGCAGACAAAAAATTAATCTGTAACAAAAAAAAATGAAAAGTATCAGGTCAAATGTAAAAGAAGAAAAGATTTTAAGAATTTCTTTTGATATCTGTCTATGGCAAAGAATCCCAACAACAAAGGCTTAATTTTAATATGAAAGCAAGTTGGAGTGTTTTGTTCTGGGCCATATGGCAATTCTTTAGGCAAACTTTAAAGGATGTTAGCCTAGTTGCCTAGAAGGAGAGAACTATTTGCACTTGATTTTTCATTCTAATGTAAAATTAGGGACCCCGCAACACAGATTTTTTCGTTGCTTTTTTGTTTTCAAGTTAGCACACTAATTTCACCAATTAGTGCTAAATAAGCCTATGTGGTGCAAATAATAGGAGTTTTGACCTCAATGTTTTGGAAGTCGAACATTTATAAAGATTTGTTGAATTTTTCAATGTAAAATCAGGGATTCCACAGCAAAGGGCTAATGATAAAGTAAGTGCAATTATTTGTTGTTGGTGGTGGTGGTTGGGCGTTTTTTGTTTTTTTGTTTTTTTTTTTTTTTTTGTTAAAGGGTCTCTGGCAAATGGGCCATGCCTAATTAATCAGTTTTTACCTTTCTGGTTTGGAAGTACAAGATTTTTAAAGATTTTTGTATTTTATTTCTATGTAAAATCCGGAAACCTACAAAATAGGGTTAATTTTTAAGGGTTTTGTAGACAACCATTGTGCAATGCTCCTTAAAATATGAAAGCTCAAGCGATTACGGCTTGGGAGGAGAGGATTTTTTTTTACTCCTTTGCCATGGCAACCAGAGCTCTTCATAGATTCCAATTCTGTAAAGTATTTTGAAAGCTCTTGTCCTAAGGATAACTTCTGTGAAGTTTGGCGGAAATCTGTTGGATAGGTTAGGAGGAGAAGATTTTTTTCTAAAATTGTGGACAGACGGACGGACTCCGGACATTGATCGATCACAATAGTTCACCTTGAGCACTTCGATCTATGTCATTGAACCATTACATGACTTTGCAGATTGTTTTGTAGATTATATATGTGACCCGTGTGACCTCCCGGGAATTATGTAAAATGGATTATTGAAAAAAAGATTTGATCCAGCATAGGTCAACCAGAAGTCGTATTTCAAATATTCTTTCACTGGAAGGTAGATTGATCATTCTAGATTCAGAAAATTAGCGCAGTGCAAGAAGTTTCGACCCTAGTCAGTCTGCGCAATCCGCGCAATCCGCGCAGTCTGACTAGGATCGACATTTTACGCACCACCCATATGGTCCTTTTTCGCGTGATGGGTCACATATATAAAAGTTTCGAGCCTTGTCAACCGCGCAGTGTGACTTCGGTCGAGACTTTATGCGTTAACACGACGGTCCCTTTTCCCGTGACGAGTCGCAAATGTTTATGGATGAAACCCTCTCTCCAGTGGACAAAAAGATATTTTGTGATCTGCGTATGAATGGGGATGTTTGTTTCGTATTCGAAATTCTGTAAGTCTATATCAAGCGAACCATATATCAAGACGACTCACACTATTGACAAAAAAATCATTGAGCCTAAATTGTATTGATCAATCTACAAAACAATCTGTACAAACACGGGAAATAATATTGCCAATAAATGGTATTGACCAATTTATTGACCATATATGGGCCATTTGATGCACGGTCATTTAATGGTTCAATGAAAAATGCCAAATATTGAAAACATCCATGCGTTGAGGATGACAAAACGATGCAAACTGATTGCAAACTATACCCCGCTTTGCATGTGCATTTGCGGGAAAAGCGTCCTGAACGCAGGGCTGGGGCCTGTTATACTAAACATCTTACGATAATTTTTTGCGTAAGTCAAAAATTAAAGACGCTTCCTCAGTAATAACTAAATATCGTGCTCCACCATGCATCATCTCATTGGAATCGTCTTCTCAAGACGATTCCAATGAGATATTGAAATACAGAATCTAACAATGAATGAAAACAACGAATGAAACTGGTGCGATTTGTGATTTTGACTTACGATTATTTTTTTCGTAAGATGTTTAGTAAAACGAGCCCTTGGTCTCTCAATCGATTCGAGTTTATTGCCAATAGTAATCCCCGTGTATCGTGCCGTTTCGACCTACCTATGAATGAGGGACAGATGTTGTGATGTGTTCATTTTCCTCAATACTTCAACATCTGGCAGTAAGAATATATCTTTTCCGACTGTCTCTTGGTCGAAGAAAGTGGATGGATGTAAAATTGACGGAATTTTATCTGTTAATAAAAAAGAAACGAAGAAACATTGAATTATATTTTTTATTGATAAAATTTGGGGTTTGGTAATTACGTTCTATGGGTGTATCATATCAACAACAGAAGAAGATTAAGTAATGCAAATTTAGGCAAAAAGTCATAAGGAATAAATATACGTAGATAGCTTATTCTGTAAGGTATTTATATTTCAAAGCGGAACGGGTTGTGTACGAGAAATAGAGTGTTTCCGCTGGCCCCTAAGAAATTTTCGATTATTTGAATTTCCAGTGAAAAAGATTTTAACAATCGATAACCGAATTAGAATTATTGGAAACACTTTGTAACCTTACAATGGCGGATATCTCTTTTAAGCGACCACTTTCATCTAAAGACCATTTTTATTGGCCCTTTTGCCAAAGCAAAATATTTACTAACGGGTGCATTATCATTACTGAATTCCTTGACATTTGAACCTATTGATTTGTCTCAAAGTGCCCATTCTGGCGAATTTAACCATCGTATGATTTCATGAGAAGTATGTTATGGGTTTACATGCGTACTTTAAATTATCAGCCATATTTGTCTCAAATCAATATCTCGATTTTAACAAGAAATTCTACGCATTTGACAGTTTCATTCGTCTGTTAATTGTATTCTGCAGCATAAATTTTAAATACAGCGCCCTGTCAAAAGTGAGTGTAGTAATTTTGGGTTATTTTTAGGTAATTCTGTTTCTTGTTGTACTTCGGTTCTTTAAAACACTTTAAATAAATGACATTTTGTTAATTCTTTCATATCGTCTTTGGAGATATTTTGTGCATGTTATAATTTAATGACAAATCGCAGTAAAACACTGTGGTTTGTCTTCAAATTACAATATGTTCACTTTAATTCTTTCGTTGAATGATTTTTATGCAACGTCAATTTTAGCGGGATGAATGATAATTGTGTCGTCTTATAAGCCCTCATGCGAAATGACGTGCTTTCAGGGCTGCGCGCGTATTATTCCCAGTTACGAATGATTGTTCCCGAGGTCTGTTCCGTAGAATCGCCGAGGGTTCCCGACTGATAAATATCAATAGCTTACATATAATTCCGTGAAGGAATAGTCTGACCTCCCTCATCCAAATGTCAAAGGTCAATATCAGGTCAATTTAACCGACCAATACATACCAATATTCATTGGAATCCTAGAGTAACTTCCGATCATGAACACAAGCGTGGTTACAAAAACAGCCACTAACAAAATGGTCCGCTTGAACGTTTTTCCGTACATCTTTCCGACTGAAAAAATAAATACTAAAGAATTTACACAAAATAAAACTAGTCCGCCAAGTTCTAGGTCTAGATGTAGTACCGGAAGTAATTGTAACTGTTTTGTATTGCGTAATATCTCGAGGCTATGTACCCCCGTCAATGCTGTCATTTATTTGACTAGATAATTAAGTAATAAGTTTTCATTTTAATTAGAATAAATCCAACAGATTTGATAAAATGATAAGCTTGTAGTTGGTAACTAGTACAAAGTATCATTTGATAAAGAAAAAAATCAAGGAAATTTTTAATAGTGCTGAATTCTGAGTTTTCACAAAAAACGCTAAAATAAAATTGAATTGGCACGATTGTAGAGAAAAATTTCTTTTATTCTTCTAAATACTATAATTGTGACCCGTCACACAAAAAGGGACCATCTAAGTAGTGCGTAAATTGTCGACCCAGTCAGACTGCGCGAAATTTCTGAATCTAGAATGGTCGTTTTACCTTTCGGTATAAGAATTTTAGAAGTGCGACCTCTGGATCACCGATGTCATCCCAAATCTCTTTTTCAAATAAAAATTTTAAAGAGTTCCCAGGTGGTCCCTTTTCGTATGACGGGTCACAATTACTGAAAAATGTATATTTCGTCGGTAGAAAAGCTGCAGGATGTAAACGAGAAATTTCTTATTATACAAGCATTTCCTCTTTTTAATACGCGCATTTTCTGCGATTTAACGTCAAGCAAAAATGACTGCCAGATTTACAATCAATAAAGAGTGGAATTCACATTTCTTTTGTTGTTGTTGTTGTTGTTGTTGTACCGTTTTAACTCAGAGACATAAAATGTAACTGCAAGTAAAACCAGACATACATTGCAAAATAAGTACAGTTAAGAACTTCGTGAAATTGACATGGTGAATGATTCTGGGATTATTTCGGAATGAAACTGGATGGGTGTGTGGAGCGAGTTTTGAGTGAAATTAAAGGAAGGTAATCCAGTATTGCTAATTTTGTTCAAGATGAACAAAATTAGTCACATTAATTACCTCCCTTTAATGAAATATACGTACTTTGATGTTTGTACGTCTTCGTGGACCAATCACACACTTGAAAGTCCACACCAGCTAATAAAATCGTAGAATGAATAGATTGATTTGAATTTATTGTTGAAAGCCGGTATTGAACGATATTTAAATGATTTCTAATGATTTCGAAGCGTTAATGGTGGATTTGAGTTCAGTGTTTGGAATGAATGAATGGAGTGTGGAGTGAATTATTTAGAATGATTTTGATCGGAATGACTATCAATTTCACGATGTTTTTAACTGTACCTTCTGGTGAGACCCTTTTCACTTTACGCAATCTACGGACTACGGACTATATACGACAGCCTAATTTTGTTTTAATAATGACATTGACTTCTTCAAAGTTACGATTTCGTACAATTAATTAATTCTCTATTTTTATCTCTTTTTTAACATCTTTTCATGTGTTTTGTGTTTGTACGCAGTTCATCTTTTTTATCATGATCACGTTGACTTGTGTATTTGTAAATATTTGCTGAGCTCGTGTTTGTGCCCAGAGTACATAGGGCATTTGTTGTTGAATAAAATCTGCACTTTCTTTGGTGATATTTTAATTACTCTGAACTTTTGATATTCGCAGATTATCGTATTACTACCAAATATTACTATTTCCGAACTTTAATATCATTAAATTTGCCTAAATTAGCAAAGAGGCATTTTGCTATTCATGCATAATTGGTTTGAATTTCTAAATTTACTAAATGTTTTTTAAATGCCACTGTAAGTCAAGTGGCATGTGTCTAATTTAAATGCCGAAATAAGATAGATAAAGATAAAAAATTTAATCATGTATTACCCTTGGGTACTTAGCACATTAACAAAGAGAAAAGATAAATGCCACAATGCCTGATTTAATTTAGGCATTTTAACCCCTGCCATTCTGAATAATATTCTTGAAAAATGCATTTAGTACTGTTAGCACCGGATGCACTAATTGTAGGCCAGTATTTTATTATGAAAATACAACTTCTAGACTTTTGTGGCTTAAAAAAGGAAAATAAGCTGGTAACGGCTTGATCAGGACACACATATATGCAGTCTGATCTTCGTCAAAATCTCCTACGAAGCAGGATTTTTGCGGGTTCAAAATGCTAAAGTTAAAAGCTGATCCTTCTTTTTTCTTCTTTTGATGATGTGACCATTAAAATATTTCCAGATTTTTGAAATTCATAAAACACTACTCTAACCGAAATCCGAATAAATGAACATATTCAAACGTAACAACGGATTAATCTTATCTTCTATGTTCATACATTTTGTTCGTCTAAGTCCTTTTTTTTTTTTTTTTTTTTCGTTTTAACATGACATCAGAAATACTGGTTTTATCTCAGGTTGAAGTTTGAGCGAATGCGCTGTTGATACAATACGTAAAATACTGGTGATTAACGCCATTGTACACGGACATACTTGACGGGAGAGTAAAGGCCTGTTTACACATTCATGATTGGCTACGGTGCCGCTACGCTTCGCCACGACTAGTAAAATCGTCGTGTACCGTGGTGATACGTAGTACAACCGTGGTGAATCTTGGTGACTCTTGGTGACCCTTGGTGAACAGTGATGCTTCGGATTACTCCACGGTAGCGCTACGGAAGTCTTAAAAACTGTTTAAAACATTCGTGGCGAATCGTGGTGGTTATTGGGTGTGGCCTAATTCATAGCACAACCGTAGCGGAATCGTGCTTATTCATACTGACACCGTAGCTTTATTCGCGGCTATTCATGAGAGATCGACACCGTACTTATATCGTGAACATTCTTACTGGAACCGTAGTTACACTGTATAATCCTACTTTTCGCCACGATTCATCCCAACTCATCCCGATTTTTCTGACCATGAGAAATGTGGGTGAATCGTGTTGAATCGTAGAGAAAATCGCGGATACGTAAACGGGTCTTTATGCTCCAGACATAAAAGTTCACGCCCCTACCCCATTCGGAACATCACTCGGCTATTTCCGTAAACTACAATTTACCTCGGATGTATGTAAGGCGGATGGGTATCCATCGTGCATTTTGTTAGGCGGAAATAGTGTAAGAAAAACTAGTGAACCGGCGCTATCTTTAGATTGATATTTTTACAGTAAAAAACGGCTGATAAATCTTAATTTTTGAGAATGCCAATCATTCTCAAAAATAAAGATTTTTAGCCGTTATTTAAGAATCTAAAGTTATTTATATAAGGATACGATGGTTTCACGTCAGTGACTTCAAACGAGTAGCGTTGGCGACGTCGAACGTTTTCACTCAAAGTTTCGAGGGCTAACGCCATTTTAACTGACGTCATCGAGTTATTCCAAGGTTTTCCCGTAATATTTTAAAATAGTCCGTCTATGTACATCCGAGGTTGATCGTGAGATTGGCCGAGTGGTGTTCCGAATGGTCCCTACCCGCACGGCGGACATCACGGGTGATCCCATAAAACGTCCCGTCTTTTGACGGGCCTCGCAGGATTTATTTCGTAGTGTCGAAAATTGTGATAACAAGAATTTAAAAGACAAAACTTACACCATCAGGCAAAGCGTCGGACCATTTTATGTTACGTCTTTAGATCATAGAACGCTTTATTTTCTTGGGCTTTAAAGTTGTTTGTTTTACATAAGTTAACCCTTTCCTGTTTTACACATTTTGGACCTGTCCAAATTCAAAGGTTTTGCAGACGAACATTTAAAGTGGATTTAATTTTAAAAATAACCATTCAGTAGGGTAGAAAATTGTGTGGTAAAAGAAGAAATTGCTTGTCAGAAGCAATTTCTTCTTTTTTCACAATGTTTTCTCAATCATAAAATCACAAGCACGTAAAAAGTAGAGATTAAACAGCAAAGGATTAAATTGAACAGTAAAGAAGCGAGAAAAAATAAGTCCACTACGATTTTAATAGAAAATCCTTAAACGTATCTAAAATACCTATTTATTTCCAGAGAGAACCAGTTTGAAAGTAAGAAACTGTATTTCAGATTTCGTAAACGGTCGCTTCAAGATGTTTGAGAGTGTGCAATGTAGAAGGCAACAGTATGAGATTTCGTCAAAATTTAATACTGCAAAATATACATGACAAGCGTTTTTGAATTTGAAAAATACGTTTTGAGGGCGTTTACATTTGCAGATACGCGAAAAATGGTTTTAACAACCATTTATATTTGAGGCTCCTGAATCAGCTTTTAGACTTTCAAAAAATTATTTAATATTATTTTATGACCCCTTAAAATTTTCTGCTAAGGGATCATTTGACCCTTTGAATTTTCAATTTTCGGTGTGCATCTGCTTATGTGTGTGATTTAATGTAAGAATGACTATTTATTTGGAAGGTTTTTTTTTTTTGTTTTTTTTTGCTTGAATTTCACGGTTTACCGAAGGCCTTATTGAAAATAAGTAATTCATTGAACTATTGTTTTATGTACTATGATTTCTTAAGAAGCTACCTTCGCTAAATAAAGTTATTATTATTATTATTATTATTATTATTATTATTATTATTATTATTATTATTATTATTATTATTATTATTATTATTATTATTATTATTATTATTATTATCATTCCATCTTGATCATAGTGTCGCATATTGTAAATGTAGGCGTACACGTTTTCGAAATAATTTATCACTGGCTTCATAACTTTGAAAGGGATTCATATTTCGTATGAATCTCTTTAAAAGATATGAAGAAGTTAACTTTAGAAGTTTAAAAACATAACCAAGAAATATTAACTGGTTTCAAACAATCTACTTATTATTGTTTTGAAACCTTCAACATCATTCAAAAATTCTTTGTCGTGCGGTTAAGGACCTTAATTTCGTATGAATCTCTTAGAAGGATTTTAGGGGAAGCTAATTAAAGAAGTCTACCTGCACAACCGATAAATATTTACTTGTTAACTTGTCTACTTATAGGTAGGTAGGTAGGTAGGTAGGTAGGTAGGTAGGTAGGTAGGTAGGTAGGAAAGTAGGTAGGCAGGTAGGTAGGTAGGTAGAGAGAGAGGGGGAAGAAAGAGAGAGATGGAGAGAAAAAGAGAGAGAGAGAGAAAGAGAGAGAAAGAGGTGGAGAGAGAGGTGGAGAGAAAGAGAGAGAAAATAGATAGATAGATAGATAGATAGATAGATAGATAGATAGATAGATAGATAGATAGATAGATAGATAGATAGATAGATAGATAGATAGATAGATAGATAGATAGATAGATAGATAGATAGATAGATAGATAGATAGATAGATAGATAGATAGATAGATAGATAGATAGATAGATAGATAGATAGATAGATAGATAGATAGATAGATAGATAGATAGATAGATAGATAGATAGATAGATAGATAGATAGATAGATAGATAGATAGATAGATAGATAGATAGATAGATAGATAGATAGATAGATAGATAGATAGATAGATAGATAGATAGATAGATAGATAGATAGATAGATAGATAGATAGATAGATAGATAGATAGATAGATAGATAGATAGATAGATAGATAGATAGATAGATAGATAGATAGATAGATAGATAGATAGATAGATAGATAGATAGATAGATAGATAGATAAGGTAGGACAATAAAAGGACATGAAAGTGAAATTTCTATTTAAATGTCACAATTTAGGAAAAATATTAGGATACATATGTAAGAAAATATTATCAAGTAAAAAACGGGTGACACTTGCCTCTTTAATTTAGGGTAGTGGAACCGTAATATTTCCGCAACATTTCGGAACTCATGAACTTTCACAATGTTAGTCTTGGTACCCTTATGAAAATCATTAGGAAACCTTGATTAACACTGTTAAAGACTATTTCTTTCGAAACGTTGCGATCATATTACGGGTCCACTACCTTTAAGGTTCAAATGCTCCTAAATTTCCAAAAATTACAAACCTCATATAACGGGATTCCCCTCTTCGTAATTCCAACTTCATAACATCGTTTCAACACTAAAAGACGTGTTTTCCAAGTCTGTGTATAGTAGCCTTCTCCGGAAACCCCGAAACTACGATCGATTATATTGGAATCTGCGCGCGCTGAAGTCATCTTTTCGTCCAATCGTTGCCTAGTAACAGATATCTAATTCTTCCAGTAATTGGATACTTTGTGCGAATTAATATCGGTAGATTCGGTCTGATGGCTGATTAAAGGTAGTGGACCCGCAATAGTTCCGCAACATTTCGGAACTAGTCATCTTTCACAATGTTGACCGAGGTTTCCTAATGAAAATCATTAGGAAACCTGGGTTAACACAGTAATAGCTCATTACTTCCGAAACGTTGTGGAACTATTACGGGTCCACTACCTTAAATTGTGACGGTAACGATCGGTCTGCACGAGCTCTAAAATTGTCCAACGGGAAACATTAAGGGTTCGTTATATCAACAGTAAGGGAGGGCGGCGATACATTCGGAACATCACTCGGCCATTACCGTAAACTGCATTAAACCTCGGATGTATAATGCGGATGGGTATGTAACAAAATTGTGCATTTTGTTAGGCGAAAACAGAGTAAGAAAAACTAGCGGGAAAACAATTGGCGCTATCTTTAAAATTTATATATTTTACAGTAAATAACGGCTGAAAAATCTTAATTTTTGAGAATGACGAATCATTCTCAAAAATAAAGATTTTTCAGCCGTTATCTAAGAATCTAAAGATATTTAAATAAGGATACGATTGTTTCACGTCAGTGACTTAAACGAGTAGCGTTGGCGACGTCGAATGTTTTCACTCAAAGTTTCGAGGGCTAACGCCATTTTAACTGACGTCATCGAGTTATTCCAAGGTTTTCCCGTACTTTTTAAAATAGTCCGTCTATGTACATCCGAGGTTGATCGTGAGATTGGCCGAGTGGTGTTCCGAATGGTCCCTACCCGCACGGCGGACATCACGGGTGATCCCATAAAACGTCCCGTCTTTTGACGGGCCTCGCAGGATTTATTTCGTAGTGTCGAAAATTGTGATAACAAGAATTTAAAAGACAAAACTTACACCATCAGGCAAAGCGTCGGACCATTTTATGTTACGTCTTTAGATCATAGAACGCTTTATTTTCTTGGGCTTTAAAGTTGTTTGTTTTACATAAGTTAACCCTTTCCTGTTTTACACATTTTGGACCTGTCCAAATTCAAAGGTTTTGCAGACGAACATTTAAAGTGGATTTAATTTTAAAAATAACCATTCAGTAGGGTAGAAAATTGTGTGGTAAAAGAAGAAATTGCTTGTCAGAAGCAATTTCTTCTTTTTTCACAATGTTTTCTCAATCATAAAATCACAAGCACGTAAAAAGTAGAGATTAAACAGCAAAGGATTAAATTGAACAGTAAAGAAGCGAGAAAAAATAAGTCCACTACGATTTTAATAGAAAATCCTTAAACGTATCTAAAATACCTATTTATTTCCAGAGAGAACCAGTTTGAAAGTAAGAAACTGTATTTCAGATTTCGTAAACGGTCGCTTCAAGATGTTTGAGAGTGTGCAATGTAGAAGGCAACAGTATGAGATTTCGTCAAAATTTAATACTGCAAAATATACATGACAAGCGTTTTTGAATTTGAAAAATACGTTTTGAGGGCGTTTACATTTGCAGATACGCGAAAAATGGTTTTAACAACCATTTATATTTGAGGCTCCTGAATCAGCTTTTAGACTTTCAAAAAATTATTTAATATTATTTTATGACCCCTTAAAATTTTCTGCTAAGGGATCATTTGACCCTTTGAATTTTCAATTTTCGGTGTGCATCTGCTTATGTGTGTGATTTAATGTAAGAATGACTATTTATTTGGAAGGTTTTTTTTTTTTGTTTTTTTTTGCTTGAATTTCACGGTTTACCGAAGGCCTTATTGAAAATAAGTAATTCATTGAACTATTGTTTTATGTACTATGATTTCTTAAGAAGCTACCTTCGCTAAATAAAGTTATTATTATTATTATTATTATTATTATTATTATTATTATTATTATTATTATTATTATTATTATTATTATTATTATTATTATTATCATTCCATCTTGATCATAGTGTCGCATATTGTAAATGTAGGCGTACACGTTTTCGAAATAATTTATCACTGGCTTCATAACTTTGAAAGGGATTCATATTTCGTATGAATCTCTTTAAAAGATATGAAGAAGTTAACTTTAGAAGTTTAAAAACATAACCAAGAAATATTAACTGGTTTCAAACAATCTACTTATTATTGTTTTGAAACCTTCAACATCATTCAAAAATTCTTTGTCGTGCGGTTAAGGACCTTAATTTCGTATGAATCTCTTAGAAGGATTTTAGGGGAAGCTAATTAAAGAAGTCTACCTGCACAACCGATAAATATTTACTTGTTAACTTGTCTACTTATAGGTAGGTAGGTAGGTAGGTAGGTAGGTAGGTAGGTAGGTAGGTAGGTAGGAAAGTAGGTAGGCAGGTAGGTAGGTAGGTAGAGAGAGAGGGGGAAGAAAGAGAGAGATGGAGAGAAAAAGAGAGAGAGAGAGAAAGAGAGAGAAAGAGGTGGAGAGAGAGGTGGAGAGAAAGAGAGAGAAAATAGATAGATAGATAGATAGATAGATAGATAGATAGATAGATAGATAGATAGATAGATAGATAGATAGATAGATAGATAGATAGATAGATAGATAGATAGATAGATAGATAGATAGATAGATAGATAGATAGATAGATAGATAGATAGATAGATAGATAGATAGATAGATAGATAGATAGATAGATAGATAGATAGATAGATAGATAGATAGATAGATAGATAGATAGATAGATAGATAGATAGATAGATAGATAGATAGATAGATAGATAGATAGATAGATAGATAGATAGATAGATAGATAGATAGATAGATAGATAGATAGATAGATAGATAGATAGATAGATAGATAGATAGATAGATAGATAGATAGATAGATAGATAGATAGATAGATAGATAGATAGATAGATAAGGTAGGACAATAAAAGGACATGAAAGTGAAATTTCTATTTAAATGTCACAATTTAGGAAAAATATTAGGATACATATGTAAGAAAATATTATCAAGTAAAAAACGGGTGACACTTGCCTCTTTAATTTAGGGTAGTGGAACCGTAATATTTCCGCAACATTTCGGAACTCATGAACTTTCACAATGTTAGTCTTGGTACCCTTATGAAAATCATTAGGAAACCTTGATTAACACTGTTAAAGACTATTTCTTTCGAAACGTTGCGATCATATTACGGGTCCACTACCTTTAAGGTTCAAATGCTCCTAAATTTCCAAAAATTACAAACCTCATATAACGGGATTCCCCTCTTCGTAATTCCAACTTCATAACATCGTTTCAACACTAAAAGACGTGTTTTCCAAGTCTGTGTATAGTAGCCTTCTCCGGAAACCCCGAAACTACGATCGATTATATTGGAATCTGCGCGCGCTGAAGTCATCTTTTCGTCCAATCGTTGCCTAGTAACAGATATCTAATTCTTCCAGTAATTGGATACTTTGTGCGAATTAATATCGGTAGATTCGGTCTGATGGCTGATTAAAGGTAGTGGACCCGCAATAGTTCCGCAACATTTCGGAACTAGTCATCTTTCACAATGTTGACCGAGGTTTCCTAATGAAAATCATTAGGAAACCTGGGTTAACACAGTAATAGCTCATTACTTCCGAAACGTTGTGGAACTATTACGGGTCCACTACCTTAAATTGTGACGGTAACGATCGGTCTGCACGAGCTCTAAAATTGTCCAACGGGAAACATTAAGGGTTCGTTATATCAACAGTAAGGGAGGGCGGCGATACATTCGGAACATCACTCGGCCATTACCGTAAACTGCATTAAACCTCGGATGTATAATGCGGATGGGTATGTAACAAAATTGTGCATTTTGTTAGGCGAAAACAGAGTAAGAAAAACTAGCGGGAAAACAATTGGCGCTATCTTTAAAATTTATATATTTTACAGTAAATAACGGCTGAAAAATCTTAATTTTTGAGAATGACGAATCATTCTCAAAAATAAAGATTTTTCAGCCGTTATCTAAGAATCTAAAGATATTTAAATAAGGATACGATTGTTTCACGTCAGTGACTTAAACGAGTAGCGTTGGCGACGTCGAATGTTTTCACTCAAAGTTTCGAGGGCTAACGCCATTTTAACTGACGTCATAGAGTTTTTAAAATGTTTTCCCGTACTTTTTAAAAATAGTCCGTCCATGTACATCCGAGGTTGATCGTGAGATTGGCCGAGTGGTGTTCCGAATGGAAACATTAAAAGTTCGTTATATCAACAGTAACTTGGAGGGCAATCGGGAACCCTCGGCGTTTCTACGCAATAGACCTCGGGAATAATAAGGGTACAGCCGTGAAAGCGCTTCATTTCGCACGTGGGTTTATATGACGTCACAAACATAACTGAGGATGACGCTGCGAAAAACAAAATCAACGTAAGGTAAAAATATGGCATATTATGATATAAAAACAAAACTCAGTGTTTTACTGCGTTTTGCTTTCAAAACATCATATGCAAAAAAAGATCTGCATAGACGAATTTCAATGATTAAATGAATATACTTTTCTTCAAGCGCAATAACCAAAGTACCACCAAGAGCCGAATTACCTAAAAAACTTACGTCCGAGGTACTTTCCATTTACAGAAAAATCTGAGCGATGTTCCGAATGCTTGGAGGGCGACGAGGGTGGACACCGGCAGACCGACATTCGTTCGAAACATCGCTCGGACTTTTCCGTAAACTGAAATGTACCTCGGACGTAAGTGTAGTAATTTTGGGTCATTTTTACGGTAATTCGGCTCCTGGTGGTACTTCGGTTAATACGGGCGAAAGACCGCCTATAGCTTACAGGTATATATAGAGAGAAAAGAAGTAAAATAACAAACAATAAAATTAGAACTCATATACCGTTCAACCCAAATCGTCCATTTTGATTTCCCCATAAAAAGCTCCTATGTCAGGCCGCGTCCGTTTATCTCCTTCCGGTCACTCACTTTCTTATACCCAGAATAGGTGTTTCGAGACACAGTCTAATTTTTTGCAACAACAACAACAAGATTCCGACTGGTTATCAAAAATTGCTTTAAAGAAGGGTTTTAGATCTAGAAATCGTACATTACAGTCAACTTACATTCAAGATAATCCTTTTTAAATAAGGAAAATAAAATTTAGCAGTCATTTCTTTAATTATTCGTCAAAAAATGATTTAATGTAACCTCTTCGACGGCAGAAAATTCAAGTTCAAAAGATGTTTACATTTAAAACAGTGACGTCACAGAGCCTCATTCTGAATATTGATGCAGAGGTGGCACTCCAGTATTCCTGTACTTCCAGGTAGAAAGGTAACCTTTAGACTAGAAGACGTATCTTTAGTCAATGCATTTTATGACAAAAAAGACAGGTTCTGTCTTCAAGAAATTTTAAATCACCAATTATTAAGATGATTTTACGGGCGAAAGACCGGGCCGAAGGCCCAGTCTGAAGACCGCCTATAGCTTACAGGTATATATAGAGAGAAAAGAAGTAATATAATAATAGGTTTAACCTATAGACGGGAAAAGTAATTTGAAGAAAGAACCATTCTTGATTTAATAATTTACTCAACTTAAGCTACCGAATTTAACAATAAGGCTCCTGCACCCCAAACTTTTGCTGTATTGACACGTGTGAATGATGTATCAAATTCAATAAAAAAAAAATAGGTACAGTTAAAATGTGAAATAAACTTCCCCAGGTGCTGTACAAAACATGCACATGATCACTAATTTAAAAAAAAAAAAAAAAAAAAAAAAAAAATAGGCTATTTATCAAATTGATGGCTACTTGATTTTTCCCATTTATTTCTAGATGGATTTCGACAGTCACAGTCATTTAGAATAGATAAGCATCAACATCGGAAGAAATTAACATAATATCAGTGAAAGATACTCAATACAATTTTATTGGGTTCTCTTTGTAAAATATGTAACTTTGAATATGGGCGCACGTGTTATAGAAACTGCGTCAGGTCTAACTCCTAAAGGATGCGATTCCGACAAGGTATTGGCCGGCATAGCTTTAGCTAAAATAGCTGTATTGCCATTTTTTAAAAAAAATCAAACTGCAAATTTTGTTATAGATTTCATCTTTTTCAAGTCTTAACCTGGAATATTGCTATTGATTTAATCTTTTTCAAGTCTTATCCCGCTTTTCAACCCGACGTTAAAGCGCAACAACAATGACGTTGTTTGAGAGAGAAAAAGTAGCGTCTTTTTTCCCCAATGTGTAGAATGACGTCATTTGCGGAGGGTAAAAAGAAAACGTCATCCAGACGAGATTCTAAGCAAAAATGTGTAACTTTTTACATGTAAGGCTGATTCTTATCCTTATTTTACGACAACAATCTAAATTTTGAAAATGATCGACAGGAATGAAATTGAAGAAAAAATTGTTGATAAATTAAAATAAATAATAAAACAAAATGGCGAAATCTCGCGAGATCATCATCCTCCATGTAGGCCGCCATTATGACACAAAATTAAACTTTGATGGTATATGTATTTCATTTTGATTTTGATTATTTTAATGTTTTACATGCGTTATCTAGAAGCGGGAAAAGCCGCAAAACGGCCTTCGGGCGCTTTGCGTTACTTTTCCCGTAAAATAACAAACAATAAAATTAGAACTCATATACCGTTCAACCCAAATCGTCCATTTTGATTTCCCCATAAAAAGCTCCTATGTCAGGCCGCGTCCGTTTATCTCCTTCCGGTCACTCACTTTCTTATACCCAGAATAGGTGTTTCATGACACAGTCTAATTTTTTGCAACAACAACAACAAGATTCCGACTGGTTATCAAAAATTGCTTTAAAGAAGGGTTTTAGATCTAGAAATCGTACATTACAGTCAACTTACATTCAAGATAATCCTTTTTAAATAAGGAAAATAAAATTTAGCAGTCATTTCTTTAATTATTCGTCAAAAAATGATTTAATGTAACCTCTTCGACGGCAGAAAATTCAAGTTCAAAAGATGTTTACATTTAAAACAGTGACGTCACAGAGCCTCATTTTGAATATTGATGCAGAGGTGGCACTCCAGTATTCCTGTACTTCCAGGTAGAAAGGTAACCTTTAGACTAGAAGACGTATCTTTAGTCTATGCATTTTTAGACAAAAAAGACAGGTTCTGTCTTCAATAAATTTTAAATCACCAATTATTAAAGTGATTTTAGTATTTTCAAAAAATATCAATTTCATAAATTTCAATACTGATCTATAATAATAAAAAAAATTAAAAAAATAAGAAACACATTTATTCTATACTTTATTTAGATTGGTTCCATTTTTGAATGTCTAGAACAGGCACTAAAGTCTGGAAAAATGTTAAAAGGGTAAAAATGCTTGCTCAAGGAAACCAAACTATTTGTACTTACAAAGGATGAAAGGATTGTTTGTTTTGGTCTTTTTTATGTTTACATAGAAAGCTAATATGAGCAATGGCCATGAGTTTAAAGTCTTTCTGCATTGCTTCTGATCTCGGCAATTTTAAGGCTAAAGCTTATAGTAACCTGGTGCATTAGATCTACTTAGTTTTAGCCATAAACATGGACAATTAAGCATTTGCTCAAAATATGAGGTTGTTTTAAAGTGCTGTATCAAGCCATTTACAGATGAACAAATTCTATTTTTTTTTCCAAATTAAAAAGAAGATGTAGACTTACAAAAACATAGATATATTTTTAATATCAGTTACTTACATAAAAAATGTTGTCTAAAATAAAGAAATTGTATATCTAAAGTTGTCTCATTCTCCTGATTTTAATTGCTATGCTATATAACAACAAATAGCAGTATTTTGTAGGTAAGGGTTAAACCCAATAAAAGAAAACAATGCAAATAGGATCAATTGACATTGGTTAATTTCATTTAATTATACTAATACAGTTTACCTAGAAATCTGATAAATAAAAAATTTGTCCTGCTTTTTGTGTTTCAAATTTCAACTATGTACAAGGTACAATTAAAAATATATACATGTACTGGTATAATCAAACAATAGCATTGCATATGGCAGCCCAAACCACAACAACAATACCAAAGAGTAAAGACACCAAGGTGATGACTGGACCTTGGTGTATTGTTTACACAGGCCCTCTAATAAAAAGGAACAAAACAAAGAAGATGCATTAATCATAGCTTTTAATGCAGATGATAACATCTTTATCAATTTTGACAAATCTGGAGGAATTTAGAACAACTAAGAAAGACAGACATACTGGTGAACAACTGTTTATATGTGAAGCCAACTACTTTCAGGCTTCCTTTTCACTACTGTCTTGATTCAATGTGACCAAACAGTTAACAACCTCTAGAATTTATGGTCAATTATCCTTGGTTGGAAGCCATTTATTTATAAGAAATAAAATGTTATCCTTTGTATCAAAATATTCTCTTCCAATAAATATTTTTTTTTCTATTATAAATCTAAAATAGCAATTTAATATACTATAGATATATATTTATATTTCTTGTATGAAAAATTGTGTTAACACATTGCTGTATTTCTTACTGAGTTGTTAGTGTGCTTATACTCATAAACAGATGGTTGTGGCTTCATTACAAGTGAATTTCATATGTTTGCCATGTCTTTTAAGTTGACATGCTTATCTTAGTTGCACAGCAGTGCCACCACTCACAATATATTTGACATTTTCTTATTGTGGCGTAGAGCCGCCACTATTTACCTGATAGTTATCAAGAACAATAACTTCTATCTTATAATAATTCATTTAAGGTGCTCTTGATGTGTTCGCACAGCATTCACAAGTTATTCTTGTGGTCCCAATACATAGATATATAGATGATTAATCTATAACTAAATAAGAGAATTCAGCAATTTAAGATAACTACCGGTACACAGGGACCATAGGTTGTTCAAAGATATACAAGAAAAATATTGTATTGTTTTGTGTGATGTCTCTGTAATGATAATGAGATTAAAGCATCTACATTGTGCCGCCTCTTTAAAAACTTGCAATCTACAAAAATTGCTTCTTTTTAAAATTATACTTAATTAGGTATAAATGGCAATGTCAATTACACCAACAAAACTGTGTGATAATTCAATGGACACTGTAAGCTGCCACATAGACACCATTTGGTTTTGTGGAAATGGCAAACTGACAGGCACCCTTAACAGAAAAGACAGAAAAAACTTAGGCCAAGTGGCTGGGGAGTGATTATCAGTGCATAACATTTCTGAAACAGTTTAATTTGCAAGAAATGGTATGTGGCAAGAAGTGGTCTCCAGTCAGTAATTGTCTCATTACAAATGTATTTTTTCTTTCGCCCGATTTCTAGGCTTTGCCTAATTTCATATTACGTTTGTAGAAAATCACACTTTATTAATTCTCTTCGATCATCTTTGGAGATCTTTTGGACATACTATAATTCGATGACAAAACGCAGTAAAATACTGCGTTTTGTTATTGAATTATATTATGCCCACTTTTATTCTCTCTCTGATTTTATTTTATGCAACGTCATCCCTAGCGGGATCGTTGATGTTTGTGACGTCATATAAACCCATGTGCGAAATGACGCGCCTTCATGGCTGCGTCCGTATTATTCCGAGTCTATTCCGTAGAATCGCCGAAGGTCCCCGATTGACCGACATTGAGAGGGTCATTAAGATCGGAGAGAGGACCGGGAAAGAGAGAGGGGGTCCCACCCGGTATTGAAATGAAGGCAAATATAACAATGCCCTAAACCTCAATGCCTTGTCAAATATCACCGTAGGCCTAATCTGAACAAGAGGACCATTGGCCCTTAAGCGCTCACCAGATACATTTAGTTGACAAAGGTGGCAAAGTGTCAAAACTGCCTATTTGAAATTAGTGACTGGCCCAATAAAATTCCTAAAATTCCGAGATATCAACAAGACAAACATTTCGATTACATTTCAAGACATTTGAGTCAAATATGTTGCCTCTAAAGTACTTAAAGAATTTCAGGATTTTAAGAGGTGTCCTGGTTTTTTACCCTCTTTCGAACTAGTCTAAGATTTCAAGACAAACATTCTGACAAAATGTTCAAACAAATATGTGTCCTCTAGAGCCCAAACAAGGCCGTGTTGCGGACGACCGGACGACGGACACAGCTTGATCACAAAAGAAAAAAATGATTCATCACCCGGTTAGTGGAGCGACACATGCTTATCTTATAATTTTTATTATTGTTTTCTGTTATTGTTATATTATCATTTTTTTTTTATTTTTATTATTATTATTATTATTATCATCATTATTATTATTCATCAGCAATCTTAAGGGATAACCGCGGCGATCATGACAGCATGGCGAAAACTGAAAAAAAATCATGAATGACTTTTTGAACTGTCTTTAATTTTTTACGAAGTTATATATCCCAAAAGGTAAGCCTACGCCAGTCTATCCTATCAAACACCTTGGACAATAACGCGTGGGTTCGTTTTTCTACTTTTACCAACTTTTATTGAATTTTCCCATGACAATGAAAGGAGGAGGAGTTTATTTGAACCCCTCGAACCCCCTTCGGATCCGCCACTGAAATACGATCTGTCGATCATTGCTTCTATTTGTTCGATTAACTGGGGAGTAAATACCATTCTCGAAGCGAACTAACCATATCCTACAATAAGGATGCGACTAAAAGCCATACCTAAAATCGACTCGAAGCTATACATGCACACACCACTAAATTGAAAACGAAAACTGATGTGGTGCGTTTTTAACGAACGCCGTAGACTGGAATTTTGGCAATTTTGTGGACTCGGTATATGATCAGACGCGGTCCTTTTTGGGATTTCAGGTTCGAAATCGGGATCACGGCCGTGACTCGGCGATTTTAGGCGTATTTCAAAACGACCCTTTATTCGGTTAAAACTGATTTTTTCCACTTTAAACACAACGGTACAGAAAAGAAATATTCATTGTCAATATTTATAAGTCAATTTTCTAATAAATGTCTTACAGATTTTTTCCTTATTTTTTTACCGTTTATCAATCGAAATTGACATTTCACAAATTTAAAGGGTATTTCATAGGATTGATTACCCAACATTTATTCAATAACAATTAGATAAAAACAAATAGAGTTTTAGTTTTTATTTAATTAACGTTGTCTAAAAATCACACAGTTTAGCGACTATGTCTGAGCCAACTTTTACTCTGTCTGGCATAAATCAAATTAGCCTGTTATAAGGTCACACATTGTCAAGTTACTACTGGGCTTATCAGAGCAATAAATATATTCCCTTCCCTGCTCAACACCAGGTGCGTGACAAAGAAGAATTTCAAGGTAATTGAGATTTTTAGGTCTTTATCACAGACAAACACTTCTGAACCGACTGGATATTAATTCTACTTTCAACATTTAAAAAAAAATCTAACTATAAAGTGGGCAAATTTTTAACCCATTTACTATAAACAAACACAAAAATTTAACAAAAAAAGATCATTTTAAGTTAAATGCATATAGCAACCAGCTACTTTACTTTTTTATGTAGAATTTGAAGAAAATGTATCATCACATTCCCATTTGATGCTTTTGTAAGAAGTATGTTGTGAGTTGTTGATGACTAAAAAACCTATTGATTCCAAATTCACCCCGCACTTACGAGGTTCTGGTGACCAATTATTGATTAATATTGTACAAATGTTCTCAAAATCATGCATTAGGGAACCTACTCTGTTCCATGACTAATTATATACTACTAAAAGTTTGCTAAGCACCAAAACTTTTTTATACTATAATTTCAGGAACCTAGAAAGCCATGAATGGCTTCAGTCGCTCCACAGGCTTTAAATTCTTGTAAAGCAATAAAAGTTTTGACTAGATTTTTAGATATTTTGGATTCTACTGATGTTTAAAATGATTAACAAAGTTTCCACTATATAACATATAGAGAAGTGACCTCCACCCATAAAAGACATATTTTTCATCCAATCACAATAATTTTTTGCTGCATGATAATGGGTCACCCAAAGATCATAAAAAAAAGTTTGATTGATATCCATCAGTCACATTCCGGGAAAATGATTTTCAAAGTTTCCACTATATAACATATTGAGAAATGACCTCCGCCCATAAAATGAATATTTTCATCCGATCACAATATTTTTTGTAGACTGATAAAGGGTCACTCAAGGATCGTTCCAGTGAAATTTGGTTGATATCCAGCAATTACATTATGAGAAAATGATTTTCAAAGTTTCCACCACGTAATATATAAAGAAATGACCTCCGCAATAAAATGCATTTTTAATCCGATCACAATAATATTTTGTAGACTGATAAAGGGTCAAACAAGGATCATTCATGTATAATTTCATTGGTATCCATCAATTTTTTATCCAGTTGTTTCTGAGGAGAAGATTTTTAAAGAAAAAGTTTACGACCGGACGCATGGACAGACGCACGACAGACACAACGCCATGACAAAAGCCCCAGTGGCTTTCAGCCTGTGGAGCTAAAAATGAAATTTGATTATAAGGCTGTTGGAAAATGGTCGACTGTTATCAGTTTATCAAAGAACAAACAGGTAGACCCTAGATATTGGTCTGTTTTCTTGAAAATTGAAAAAATCGAAATTGACCAAAAATGTGTTCTTTAATTACATTTCTTTCAATAACGAGAATAAAAGCAGGCACTGTCAATAACAGCTTGACAGCGCCTCTGCATACTCTTGATTAAGTTCTGGATTACTCTTTGAGGAATAACAGACTATTCTTCTCTAAGGATCTGGTCGAGCTCCTGGAGTGTCCTTGACTGGACCTGGCGAGCCGAAACTCGGACCTGTAGCTCATTCCACATATGCTCTATCAGATTTAAGTCCTGTGAGCAAGCCGGCCTGTCCAGACGTGGAAAGCCCCCTTTCTTGGTGATACTCTTGGACTATACGGGCCACGTGTGGACGGGCATTATCATCCATTTAAATGATTCTGTCCCCAATAGCACCAGTGTAAAATCTTTAGTGGGTATTGAGGATTTCATCAATGTACCTCCGAGCTGTCAGAGTACCTCTTTCTAAAATAACAAGATCAGTCTGCCAATCCCAGCTGATGCAATCCCAACCATGATGGACCCACCCCCATAATGATCGTGCTCAGCAATGTTTGCTGCATGAAACCTTTCCCCTGGCCTTCTTCACACCCTTGCCCGGCTATCAGTGTAGTCTAGGCAATACCTGGACTCATCCATGAAAAGCACGGGGCGCCAGCGTCTTATGCGCCAGCCAACGTGGTCCAGTGCCCATGTTAACCGACGCCAACAATGAACTCGGGACAGCGGAAAACAAATACATGGTCTTTTTCCTCCGGTTATGATCATGCAGCCGTGTTCGTATGGTTTGAGTCGAAACTCGCACTCCTGATGCGTTTTGAAGGACGTAACGTAGCTGAGTTGCCTTAGCAAACCTGTTCCTTCGGACTTGAATTACCAAAAAAATAAAACCTGTCTTCTGCAACGGAGGTAGCTCTACTCCTACCTCCATCATGTCTTCTTACAGGTGAACCATACTGTTGTCATCGTGCCCTAGCTCAGGTTACAACAGTATGGTGTACCCCCACTACCATGCCAACGTCACGGTGGGAAGCCCCTTGCTCCACCATACCTACAGCACGCCACAATTGTTCGACAGGTAAATGTCGTCTGATATTTGGATAAGCCATGAGTAAGGACTTAAAAGTCAATAAAATACTGAAAAAATCAGAAACTAAGCATCTACACGAAACCCGACATGTAGAAAATGAGAAAGGACAGGTTAGAAACCGGGGTTCCTCATTTGGCACGAGAAAATTCCGAGTTAAATTTGGTAATGTATACATCTGATGTCTTGTCAATACATTATTGTACAATTTTAAACACGAACTTGAATGTTTGTTGTTTTTTTTAAATCGGGTCCTGTAGGACGGCAAAAAAGTTTAGCACTGTATTGTGTATCTTAAATGACCTGGTACTTCATGAACTTCATCAGTACTCGATTATTCCCACAGTGTAGCCCTACTTTATTTCACTGTTTTATAATTATTATTTCACTTTTGCCAATTTGATTGATTGTCGGGTTTACCAAACCTCTGTAGGGTAACATGTTTAAAACTGAGCTATTGTTTATCAATAATTTTCCTTCATAAACAATTTTTATATTCAAGTTCATAGATAGATAAATCTCCATTAAAGAAATTTCAATTAGTTTGATGTTTCTTTTGAACAACAACAGTATGACTGATTTTCATAAACAAGAGGACCATGATGGTCCTAGATCGCTCACCTGCATCTCTTTGACCCCTGGGAACATCATTATTCAAAAAGACAGATGTCAAACAACAGGACCAAGATGGTCCTAGATCGCTCACCTGAGTCTCTTTGACCCCTAAGACAACACATTAATTAGATAGGCAGATGTCAAAAAGAAGATAATTGCCTAAGATCAATATCATGGAACGTTTTCAGCGTAGAGCAAGACAGATATGTCTTTTTGCTCTTTGATTCTATGTAAAAAGGGATGCACCCAGGTGGACCCCAAATGTGACCCCATGGTCTTGATATGAACAAACTTGGAAGAGGTCCATAGAATGATGATACATACTAAATATGAAAGCTGTCTGCCTTCTGGTTTCAGAGAAGAAGATTTTTGACGGTTTTCCTATTTTCACCCATCATGCTCAGATGAGCTGAAAAGGATACGCCCCCATGGAGCCCAAATATGACTCATGGGTCTTGATAGGAACAAACTTGGTAGGGGCCCACTAGATGATGCTACATACCAAAAATGAAAGCAGTGTGCCCTCTGGTTTCGATTAAAGAAGATTTTTGACGGTTTTCCCTCTTTCATTCTATGTAACAAGAGGACCATGATGGTCCTATATCGCTCACCTGACTAAGTCAGCTCATAACTTGTCAACCATGTTATAAATACCAGAGATTTTCTGATGTACATTTAGGATGGATTTAAAAGAAACATACTTTAATTTCCTCCTACTGCTTTTTAATTGCAAACAAAGTTATTGATGGAATTGAATTCTTTTAACAAGTTTAGTAGACCTAAACCTTAAGAATATCCCTGCCAAATTTAAGATATGCCCAATAGTTTAGGCAAAAATTAACCTTCTCTGAGATTTTTGGCAATATTTTGACATTTCCAATACCATGGAAGCCAGAGATTTTGATTGAATAAAATTATTTTTACAATTTTTGAAGAGCTTCACCAAAAGAACATCCCTACCAAGTTTCAGCTTAATTAGCCACATGGTTTGGGAGAGAAGAAGTTTTTCTAAGATTTTCAGCAATTTTCTGCCATTTTTTATCCTTTCTGTTACCATGCAATCCAGAGTTTTTCAAGAAATTGAATTCTTTAAACAACTCTCGAAGAACTTCACCTAAGGAACATCCCTGCCAAGTTTCAGCTTGATTGGTCTTGAGGTTTAGGAGGAAATTTTTTTTTTTTCAAGATTTTCAGCAATTTTCGGCAATTTTTCAACCTTTTAGTTTCCATGTAAACAAGAGTTTTTGATGAAATTGAATTCTTTTAAGAAATTTTGAAGAGCTTCACCCAAGGAATATCTCTGCCAAGTTTCAGCTTGATTGGCCTGGTGGTTAAGGAGGAGAAGAAGTTTTTCTAAGATTTTCAGCAATTTTCGGCCATTATTCAACCTTTCCGTTACCATGGAAACCAGAGTTTTCAATGAAATAAAATTCTTTTCACAACATTTGAAGAGCTTCACCCAGGGAGCATCTCTGCCAAGTTTCAGCTTGATTGGTCCAGTGGTTAAGGAGGAGAAGAATTTTTTCTAAGAATTTTAGCAATTTTTGGCCATTTTTCAACCTTTCGATTACCATGGAAAGTTTTCAGAGTTTTCAATGAAATTAAATGCTTTGAACAACTTTTGAAGAGCTTTACACGAGGAACATCTCTGCCAAGTTTCAGCTTGATTGGCCCAGTGAATTAGGAGGAGAAGAATTTTTTCTAAGATTTTCACAATTTTCAACGTTTCTGTTACCATGGCAACCAGAGTTATTTATAGAATTAATTTTTTTAACAACTTTTGAAGAGCTTCACCCAAGGAACATCCCTGCCAAGTTTCAGCTTGATTGGCCCAGTGGTTTAGGAGGAGAAGATGTTTAAAGAAATTGTTGACGGACGGACGGACAGACAGACGGACGGACGGACGGACGATGGACGGTGAGTGATCACAATAACTCACCTTGAGCACTTTGTGCTCAGGTGAGCTAAAAAGGGTTGCGCCCGGGCAAAGCCCAAATATGATCCCAGGGTCTTGATATGAACAAACTTGGTAGAGGTCCACTAGATGATGTTACATACCAAATATGAAAGCTGTCTGCCTTCTGGTTTCATAGAAGAAGATTTTTGAAGATTTTCATTTTTTTAACCCTTTGTGCTCTTAAGAGATAAAGGGATGCACCCGTGCAAAGCCCAAATATGACTCAAGGGTTTTGATATGAACAAACTTGGTAGAGGCCCACTAGGTGATGCTACACACAAAATATTAATGCTGTCTGCCATCTGGTTTCAGAGAAGAAGATTTTTAAAGATTTTCGCTCTTTGATTCTATGTAAAAAGGGTTGCGCCCGGGTAAAGCCCAAATATGGCCCAAGGGTCTTGATATGAACAAATTTGGTAGAGGTCCACTAGATGATGCTAAATACTAAATATGAAAGCTGTCTGCCTTCTGGTTTCAGAGATGAAGATTTTTAAAGATTTTCATATTTTCACCCTTTTTGTTAAGAGTAAAGGGAAAGTTAAGGGTGGATTTCATTTATTTGAACAACTTTGGTAGAGCTTGACCCAAGGAACATTCCTGCCAAGTTTCATCAAGATTGGCCCACTGGTTTAGGAGGAGAAGATGTTTAAAGAAATTGTGGACGACGGACGACACACGACTGACGACGGACGACGGACATTCTATGATCCCAATAGCTCACCTTGAGCACTTCGTGCTCGGTGAGCTAAATAGGAGATTATCTATACATAAGATCAATACCATGGAATGTTTTCAGCCAAGAGCAAGACATTCCTTTTCGCTCTTTGATTCTATGTATAAAGGGATGCGCCTGGGTGAAGCCCAAATGTGACACCAGGGTCTTGATGAACGAACTTGGTAGAGGTCCATTAGATGTTGCTACAAAATAAATTTGAAAGTTGTCTGCCTTCTAGATGCAGAGAAGAAGATTTTGAAGGTTTTCCAATTTTCACCCATCATGCTCAGATGAGCTAAAAGGGATGCGCCTGGGTGGAGCCCAAATATGACCTAAGTGTCTTGATATGAACAAACTTGGTACAGGTAGGGGTCCAAAAGATGATGCTACATTCCAAATATGAAAGCTGTGTGCCCTCTGGTTTGGGAAAAAGAAGATTTTAAAAGATTTTCGCTCTTTGATTCTATGTAAAAAGGGTTGCGCCCGGGTGAAGCCCAAATATGATCCTAGAGTCTTGTTATGAACAAACTTGGTAGAGGTTTACTAGATGATGCTACGTACCAAATATTAAAGTTGTCTGCCTTCTGGTTTCAGACAAGAATGTTTTAGAAGATTTTCATTTTCTAACCCTTCATGCCCAGAAGAGCTAAAAGGGATGCACCCGGGCAGAGCCGAAATATGACCCCAGGGTCTTAATATGAACAAACTTAGTAGAGGTGATGCTACATCCCTGCCAAGTTTCATCAAGATTGGCCCCTTGGTTAAGGAGGAGAAGATGTTGAAAGAAACTGACGACTGACGACGGACGACAGCCCGACGTTACTGCGACGTCTCAATAGAAAAAAACAACATCATCGATATATGTCAAACGTTTCTTAATCTATAATTTCATTATCCTTTTCAATGCTTATCAAATTTTCAAACTCATAAATTAAGTTTGGTTGCCAATCAGGGTTTTGTTATTGTTGTTGTTCTCTCTTGCAGTAGAAGCAGCTGTATACAACACGAGACTTATTATTCTAGGATTACGACTTTGTTTATTAACCCTGGCCTTGTTGGTTGACCTTGACCCTGTTGATCATGGGAAAATGTATTGTTTACAGGTTAAATTTCGCAGGCAGACAGGAAGGCGGATGGATAGACAGTGTGTATTAGAAATGTGTAATAATAGGAGGAATTGATTATTTACCCATTTATTTATTCCTTGCAATGTTTTCCCAATAAAAAGTCAATTTAGACAAAAATGAATTTATCAAATGATAAATCAATGGTACCATTCTTGCATTTTTCCATTTTAACCCTTCTTATGCTGTATCTTGAGTATTCCGGTTATGAAAAGGGTAACAGATAAAGATTAGCCTGTGCATGCATGTGGTCTGATCTTAGTTTTTACCATTTGATTTTACTTTTACACCAGACGAGTCAAAGAATTGTTTGTTTTTTTTTTCTTCAAAAGAAATACTAAATGACAATTGGTGAATCCAGTACTATCTGCACTTTGCTTGTTGTTAATGAAATTTCACCAAGTTTCTTATATTCAGCATGACAAAGGTTGGTATTATTTCAGGATCTAAGAAACTATTTTAGTGTTTAAAAGATATAAATTTGTTTAAAATGCACAAAATTTACTAGTTCATAAAGTTTCCTAGGTCCATATGTATCAAACAACCTGTAAAGAAAAAATCTGGTTAACTTATTTAACGGTCCTCTGTCAGCAGCCTACCTTAGTTATAATTAAGATTTATGGCCAGCATCAAGTAACAATAATGTAAGAGGTCGACAATGCTGATAAAAGAGATAGAGCACAGAAACTGTTTGAGTAAAATCTACTCGTTTTCAGGACATAGTCGCCTTACTGACACGCTTTTGTTGTTATTTTTTTTAAAAAAAAGGACACGATTGAAATTGTTTGCAATGTTTCTTTCTTTATTAAGCAACATTCGGGAAAGGATATATATATGTTTATATAGTACTATGTTGCGAGGCTATACCCTATTTGTTAGAGGTTCACACTTCTGCAGTGTAAGGCTTTACAAGAGTTGTCAGAGGTCACAACTACTGTTATGTCAGTCTATGCCTGAGGTTTAAGAGGTCCAAACTACTGTTATGTCAGTCTATGCCTGAGGTTTAAGAGGTCCAAACTGCTGTAATGTAAGGCTATACCTGAATCGTAAGTGGTCCAAACAACTGTATTTCGAGGCTATACCTGTATTGTTAAATGTCTTCTTATTGTTCCGCAAGGTTATACCTGAATTGAAATAGGTCCATATAACTGTCCTGTGTGGCTATACCTGAATAGTTAGGTGTTAACATACTGTTCTGTTAGGATATACCTGAATTGTAAGAGGTTTGTACTACTGTTTGAAGGTCTATGCCTGCGTTGTAAAAGGTTCAATCACTGTTATGTAAGGCTATACCTGATTCGTCAGTGGTTCATACTACTGTTTTGCGGGGCTAAACCTGAGTTGCCAGAGGTCCGAACTACTGTAATGTAAGGCTATACCCGAATCGTACGTGGTCCATACTACTGTTTTTCGAGGCTACACCTGAATTTTTAAAAGTCGCTTTTATAGTTCCGTAAGGTAATGCCTGAATTAAAACACTTACTTACAATTGTTCTGTATTGCTTTACTTGAATTGTGAGGTGTCAGCACATGTTCTCTTAGGCTATACCTGAACTGTAAAAGGTTTATATAACTGTAATGTATGTCTATACCTGCGTTGTCAGAGGTCCGATAACTATTGTGTAAGGCTTTACCTGAATCATAAGTGGTTCATACTACTGTCATGTTAGGCTATACAAGATTTGTTAGATGTTCAATCTTCTGCTGTGAAGGGCTAAACAAGAGTTGTCAGTGTTCGCAACTACTGTTATGTAATGCTATACCTGAGTTGTAAGAGGTCCCTTCAACTTTAAAGTAAGGCTATACCTGATTCGTAAGTTGTCTATACTACTGTTTTTCGAAGCTAAACCTGTATTGTTTAAGGTCCATTCTATTGTTCCGCAAGATTATACCTGAATTATAAAAGGTCAATACAACTGTCCCGTGTGGCTAAACCTGAATAGTTAGGTGTTAACATACTGTTCTATTAGGCTATACCTGAACTCTTAGAGGTATATACTACTGTTTTAAGGTCTATGCCTGCGTTGTAAAAGGTTCGGTCACTGTTATGTAAGGCTATACCTGATTCGTCAATGGTTCATACTACTGTTATAAAAGGCTAAACCTGAGTTGCCAGAGGTCCGAACTACTGTAATGTAAGACTATATCCGAATCGTTAGTGGTCCATACTACTGTTTTGCGAGGCTATACCTGAATTTTCGTTATTTGAACAAACAACTGTTTTTGAGGCTATACCCGTATTGTCAAAGTTCTATTCTATTGTTATGTAAGTTTATACCTGAATCATAATAGGTCCATACAACCGTCCTCTATGGCTATACCTGAATAGTTAGGTGTTAACAAGCTGTATTAGGCTATACCTGAACTTTTTGAAGTTTGTATTACTTTTGAAAGTCTATGCCTGAGTTGTCAAAGGTCCTATTACTGTTATGTAAGGCTAAACCTGATTCATCAGTGGTTCATACTACTGTTATGTAAGGCTATACCTGAGTTGCAAGAGGTCCTTTCTACTTTTAGGTAAGGCTATACCTGAATCGTAAGTAGTCCAAACTACTGCTTTTCGAGGCTATACCTGTATTGTAAAATGTGTATTCTATTGTTCCGCAAGGTTATACCTGAATTAAAATAGGTTCATTCAACATCCCTGTGTGGCTATACCTGAATAGTTAGGTGTTAACAAACTGTTCTATTAGGCTATACCTGAACTTTTTGAGGTTTGTTTTACTGTAGAAGGTCTATGCCTGCGTTGTCAAAGATTACTTATATGTAAAGCTATACCTGAATCATAAGTGGTTCATACTACTGTTATGTAAGGCTATACCTGAGTTGCAAGAGGCTCTTTCTACCTTTAGTTAAGGCTATACCTGAATAGTAAGTTGTCCAAACAACTGTTTTTGAGGACATACCCGTATTGCTAAAGGTCTATTCTATTGTTCCGCAAGGTTATACCTGAATTATAATAGGTCCATACAACTGCCCTGTGTGGCTATACCTGAATAGTTGGGTGTTAACATTCTGTTCTATTAGGCTATATCTGAACTGTAAGAGGTTTGTACTACTGTTTCAAGGTCTATGCCTGCGTTGTAAAAGGTCCAATCACTGTTATGTAAGGTTATACCTGATTCGTCAGTGGTTCATACGACTGTTATATAAGGCTAAACCTGAGTTGCAAGAGGTACGAACTACTGTATTGTAAGGCTATAGCTGAATCGTTAGTGGTCCATACTACTGTCTTGCGAGGCTATACCTGAATTTTTAAAGGTCGCTTTTATCGTTCCGTAAGGTAATACCTGAATTATTACAGGTTCATACAACTGTCCTGTATGGATTTACCTGAATTGTAAGGTGTCAGCACATGTTCTCTTGGGCTATACCTGAACTGTAAGAGGTTTATATATCTATAATGTAAGTCTATCACTGCGTTGTCCGAGGTCCGATAGTTATTCTGTAAGGCTATACCTGAATTGTTTGAGGTTTAATCTACTGCTGTGTAAGGCTATACGAGAGTTTTCAGAGGTCATACCTACTGTTATGAAAGCTATACCTGAGGTGACAGACCGAACTGCTGTAAATGTGAGATTATACCTAAATTGTAAGTGGTCTATTCTACTGTTTTTGAAGCTATACCTGAATTGTTAAATGTCCTTCTATTATTCCGTTAGGTTATACATGAATTATAATAGGTCCATACAAATGGCTATACCTGAATTGTTAGGTTTCAACATTCTGTTCTCTAGGCTATACCTGAAATATTAGAGGTTCAATTACTGTAATGTAAGTCTATAATTGCGTTGTCAAAGGTCCGATTACTGTTATGTACGGCTATACCTGAATCGTCAGTGGTTCATACTACTGTTATGTAAGGCTATACCTAAATTGTAAGAGGTTCATTCTATTGCTGTGTATGGCTATCCAAAAGCTGTTCGATGTCACAAATTCTGTTCTGTAAGGCAATACCTAACCTGTTAGAGGTTTAAACTACTGTTACGTTAGACTATACTTGCGTTGCCAGAGTTCCGATTACTGTTATGCTATACCTGAATGATTAGTGTTTCATGCAACTGTTATGAAAGGCTATACCTGAATTGCTAGAGGTTTAATCTACTGCTGGGTAAGGCTATACAAGAATTGAAGCTCTGACTTCTGTTTGATTAGGCTATATTTGAGTTGTCAGAGGTCCGAACTACTGAAGTGATAGGCTATACCTTAATTTTCAGTGGTCCATACTACCGTTATTTCAGGCTAAAACTGAATTGTTAAAGGTCCATTTATCATTCCTTAAGGTTATATCTGAATAATTAGAGGTCCATACAACTGTTCTCTTTTGCAATACCTCAATTGTGACGTGCCAACATATGTTATCTAAGGCGTTTTTTGAGGTTATACAAGAGTTCTCAGAGTTCACAACTACTGTAATGTAAGGCTATCAGGGCGTCAACTCAAAATCTTGAAAAATATAGGACATTTCAGAGTGAAAATATAGGACAAATATAGGACAATACTTATGGTTGCCAATGTCCTAATAGCCATCCTCTACCACCATGTTATCATTATTTCTCACTACAAAGTATAAGTATTAAGATGATTGAGTGATTAATTGAATGGAGTTTAACGCCGCTTTCAACATTTTTTCAGTTATATTGTGGCAGCTGGAGCACCTATCAATGGTTTCGTGGTATTTCTCTCACCAGTACAACCATAACATTCTTTCCTAGCCTGCAGCTCCTTACTCACTTACGTCAACGATTATCAACCCATATTGAAGTTTTAAGATGAAATAATGTGAACATTTTAATACAACAGAACACAACCTTTAGACCTTCAGTTACCCGTTAAAAGTAGTATACTAAAATCTTTGCTAAAAGCATATCGCTTCACAGATACAAGGGGACTTTGAAAGAAAGAATTGGGAATGTTTTTTCTTAATTTTAGATCTATCTGTTACCTTGGAAACCAATGTTTTGTCATGAAATTAAATCCTTTAGCAAATATGATAGAGGGACACCAAAGAAATATCCCTGTCAAGTTCCAGCTTTGTTAAGGAAGTGAATTGTTTATAAGATTTTCCTTACTTTTTGGCATTTCCATATACCCTGGCAATCAGAATTTTAGATAGAATTAAAGTCTTTTCTCAAATTTGGTAGAGCTTCACCCAAGAACTATCCTCCCAAGTTATTGCTTGATTGACCAAGTTGTTTAGGAGGATAATATTTTTTTCTAAGATTGCTATAAATTTTCAGCTCTATACAATTGCTGTCTGCCTTCTAGTTTAAGAGAAGATTTTGATGATTTTCTCCTTTATACCTATGTAATATGGGTTTTGCCTGTGCAAAGACATGAAATAATAAAAAAAACTTTGTAGAGGTCCACAAGATAATGCTAAATACAAGGTATGAAAGTTATCTGCCTTCTGATTTGGAGAAGATTTTTAAATCGGGCTGTGAAGCCCGAATTTATATATACCGTTTTCCAGACATCCAACCTGTTGGACACCCTACATTTTTACCTTTATCTTCTGAGCAATGTGTTGAAGCCAAACTATGTGTTTTCAAACGGCCTTTTCAGTCACAATCTACAAACTTTTTTTTTATCTTATTTACTTTTGCGACAAATAAAGAAGAGGCTTATGCGAAATTTGATGTAATTTTCGCTTTTAGTAATTACCAGTTAGTATTTTCAGTGTTTATAACAAGACTTTCGGTTGAGTACAGGAGTTGAAACGCACAATAGGTTATCTGTATAATAAATTTGTAGCAGTTACAATATTACTACTATGATTTTTTTCTCGAACGGTCATTTACCAGTTGTAGGGCTGTCAACCAATCAAATTTTGTTATGATTATCACGTGGTCAAAACCCACACTTACCGAGGCTTGACACTTACATTTTGCGTTGCGTGTTATCCACTGAGCTATTTGTTCAAGACAAACAACGCAGAAACAGCCTTTTCAGTTACAATCTACATTTTTTTTTTTATCTCTTTTACTTTTGCGACAAAAAAAGAGGCTTATACATAATTTGATGTAATTTTCGTTTTTAGTAATTACCAATTAGTATTTTCAGCGTTTTTTAAAAGCTTTTCGGTTGAGTAGAGGAATTGAAATTATCTTCGGGCTGTTCTAATTTGTTGTTCTAAAAACTGTCTAATGTGATCAATGTCTATCCCTACGGAGGGGATACATTGTGAAAAAGGGGAAACAACTTCTTATATTTCATAAAAGAACAACAACAACAATTCCTTACTCCTTCTTCCTCCCCGTTTTCTTCAGCTCGAGTTCTTTCTTCATTTGTCGTCTGTTCGAATCGTCTGCTCATTTAGTTGACATGGTTAAATCCAAGTCTATTTTTAGCACAGATTTCTTTGCCATTGCGTTAATTTTGATCGGTAAATTACGGTTTACGCCGTTTTTCGACTGATCTGGTCATATTGATCGGCAGGAGCAACTAACCATGGATTCCTATTGTTTCTTATACCAGTACTACCACAACACCCTTACCCAGCCTCGAGTTGCTTCATCACATAGTCTCGTGATATCAAACCATTGATGGACGACATTTTTGCCTGAAAGGATATTTGCCGAGGCCGAGTATCGAACCCGGGAGGCAGGTGCGTTACAAACTGTGCTGGGGCCTAGGATTACCCTTACATTTTGATAAACCGTCGGTGCTGTTATAAAATATCATCTTTACTCAAGCCGTAGTTACGAGATTTATAACAACACCTGCGAAATATTGTTTGTCCGATATTGCGTCATTGTTGTCATTGTTAACTAGATAAAATCGTTCCCCATTGTGTTCTAACTTTTAGCTCTCTGCGTGAAAAAGGGCTTTCCAGTCCACTGGACCAAGGCTAAATAATTTTGTTGAAATTTCAGGTGCAATTTGGCATCTCTACTGTTACTTTGCCTATACACTGCAGGGATGTGACCATCTGCCTCTATATAAATGCTTCCCTCGGGCATCAAATTGATGCTGGTTCTATCCCCTTGACGTCTGACCATATAGCGCAGTTGGTAGCATGTTGGATAATCAATCTTAGTTGAACTGGGTTCAGTCCCAAGTTGAATGGAAATGTTTTTTGACATATCTCTCGAGTTGAGTGGATATAATTCTGTAAACTCCAGTTGGAAGAGCTGGTGATGTCATCGAAAAGATGGAGTGTTAAGACAAAAACCTCACAAATTGGGCAATATTACCAACTTTTATTGTCCAAATTTGAGCTCTTTTGATTGACGAAACATTGCACTATCCCAGCCTCTTAATGATGCCCGATTTACAGTGCTGACAGCACTTTGATTAAAAGATTCTCTCCTTCATTTCTTTGCAATATGGGTTTTGCCCAGATAGAGCCAAAATATTACCCCAAAACAGAAAAGACATGATGAAAACTAACTTATAAGAGATCTTCTAGCTGGTGATACATGACAGATATGAAAGCTGTCTGCCTTCTGGTTGTAGAGAAGCTTTTCATAGCATTTTACAGATGCCATGGAAACCAGACTTCAGGGTGGAATACTCAATTTTGAACAACTTTGGTACAAAATAGTCCAAGAAACATTTTATACTGAATTTCATCAAGATTGGTCCACTAATTTAGAGTAGAAGATATAGAAATCGTGGATGACGCCCAAAGGACATCAGACATTAGACAATCACAATTAACTCAGTATAGTTCATTTTACAGATACTTCAAAACAGTTTCACTTTAATATGGAGCTGTCGTTAGTAAAATTAATGACCACCTCTTTTCTTTTCACTATAATATATTCTGAAAATATAGCAAAGGTGTTCACTATATAGGACACCTTTGAAATATAGGACAATATAGGACAGCTATCAAAATATAGGACAAATAAAGGATAAATGACAGAAGTTGACGCCCTGGGATATACCTGAATTGTTTAAAGTCGGAATTATCGTTCCGTAAGGTAATACCGGAATCGTTAGGGGACTATACTCTGTCCTTTATTGCTATACCTGAATTATGAGGTGTCAAATTTCTGTTCTGTATGGCTAAACCTGAATTGTTAAAGGTTTATATTACTGTTATGTTAGTCTATACGTTCATTATCAGAGGTCCTATCACTATTATTTAAGGCTATACCTGAATAATTAGTGGTTCATAATACTGTTATGTAAGGCTATACCTTAATAGTAAGAGGTACAAACCAATGCTATGTAAAGCTATACAAGACTTGTCCGAGGTCACAACTATTTATATGTATGGCTACAGCTGAGTTGTCAGAGGTCAGAACGACTGCAATGTAAGGCTTAACCTGAATCGTAAGTGGTACTACTCTTGTTTTTTGAGGCTATATCTGAATTGTAAAAGGTCCATTTCATTGTTCTGTAAGGTAATACCTTCATTATTACAGGTCCATACAAGTGTTATGTATGGCTATACCTGATTTGTTAGGCGTCAGCACATGTTCTCTTAGGCAATACCTGAACTGTAAGAGGTTTATATAACTGTTTTATATGGTTATACCTGAATTGTCAGAGTCCGATTACTGTTATGTACGGCCATACCTGAATCGTAAGAGGAACACACTACTGTAATATAAGGCTATATTTTAATTGTCAGAGGTCCGAAATACTGTAATGTAAGGCTATATTTGAATTGTTAAAGGTCCAATTTATCGTTCCGTAAGGTAATACTTGAATTGTTAGAGGTCCATACAACTATTCTGTACGGCTATACCTGAATTATGAGATGTCAACTTACTGATCTGTTTGGCTATACATGAATTGTTAAAGGTCCATTTTATTGTTGTGCAAGGTATAACCTGAATTGTAAGATGTCTCACTTCTGATCTGAATGGCTATATCTGCATTGTGAGGTGTCAACATACTGTTCTGTTCTGCTATACCTAAACTGTTAGATGTTTGTATTACTGTTATGTAAGTCTATACATACGTTGTCAGAGGTCCGATTTCTATTATGAAAGGCTATACCAGAGTTCATACTACTTTTATGTAAGGCTATACATGTATTGTAAGAAGACCACACCACTGTTATGTAAGGCTATAAAAGAGTTGTCAGATGTCACAACAACTGTTATGTAAGGATATACCTGAGTTAATAGAGGTCCGCACTACTGTAATGTAAGGCTATACCTGAATCGTATGGTTGTTCATACTAATGTAATGTTAGGCTACACATAAATTGTTAGAGGGTCAAACATCTGTTATGTAAGGCTAAACAAGAGTTGTGAGAGGTCAAAACTACTGTTACCTAAAGCTATACCTGAGTTGCTAAAGGTCCGAACTGCTGTAATGTGAGGCTATACCTGAATCATAAGTGGTTCAAACTACTGTCATGTTAGGCTATACTAGAATTGTTGGATGTTCAATCTTCTGCTGTGAAGGGATAAACAAAAGTTGTCAGAGTTCGGAACTACTGTTATGTAAGGCTATACCCGAGTTGCCAGAGGCCCGAACTACTGTAATATAAGGCTATACCTGAATCGAAGGTGCATACTGTTTTTCTAGGCTATACCTTCATTGGTAAAGGTCCCTTTTATCGTTCCGTAAGGTTATACCTGAATTTTTAGAGGTTCACACAACTGGCCTGTACGGCTACACCTTAATTGTGAGGTGCCAACATACTGTTCGGTTAGGCTATACCTGAACTGTTAGAGGTTTAAATTGCTTTTATGTAAGTCTATACCTGCGTTGTTTGGGGTCCGATGACTGTTAGACCTGAATCGTTAATGGTTCATCCTACTGTTATGTAAGGCTATACAAGAATTGTTAAAGGTTCACATTACTGCTGTGTAAGACTTTACAAACTACTGTTATATCAGGCTATACCCGAGTTGCCAGAGGTACCTTCTAATGTCAAGTAAGGCTATACCTGAATCATTTGAAGTCATTCTGTTCTGTAAGGCCATACCAGAATTGTCAGAGGTCCCTTCTTCTTTTATGTAAGGCAATTCCTGATCTGTTTATACTACTGTAATGTTAGTCTAAATCTACTGATCTGTAAGGCTATACCTTTATTCATAGAGATCCCAACTACTGTTCTCTTAGGCTATACCTTAATTATTACAGGTCCAAACTACTATTCTGTTAGGCTATACCAGCACTGTCAACAGTCCCAACTACTGTTCTGTAAGGCTATACCTGAATTTAAGTAGTTTCTACTACTGTTTGATTGGCTATACCTGGATCGTGACAGGTTGTTTTCAAGGCTATATCTGAATTGTCACAGCTTTTGACTACTTTCTGTAAGGTTAAGGTTGTCAAGGGTCCCAAGACTTTTTGTAAGGCTATGACAAATTGAAAGAGGTCCCTAGTACTTTTTTGTAAACCAGAATTGTTAAAGGTCTCTAATACTCTATAACGTTTCTCGAATGCTATGCCTGAATTTCTAAAGGTTTCCCCTACAGTACTATAAGGCTATAACTGATTTACTAAGGGTCCCTAATTCTGTTCTGGAAGGATATACCTTATTTCTTAAGGTGTGTGGTGTCCGTGGTCTAGAGGTAGAGCGTCGGCCTCTTGACCCAAAGGTCCTGAGTTCGATTCCCGGGAGCGGCTATCGATCTTGATTCTTTCATTGGCCCACACATTCGGCGCGAGTACTGGTGAATTTTCCAGGAAGCAGAATCGAGAGGGATTGTTTTCCAATCGATGTAAAATAAATAGATTTAAACCATTTCTTAAGGTCATTGTTTACTAGTGTTCCTTTCTTTTAATTTGTTTATCAGTAATTCCAACCTCTTTTAAAGTCATCTAATCATCTGCATAAACATATCTACCCGTTTAAGATTTGTTACCACTAGGAAATGCATGGGTGTTTGATTGATCAAAAAATCTAGTCAGTCATGTTTTAATTTTTTTGATACCTAATCAAATACCTATGTAGCGTCCTACAAGAGAGATAGATAGAGAGAGACAGGTACAGGGAGAGAGACAGAGAGATGGGGGAAGAGAGAGAGTCAGGGAGTGACAGAGAGAGAGAGACAGAGAGAAGGGGAAAGAGAGAGAGTAAGTCAGTCAGAGAGTGACAGAGAGAGAGAGAGATTCAGGGAGAGAGTCAGAGTCAGAGAGTAACAGAGAGAGAGAGAAGAGAAAATGTTACAAACCCATAGAACAACAACAACAAAACTCATGTTGCATGCTATGTGCCATATTTACTTTAATTATACTCCAACTCCGTATTTTCGCGGACGTCATATTTTCGCGGCAATCGAATTTTAGCATAACGCTTGCTCTGGTGGCTTAGAACTGATGCACATTTTGTGAACAAACCCTATACATATTCACCAAATAAAGAAGATCAACACTTTCTTGAATTATAAATTTGAAATTAATTAAAATATCAATGCATTCAAAATAGGCATCATGTTCCATCATTCAGCCACCCCCTTTCTTTATTAACTCCATTTTCTTGTTTCAAAATCGTAAACACAATGCAAATGACAAATACGTGGTGCATATACATTGAAAAATGTAAAAGAATACGAAAATCAAATCTTTAGACCTTAATAAATTCTTTTAAGATAGATTTTGTAAACTACCGTGGAAATATGACGTCCTGACTCTATATCGTGCTCATGACGGTGGTCAACATCAAGAAGCATTTTCAGCTAAAAATGTTTTTGCGAGACCCCTATAATCTTGCTGATGGACAGATTAATGAACAGGCTTATAATGCATAGCGTTTTAGTTCAAGATTTGTTTTTCATTTGAAGCCCATCCATAATTGACTAGTTTGTACCGTGAAAATACGAAGAGCCATGGTACTTTTATTTTTGTATCTTTTTGTATCTTTATTTTGTTTAGAACATTGTATCTGAAAATTGTATGCCCATTTGGGCCCAAAATTGGAAATAAAGCATTGTGTAGTGTTCTGTTAGGCTATAAGGCTATATATCATTATTAAAGGACATTTTTACTGTTTTGTTAGGCTATATCTGAATAATGAAAGAGCGCTGTTTCTTTTCTGTTATTACTCGGGTACCAGCATAGAGTGGGAGCCTTAGATAAACAGGTCTAGATGCACACTAGTCGAGGGCACCAGACTATATAAGATTTGGTAGTGTGGTGCCATGTATAGCCTATTTCAGGTATAGCTTCTAGTTTTATCGCTACAATAATGGCAACATGTAAGTTACGAAGTTGGCGTAAAGTAGGAATGGTTCTACAGAAATCTGTGATAGACGGTCATCCTGTTGTAAAAGTAAGATGTCAAGGAATGAAACTGCACCCACATTTTAAAATGGTAAGTCTCTCTTACGGAACACAGGATAGTTTAACTATGTGGGTGGGGTAGGGCATTTTATTTTGTTCCACTCGGTCAATGAACGAATCGAGTGAAAATTTTAAAAGAAATTGTTTTCAACATAACTTGTAATTTAGAAGAATTTTCTTTACGTCTTTACTGTGAACCAGGTTAGCTGGCGAGAATTGGTACTTTGTGAGAATTGGTCTCTTAACAGTAGGCAACGAACAATGTTTATTATTCAATGAACATTTTTCAATGTGTCAGTTTATGTCCTATTTCAAAGTATACTGGTTTAATCTTAGATATCTTTGACTATTCAATCATTGAACTTAAGTGACAACTCTTTCTAGGGCCAGTGGGGGACTCAAATTTAGAAATTACTCAACTGACACTAGCAAATCAGAGGTGCGTTTCTTAGATTAAGATTCTTAAGAATCTTATTAAGATTTTTAATATGTTGCGTTTTTTAGATTAAGATTTATAAAAATCTTAAGACATCTTAATGAGGAATGAGGAAACAAAGATGGTTTAGCACTGGCTTAAAAGGAGTAGCCTTGACGACGTCAAATGTTTTCACTCAAAATACTGAAAATCATTTCTTATGACGTCTTCAAAATCTTATTTAGCGTGAAGGATCAAATTTTTTAATGAAAAAACACAACTGACTGTTACCTACTGACTTGAAAAGACATTTTTTTAAATTCTGTTAATCTCTGAATCTCTGTTTATCTCAGAATCTTTGCTTTTAAATCAAAGCACTGAAAAAACTGACAGAATGAAAGGACTTTGACAAGCTAGGTAGACCTTAAATTGTATTGCTTCTAATTTTAAGTTTTAAGTTTCTCAAGGACTGTCAGACCGACTGTCTGACAGATTTTCTGGGTCCTTCGCCATGTCTGGGTACAAGTATGCTGTAAAATGTCTGTTTTCACCCCCAAATTTAAAAAGTCAGTGGGATCCCTGAAATAACTTCCACTCAGTAATGAATTTGCAAATCAAGTGTTCATTCAGCTACAGAAAGGATTTTGGGTTGTTGGGAACCAGCCAAACAGCCCCCCCCCCCCCCCCCCCCGAGTCAAAATGGTCAATCTGGCCTCTGCATTTGAAATAACAGTCAAATTGGTCCCTAATCATTCTGATTTCAAACATGCCCACATCCGATTGTTGTATTCATTCATTGAATCCTTTGACAAACCCTTCATTTTGGGTACTCATTGGACTAATGGTCCAATGAGTACCAAAGATGTAGGATTTGAGCAAATTTAACAGAAGAAACTACAGAAGAGATTGACCAATAATCTCCAGAGGTCTTAGAATAGGTATAAACAGAAATCTCCTTTTGGAAACAATTCCAATCAGTACCTGGAATATAGGGTTTTGAAGTAAAGATTTGAGATTGGTTTTCTGCAAATCTAGTTATAGACGGGACACTGAAGGCAAACTCTTGCAAAGTGAAATTAAGCTCCTTAGTGCCAAGCCTTGAAGGATTGGTATATTAAAAACGCCCCCCCCCCACACACACACACAAATAGAAAATATTGTGAATAGCACATGTTGAAACTCTGGCTTGAAACACTTTTCAACGAAATTGAACTCAGATATGTTTAACCCTCGTCATCCTGAATACAACTTTGGCAAATTTTAAAACTTGAAATCAAAGTACTGAAAGCACATGATGCAGCAGCAGTAATTGTGGGTCAGCATCTTTTGAAAATACATAATTTGTGATCTGACTTAAAATGACTTACTAATAGAAAACATGCTAGCAAGACCAAGATCAAACTGCTGATCTTTGCCTATACCTTCTGTCAAAGAAAGAATATTCTGTGTTCAGCATGTCACAGGTAAAATTATACTTTTTCTTTTTTATCTTTTTCAGTATCTACCAGCAAATAAAGACAAATTTTGTGTTTATCCAAATACAGAGTGTAATGAGGGTGATATTGTGGTGATAAAAAACTTGGATACTAAATTTTCTCATAAGATAGGCGGAGAAGTTGACAGGCACTTTTACAAACTTGGGGAGACTTTTTGTCCAGTAACAAAAATGCGATGTCGGGGAACAGATTATATAGACTCTGATTATCTCACTTCTGTAGATTGAACACCAATGGAATTTCCTATTGAATCAACATTACCACCAGAAAAAGGTGAAAAATTGAAGAGGAGATAGACAAACTCTTTTCTATTTATATGGCCAATTACATGTACTTTTGTTGATCAGGATTTGCTTACTAACAAAATTTTCTAATAAATCATCAGAACAGTGAATACTTGTTTTACTCTATATCCCCACATGCTTCATTCTCAAGCAAGATAGTGGTTGAAAACATTGTTAAACAAGATGAGTTTGTCCCCATTTTTAGCTCGGCTGTTTACGATAGAAAACCCAAGGTATTATGATCACCTGGGCGTCGTTGGTGTTGGCATCACAAACTTTAACCTTGCTCATAACTTTTGAATGGAAAGTCATAGTCTTTATATTTCACATGATCATTGCTTGGGACAAGACCTTCCTGTAGGTACCAAGTTAAAGTGATCACTCAAGGTCAAGGTCATTTTTCAAGGTCAAATTTCTTTAAAAAATTGAATCCTGGTCATAACTTTTGATTGGCAAGTCATAGATCCTTCATATTTCACATGATCATTGCTTGGGACAAGACCTTTCTGTAGGTACCAAGTGCAAAGTCATCACTCAAGGTCAAGGTTATTTTTCAAGGTAAAATTTGTTTTAAAAGTTTAACCTTGGTCATTGCCTTTAAATGGTAGGTCATAGAGCCTTCATATTTTCCATGATCATTGCTTGGGACAATACTTTTCTGTAGGTACCAAGTTCAAGGTCATCAGTCAAGGTCATTTTTCAAGGTCAAATTTCTGTAAAAATTTTATCTTGGTCATATTTTTTGATTAGTGAGTCATACCTGTAGCCTTTATATACTCTTCAAAAAAAGTTCTAAACTTCTTTGACATTTAATTTTATGCAGATTTTAATTTTGACATAAATATCTATATGTGTGAGCAAAGTCAATCAATGAAGGTGAAGTCAATGCATCTTCACACTGTATTAAAACAAAATTACTTTTTTGATCAAAGATTTGTAACCGAGACGTTGATTAAGGACGTTACGTCGAACATGTCTAATCGTGGCAAACTTGACCTCTCTTATCTGATTCCACACTTTCTTACCAGAGATCCTACTTAGACTGGTGACCTAAGTATTCGTTGATGTAGAAGTTGAAATTGAAAAATCCCACATATCGTTACGTCATTCGTCGTCCTGGACGAACGTTGTCGTCCAGCGTCAGACTGATCTGGCTCTTCACATAACGCTGTGAGGCATGTTATAACGGTGCCAGAGGTAAAAGATAGTCTGTCCGGAAACAACAAAGTCATTTGCAACGGCTTGTCTTATAGAGCCTGCTTTTTTGGCGACAAAAAACTTTATGACGTTGAACCTCTGTTTGCTTGGTAAGCTTTCAATACAGCCATGTACCTAGACATTCAATTTTAAAAACAATCAAGCAACGGCATTTCATCCACAACACAATGGAGAGCTATCAGGACTGTTCAGTAAATCTGGAACTGTACGTGCTGAATGAGAATTCAGATTTTACGTTATTTGACGTTCACGTCTCTGTCGAGAAACGTTGTAGAGAAATTTATCGCAATTACATGTGATATTCTTATGTCCTAACTACTATTCATAAATCAATCAAAATTTATTGAAGATTTTACATGAACTCAGAAAAATTGTATGTTTAATCAGTGTCAAAGAACTTTTTTTGAAGAGTATATTTCACATGATCATTTCTTGGGACAAGACCTTCATGTAGGTACCAAGTTTAAGGTCAGCAAATAAGGTCAAGGTCATTTATCAAGGTCAAATTTGTTTTAAAAGTTTAACCCTGGTCATATATTTGCATTTGCCCTTGGAAATAATTAACATTCGAGCATTGGCACCCGCATGCGGTGCTTGTGTTCAGAAAATGTAGTAGTTTGATAGAAATTTGGTCATCAACATCAAAATGAAATTCAATGCAGTTAAAAACATCACAACAAAATTCAATAAGACATCAACATTCATTGTGAATTTCAATTTTTCCATTTGTGATCTTGGGAAAAAAAAGACCTTGACCATGACTGATAACCTAGGGTCGGTAGGAACAGAGAGTGAAATATTTAGGCTCCATCACTAATCAATCAAAATGCATCGCCAATATTAAAGGATAAACAGACAAAATGAAAAACACACAGGAAACAAATAATTTAACCCTTTCCTGTTTTACAAAATTTTGGACCTGTCAAAATTCAAAGGTTTTGCAGACGAAAATTCAAAGTGGATTTAATTTGAAAAATAACAATCCAGTAGGGTAGAAAATAGTGTGGAAAAAGAAGAAATTGCTTGGCAGAAGCAATTTCTTCTTTTTTCACAATGATTTCTCAATCATAAAATCACAAGCACGTAAAAAGCAGGGATTAAACAGCAAACGGTGAACCCTGTTCTACTGGGGGGGGGGGGGATAGAAAGAGAAATTATTTGTTGCAAGCAAGCTCTCTTTCACACTGTTTCTACTGTATGTAACAGTTTTATGTCAGATTAAAGACCTTAACATGTCATTAATTTTGTATCCACTATAAAGAACTCTACAGCCAATTCTAGGATTCCACATGTCATACTCTTGATACACTATTTTCTCTCAAGGGGAAATAAATTTTAAGGGTCAAAATAGGAAATTTTCAGATTTTTGAGAGTCAAAAGCCTGGTTTAAGAGTAAAACACAAGCCCTGGTAAAGCCTAGGTTTTACATATAGAGGGGTCAGAGCAATACTATTGTAAGTAACTTGGCAGTTATGTTCCACTCAGGATTACGTAGACTCCGAGTGCAGTCGTGCGCAGTGCGTCGTCCATCATCATGCGTCAACAATTTAAGTGTTAACACTCTAGAGGCCAGAAATATGATCCAATATTCATGAAACTTGGTCAGAATGTTGGTCAGGTCATAAGGATGAACCCTATTGAAATGGAAAGGATCCATGCCATATCAAGGGAAAAGGGGCCTTAAAGACAATTTTCTTGTTTAAACTCAAGAGGCCACAAATATGGCTCAATCTTCATGAAACTTGGTCAGAATGTTGGTCAGGTCACAGGGACGAACCCCATTGAAATTGGGAAGAATCCAAGCCATATCATAGGAAAAGGGGCCTAAATGACAATTTTCTGGTTTACACTCTATAGAGGCCACAAATATGGCCTAATTTTCATGAAACTTTTTCAGAATATTGGCCAGGTCACAAAGATGAACCCTCTTGAAAAATGGAAGGATCCATGCAATATCACGGGAAAAGGGGCCTAAAAGACAATTTTCTGGTTTACACTCTCTAGAGGCCACAAATATGACCCAATCTTCATGAAACTTGATCAGAATGTTGGCGAAGTCACAAGGATGAACCCTATTGAAAATGGGAAGGATCCATGCAATATCACTGGAAAAGGGGCCTTAATACAATTTTCTTATTTATACTCTAGAAGCCATAAATGTGGTTCAACCTTCATGAAACTTGGTTAGAATAATTGCCAAGTCATAAGAATGAACCCTATTGAAAATGGGAAGGATCCATGCCATATCACGGGAAAAGGGGACATAATGACAATTTTCTTGTTTATACTCTAGAGGCCACATATGATTATGGCCCATGCTGTGTGAAACTTGGTCAGAATGTTGGTCAGGTCCCAAGGATGAACCCTTTCGAAAATGGGAAAGATATATGCCAGGTCACAGGAGAAGGGGTCTTAATGATAAATTCTTGTTATAACTATAAAAGCCATAATTTTGGCCCTACTTTCACAAAACAAATGGTTTTTGTGTAGAAATTATCTCCTTTATGACATCTGCCTAATTAATTGGTGTGATCTCCCAGGGGTCAAAGAGATTCAGGTGAGCGATCTGGGACCATCTTGGTCCTCTTGTTTGATTATTTCCCTTTGTTGTTTTTCATGCTTGGGCATCCAGCACTGCAGTTGTGGTAACTTGTTGCAATTTGCCACTGTTTTTCTATTAATACTGAATAATACCTAAAGTTGTTATAACAAATATTTTTGGTCGCCCAGGGATAATATGGAAGTCAAGTTTCTCAACTTGAAGGCTCTGAATTAGCCTTCATATAACACATCTAACATTTCATGTGGGAGAAAAAAAAAAGACAGACATTGAGCACCCTGAACAGTCATTCAGGGTATTAAGAACATTCTCTGGTGGCGAGATAGAGACTTGGACCTAGGCTTTCTATTAAGAGTAGAGTGAAGACTCTTTAGACAGTTTGTCTGTGGATCTTACCCCTTGTCATGCTAAATAGTAGCTTGGGTAAAGGTGTGAGTCAGTTTTTCTTTTTGCAGTGTAATTTTCATGTACTATCTTATGTTTGTTTATACCTCCTGCCAAAGCAGAAATATTCCAGGTTCAGCGTGATAAAAGTTAAAAGCAGTGCCTAGAACCCTTGTCACCCTGAACTAGAAACCCTGAATATCCCTACATTGGCAGGAGAATCAGACAAATTTAAGCCTACACATATGACTGTGCAGTCTGATCTTAGTCTATACCAGTTGACTTCACCAGTACTATCACAACATCCTGTCTGAGCCTCCAGCTGCTCATCCCACATAGGTCTTCAATAATCAACCCATTGGTTGGAGACAAATATCAGAAAGGATGTGTGGTGCAATTTAGGAATCGGACCCATAACCAGGTGATTGGGAGGTATTCTACCAATTGAGCCTTTGATGGCAGCTCAATATTTTATTAATCTTTAGCCAAAGATTATTGAAACGTTTATGCTTTTAGCTCAATATTTACATCTTAAACAGAATCACAATTGAAACCATTAATATTTAAATCAGGCATTAATGTGGTATTAATTCATTGATGTCTTACAAAAAATACTTGGTAACAAAATAGACACTACAAAACTAATTTACTTATTAAAGATTTTTATTGCAATGTATCATAAGGTAACAACAATTCTCAAACTTAATTAAAACAAGCCATTTTGAAAATATCATCTGCCTGCACTTAAGGTAGTTGACCCTTTATAGTTCTACAACATTTTGAAAGTAATAAATTCAAAACAATGTTTACAATGTTAAAGGTTTCATAAAGATTTCATTAGGACCTTGATTCACATTGTGAAAGATCATGAGTTCAATAATGTTGCGGAACTATTAGGGGTCTACTACCTTAAGTGGTCAGAGTTCTATTTGTAATGATTTGTTTGTATGGGATTAATCACCACTTTAAAAAAATTTAGCTTTTAAATTATATTCCATAATTTTTGCCCTTGCAGGGTGGAGCTTAAGTAACGGGGGTCGCTGCACTGTCTATTTATAGATAGTTTGAAAGTCGCCATGAATAACTTCAGTCCTTCAATCATAGGTTGGTAACCAAACCCTTGTAAAATCCGCTTGTCTAAGCTGAAGTTACCAGGCTTTGGTAACCAAACAGTGAAATGTGTTCACTTTCTCTTAGCATGTAAATCATGTCTATAGGACAGTTATTTGGTTATTGATAATTGCAAACTACCTTTTTAAAGAACCAAAAATATTGAAAAGTAAAACTACAAAATTACGTCACAGCTTAGCCACGCCCTGCCAGGTGAATAATAACGCATGAAATTTCATTTCTGTCAAAAAAGAGTCTAAGAGGGAAATTTGGAATTTCACCAACTTAAAATGGAGCCTGTGCTTGACATTTCCAACAATTTAGCATGTGCATGAAGGGCCAAAATTAAGCATTCTAGACAGCGACACTGAGCAAATAGATTGCTGGACAGTCTAAAGACACATTGAGACCTTATCTATCTACAAAGTGTGAAGTAAAGACTCTTGTCAGACTGTGCAAATGCCAGTCTTTTAAATTGTTGGAAATATCACCTACAGGCTCAATTTATGTATGCAAACTCTTTGAATTGGACCAGTCAAAAGTGTTGCTGTCTGTAAACAGGTATACTGATAAAAAATTCAAAGCCGCTTCAGAAAACACTATACAAATTGTTTAATAGATTCAATTTGTAAAAAGCTTGGAATATTTTTAATATAGCTAACACTTTCTGATACAATTTAATGCGGTGTGCGGTAAAAATGCCAGAGGTAAAAATGCCATAGGTAAAAATGTCAGAGGTAAAAATGCCATAGGTAATAATGCCAGAGGTGAAATGGTAAAAATGTCATAGGTAAGAATGCCATAGGTAAAAATGCCAGAGATATATTATTTCTTTCATTTTTAGACTTTAGTAAATAGAAAAACATGCACAAAAGGAATTGTTACGATAACTTTTAATGGACTCTTCAATAATATATTTCATTTTTATTTTTTTCAAGACTTTGATAATGAATTAAGCAAAAGGGTTTACAAATTAGTGACTCGTAAATACATGACAAAGTTTGTGTATATATGAACCTTAACCTGAAAATAGATAAATAAACTATAAGAAATATCAGAAATGAACTATGCCTATTTATTCGTTAATTCAAATATATGATATAGCTTAAATATTATTTTTTTTACTTAAGTATAATGTGTGAATAAGACAGGATACAGTTAAAGGTAAATTTAACACATTATTGTGATATTTCACACTTTTCTTAGGAAAGTGTAGGTAAATCTGACACATTTTTAAAAAAAACTATTTCCAAAAAACTATTCCAAAATGTTCATCTTATACCAAATGCATACCAAACTTAGTTAGTTGTATTTTTTAAGTAGGAATTCAAATGAAATATGGTCCTGATTAAGATAATATATTGTAATTTATTTCATTTTCATTTGACAAATATTATCATATATTTTTCTTTACAATTATACTATTACATAAGTGAAAATATTCATTTTATTTTTCTAAAAAAAACCTTTTAGATAACTCAAGAAAATAACTAAGTTTTCATAGAATAAAAAAGAAAAATAGTCCAAATTTTATTCTAACATCAAATAGTTTTCATATATTCTGGCATTTTTACCTATGGCATTATTACCTATGACATTTTTACCATTTTAACTCTGGCATTATTACCTATGTCATTTTTACCTCTGACATTTTTACCTATGGCATTTTTACCTCTGGCATTTTTACCTACATTCTTTAATGCATGATCCTGCAGTGCACAAAGCTTGGGCAGTTAATACAGACTAATGGCAGACTGTTCAACTACACTGCCTGCTGTCTTCTGAATCATTGTGAAGCCTTGAGTCAGACAGACTATTGGAATATCCCAAGATTGGCCAATAGTGTGGACCAAAATAATTCAGCAAGATAATCATTCAATTTTCAAGAAATTGTGGTAAGAGATAGGTAAAACAAGTACACAATATGAGCCAGTGAGTGACATTTGTATGTGCCTGATTGAAATACATTGAGCAGCCTTGATAGCCTTACAGTGCATCGAAGCTGTTTGAAGACTGATCAGACTGTGCACTTATATTAAATAGTCTGAATTATGACACACAGACCCATAGACATGGATAATTTACATAACACTTTCAAGAACGATATATAAAAAAAGTTTTTCGCTAGTTCCGCAAGGCTTGTAATCTGAAATAGATAAAAAAAAGAAACAATAATTATTAAATAAATCATATTATATATATATACATGTAGTTTATCATAAAACTATAGATGTACAAGGGGCTACAAACACTCCTCTTATAATATGTGTAATATCAATATTTGAATGAAAATCCGGGTTGTTCCCACTTCGTCTAATCCCATTTGGTCTAAAAGTCAAATTCCAATTGTAATGTTGATTTATACATTTTCTTATTTTATCAAAAAAATAAGAGTTCGACAAGAGGTTTAAATTTACATGTATATCAGAAATGATTTGAAAAATATCAAACTAATTTATTTATATAAAATCAAAAGAACAAATTAAATTTTTTCAAGATTTATTGAAAATAACAACCTTTTTATCTTTAAAAGGAAAATTTGTCAGAAATATAACTTGATTTTTTTCAATTATCAAAAAATAACTTTTTGTGTATGTGTTGGGAGGGGGGGGGGGGGGCTGTATATAACACCTATATGACATCAACACCTCTATGACACTCATAACATGTCAAAAAACAATCTGTAGACGAAATGGGAAACTGATTCAATAAGGTGTCAAAAAGTTTTAGACCAAATGGGAATTTTTGGTCTAAACCAACATTTTTATAGTGTAGACGAAATGGGATTAGACGAAGTGGGAATAAACCGAAAATCCTACTACATTTGAAATTTTATGTGGTCAAAAAGTGTCAGAAAGTAAAAGTGAGACATCTTTGAGATGTCCTGATCTTAACCTTGTCTGTAAAATTTCTTCAGCTCATCAAGGTTTGCTTACTGGCTTTTCCAATCTAGTCTTGTATTTAACCAGTTCCTTCCTTTCAAATTTAAGTATTGTCCAAATCCTCAGGGTTGCCGAGACAATAAAGACAAGTGATTTTGATTTGAAATGAAACTGTATTATCACATAGAAAATAATTGTGCTTAGAAGATAAACTTCTTTTTACAAGTAATTTTCTCTTTTTCAACAGTATTTCCTTGTATGAAACAACAGATTGGGAAGTTGAAATCTGTAAAAGCTCTAAAACCAGGGTTTTGACTTCCCAAAATCTTAGAATTCCTAATTTTGACCCTTAAATTTTTTTTCTCAATGGGGTCAAGATGACCCCATGAGAGCAATTTCTAAGGGTCAAAATTGAGATTTGTCACTCAAATGTTTCAATGATGTATATCGTATTAGTGTTTGTCCTAGGATTTAATAACTGTGAGGGATTCCAGCACAAATTTGAAGCAATTGAGAAATAACTGGTATTCATACTCTTCATTCATAAAAAATAACCCCACAAATCTAGAGAATATGGGAGATCTTTGAAAAAAAAGTGGGACAATCCCCCAATCCCCCTGCGGGTTGTTCCCACTTCGTCTAATCCCATTTGGTCTAAAAGTAAAATTCCCATTTCGTCTAAAACCAATATTTTGATAAATTCCCATTTGGTCTAAAGGTTCATTTACTCATTTGTATAAAAAAAAATAGGCTTTGTCTAATGTTTATTATATATTTTCTTATAATATCATAAAAATAAGTTTACCTTTATGTTCAAATTCATAGCAAAAAGATTTTGAAAAATTTGCTTTAAACTCATTTCTTGACGAATTTTTATTGGAACCAATACATTATTTATTGAAAATGAAAAACTTTTAATTAATCTTTGAAGAGGTTATTATTCAAAAATATAAATTGATTTTATTCATTTATCAAAAAAAAAAAAATACTTTGAATTTGTGAGAGGGGGGGGGGCTGTATATAACACCTTTGTGACATTAACACCTCTATGACACTCATAACATGTCAAAAGCCATTTTGTAGACGAAATGGGAAAGTGATACAATAAGGTGTCAAAAGGTTTTAGACCAAATGGGAATTTTTGGTCTAAACCAATATTTTTATAGTGTAGACGAAATGGGATTAGACGAAGTGGGAATAAACCCCCCCCTGCCTAGAATAAACACTGATTGTATACAATCTTAAGTTTTACAAATTGATTCCTTTCTTCAAATCTATACAAGAAAAGGTAATCCAACTCATAGACCTGCAAAATTCATTTAATGATTTGATCTTTCTGCTGTTTTGACCCCTTTCAAATCACTTGACCCCTGGAATTTCCTGGTTTGCTTCAATCTCAAATGCACAAGTTCCGACTAGACTGAAAATCACCTAGGTGATGAAAATGTTGACCTTAAGTTAGTCTGCACAAAGTGCGTAGTCTGACTAGGGTCAACACTATCCAGATGATCCCTTTGTATCAGGCCAAGGCTGTATACCAGTAGGTAACAAGACTTAATTGAAGATCAATTGTAAGGTATGTTAGGTTATATATTATTTTGCTTTGAAAACAAATTTTAGAAAGATTGACTTTTTAGATAAATTCTCAAACAACTTAAATTTCTCTCAGATCATAAGTAAGCCACCCAAACGGCTTAGCTATGCAGGACCATTTTACGATTAAATAACTTAATTTATTTGTAACTTAGCTTTCTAAATTAATCAAAATTTGAATGTTGCTTTAAAAGTAAATTAACCCTTTGCTGTTTAATCCATGCTTTTTACGTGCCCGTGATTTTATGATTGAGAAAACATTGTGAAAAAAGAAGAAATTGCTTCTGACAAGCAATTTCTTCTTATTCCATACTATTTTCTACTCTACTGATTGGTTATTTTTCAAATAAAATCCACTTTAAATTTTCGTCAGCAAAACCTTTGAATTTGGACAGGTCCAAAATTTGTAAAACAGGAAAGTGTTAAACAAGATATCAAATTTGTCATACCTTCTGGATAAATCGTCTTCTCTCTTTGCCTCTGAGGACTCCCTGACTGAGGCACTGGAAGGGTTCAGATCCTTTAATTGATCCATAACTTCTAAACCATTCTCTTCTGCGACCTCTTGTATTAATGATTCTACTTGATCTTGTGGTGTGGAGAGTGTAGTAGCAGTTCCCATTGCATTCTCTACAGTCTGAAAAAGGTGATTAAACAATTTCACGCTTCCCTGAAGTTGGAACTTAAGGTAGTGGACCAATAATAGTTTCACAATGTCTCAGAACTCATGAACTTAAACAGTGGTAAACAAGGTTTATTAATGATTTTCATTAGGAAACCTTGGTCAACATTGTGAAAATTCTTTAGTTCCAAAATGTTGTGGAACTATTACAGTTCCAAAACCTTAAGACATAAAATGAGGTTGTACAGTCAACAATGAAAAGTTCAATATGAGAATAACACCTAAAACTATCATTTTCTTCACAAAATTATCTCAATTTCAAAATTACAAGGGTAATTGGCTATATAAGGTTTATTAAAAAGCAGACAAAAGGATGGATAACAGTTTCATGGTAACATCCCATTTGGTCTACTCCCATTTCGTCTATTCCCATTTCGTCTACTATTTTGCGCACTAGTCCCATTTCGTCTACTCCTGTTTTGCAAAAGAGTCCCATTTCGTCTACTATTATACTTTGGGCTTTTTTAAGGCACTAAATTTTCTTAACGCCTCTTTTTTACCACAAATTATGAACTCTACACTTTTTGGACATTGTTGTTAATTTTTTTTTAGTATTTGTAGTTGATAAATTTCACACATTTACAGACTCTTTAGCAGACGGAATGGTAGGTGTTGAGAAGATGGATTACCTGTATGACATCTGTATATTTGCCTTTTCACACCTTTACATATTTGATTTAAATCTAATTGTTCAGTGTCAGTTTTTCTTAATAAGATTAGAATTTACTAAATAGCATCTTTTTTGCCTGTAAAGAAATTGTATGGTACTGAAAATTTCTTTTCTTTTTACAAAATCTTTTGCAAAAAAGTGCAAATGCAAGGGCTTTGCACAAAAGTGCACATGTAAGGGCTTTGCATAGCAGGTCACACGCAAAGACTTTGCACAAAAGTGCAAATGCTAGGGCATTGCACCAAAGTGCATGCAAAAGCTTTACACCATAAGGCAGGTCCCAGACTGCATCCAAAGCTTTTAAATGTACATGTATTGGAAAATGCTTGTAAATAAACAAAATTGTCATTGTATGCATTTTTTACTATACATTTTGTCATCTACAACAATTTTAAGTGTTTTTTTTTTCTATATTTCCTTTTAAAAAGTATTCTTAAACATTTCCTTATTAAAGATTGTATATCTTTTTTTACAATTATGACATATTTTCTTCCATGTTGAATAATTTTCCATGTTTTGTCATGTATTTCTAAAAAATAACCAAATAAACTAAATTTGGTTTTATAAGTTACATTTTTTTCTTTGAATGAACAAAAACCAATAAATTTTTGGTTATCATTCTTAATAAGATTGTAGACAATTTTGAACAGTAGACGAATTGGGACAGTAGACGGATTGGGACAGTAGACGAAATGGGACTAGGTGCAAAAAAAATACAGTAGACGAATTGGGAGTAGACCAAATGGGATTAAACCAGTTTCATAATGCCTCTCATCTTTTGACACTTGGCATTAAAACTCCCTTTTATCATTTTATAACAAATGCACTATATGTTTATTTATCAACGCAATCATTTATTTTTTATCTGGTAATGTTATTTGCTAATTTAAGGTGCAAGGGAGACAACTTGCATTTTGGATGAAACAACCCAAATTATAGCTTGTTTTCTAGCTTGTTAAAGTGCCAAAAACAACTTTGTGTCAGATATTTATAGAAAATCCACAAATGTTGTGTTTTTAAACAAATTAAAATAATTTCAGCAACTTAGAGGGCAAATGAAGGGCATTGAAACAAGTAAGTCTGGATAAAGTCCTTTCAAAAGTGGGTAAAACAGGACTGTTACTTACTGATGTTCTGACATCTAAATCTTCAAACTGTTTTTCAAACTTCTCCATTATTTTCTCCACCTGAATAAAAAAATTATTGGAATGTCAAACTCAAGTATTAAATATGAACATAGTTTATACTAATTAGAGCACTGTCAACATAAGCCTGATGATTTTAACACTTTCCTGTTTTACAAAATTTTGACCTGTCCAAATTCAAAGGTTTTGCAGACGAAAATTTATAGTGGGTTAAATTTGAAAAATAACCATTCAGTAGGGTAGAAAATAGTGTGGAAAAAGAAGAAATTGCTTGTCAGAAGCAATTTCTTCTTTTTTCACAATGTTTTCTTAATTATAAAATCACAGGCAGGTAAAAGTCAGGTATTAAACAGCAAAGGGTTAAGAGAATGAATTTATAAATACAAAAGATGTCACATTATCTCAAAGTTTTGAGGATACTTATTTATGACACTATTGATGTAGATTTTGTTCAATGAACACAACTGCTTTATCATCTTTCAATTACATGTACATATACCAGGTTTTGTCTCATCATATTTCATGTACAGTCAATCTTGCTCAAGTGACCATATCTATTAATCAGCCACTTTTATTCAGTGACCATTTTCAAATTCCCCTTTTTTAAAACATCTGTCAAAAAAAAACAAATTTGAATGAATCCTATGTGGTTAAACTCATTAGAATCGTCTCATTGAGACTATTCTTTTGAGTTTTAACAACACAGCATTAATGAGAAATTTGCACTAGCATACATATTCAATCAAAATGATGATTCTAATTTGACAACAAAATGCATACTAAGTGACCATTCACCTTAACAACCACTTTGGTGGTCCCATAAGTGTTTGCTTTATAAACATTTTACTGAAGATGCAATCATTCTGCTGCAGGTGCTGAATAGTGATAAGTCTGACACAAAATACTAGTTGAGACTGAGTTATGCCCATTTCATGCATGGATTTCTCTATTGACATGCATTACAAAGTTTCAAGATAATATCTTCAGTAAAAACAAGAGCTGTCGGAGGACAGCGAAGCTCGACTATTCCTAGTGATGGATAGTAACAGCAAATCAATATCTACATTGGAAATTCAATAAAATGAAAATCAAGAGATAAGAATCTTTATCTAGAGGCTGATATTATGGTCACATAAGCATGTGCAAAGTTTCAAAGCAATAGCTTTAGTAGAAACAGAGATACAACTAACATAAAACAGTTGCACATAAAAACATAACCAAGATTTTTAAGGCCGAAAAGGGTTAAAATTCCACTTAATTAAATATCAGAGTAATAAATCTTTTTCTGTGGGCTAATATTATGGTCAAAGAATCATGTGTAAAGTTTCCAAGCAATAGCTTTACTAGAATTAGAGATATAACTGATGTACAACATTTGCACGTAAAAACTAAACCAAAAATTTAAAAAGTCTGAGTCTGAAAAAGGTTAAAATTCAATGAAACTCAATATCAGAGTAATAAATCTTTGTCTAGAAGCTGATACCATGGTAACAGAAGCATGTATAAAGTTTCCTAGCCATGGTAGAAATAGAGCTATAACTGATATACAACATTTGCACATAAAAACTTAACCAGGAATTTTTCAAGTCCGAAAAGGGTTAAAATTCCACTAAATCCAATATCAGAGTAATGAATCTTTGTCTAGATGCTGATATTATGGTCAGAGAAGCAAGTGTAAAGTTTCAAAGCAATAGCTTTTAAAGAAACAGAAACATTAAAGATAAACAACATTTGCATGTAAAAACTTAACCAAGATTTCTAAGACCCAAAAGGGTTAAAATTCCACTAAATTCAATATCAGAGTATTGAATCTTTGTCTAGAGGCTGATATTATGGTCACAGAAGCATGTGCAAAGTTTCAAAGCATTAGCTGAAATAGAAACAGAGATTTTAAATACTTGCACGTAAAACTTAACCAAAGCATTACGCTGACGCCGGCACCAACGCCGACTCCCGGGTGACAGGAATAGCCCCCCTATTCTTCGAATAGTCAAGCTAAAAAGTTATAACTCTAAAACAGACAAGGCTGAAGCTAAAATAATAGAGTAGCTTTCAAACCTAATCCAAATAAAAAATACCTTCTGGAGATCCATTGAACCCATGGCCTTGTCTAAAGCTTTTGTTACTTCTGAAATATTCTTTGTTATCTGTGAAAAGAATGGGAAATATTGTTACCAGTTAAGAACTGAACATTGAGCTACAATGCAAATCAAAAACTTGACGTAAGTTAAGGTAACCTAACAATTGATCTTAAATTATGTCTGGTTTAACAGAATGATACCTATGTAGCTTAAGCATAGTTATATATTTGACCTACAAACAAAAATGCACCATCTGGGTAATGCGTCCAGTATCCACCCTAGCCAGATTGTGCCCTTTGCACAGACTGACTAAAGATAAACTTTCTTAACTTTGGTGATTTTCTGAATCTAGAATGATCAATCTACCTTCATGGGTCATCAGAGTTTTTGAAATATGACCTCTACTGGAACAAATAACTTTTCCAATTATTTATTTTACCGATGGTCCCTTCTTGCATGAGAGGTCACATATTGAATCATCACATTAACCTAGAACACTAGATTGTAAAAATCAACTTTAAATTAAATTTGCTTAAGCAAGAACACTGCCTACAGGTACATGGATCTATTTAGACTGTTCAAATGTTGAGTGCAGTATAGGAGATAGACTGAGAAAACCTAACAAATTTAACTGTAGTTTAGATATAACTTCAAAGCAATATCGCTTTCTAAAAGATGTAAAAGGAAATAGCTCAGAACTCAAGAACAAGATCAAAGTATTTTGTCCTCTCAGCACAATTAACTATTATCTTTCTGAACTGAAATTTTGTTTTTAACAAGTGAGGCACACTTTCTCCTCAATATTGAGATAGAAAGCAGACAGTGTAGGCTAAGATCAGACTGCACATCTGTGCAGTCTGATCTTTGTCTAGACTGTCAGCTAAGCTTTGAATACGCTGTAAACAGCATAAGAAGGGTTAACAGTTTTGAATTTGTCATATACAGTTTTAGTATAAGAAATGACAAAGCACTTACTGATTTCATAGTTACAGCAGTTTGAACTCTGGCTGACACAGCATCTACCCTGGCTGCAAATCTCAGGTAATTGAGGGATTCATTCTTCTTTCTAATTGCATTCTCTGCATAGATTCTTGCCCCTTCTATGTTCTTTTGTTGTAGAGCCTGTAAAATATTAAATTGAGGCAGGAAATCATGACATTGACCCTTTATATTCCACCTTGATAATATAGGTTGCTCTTTTGGTGGTGAACATGTGTGTCAAGTTTCAAGTGAATGCCTTCAGTACAAAAAAAGAGATATCAGAACATGTCACAGTTTTCACACAACAATGATGGCACCAACGATATAGCAATGCCTTGGATTTTCTTAGACAACAGCCAAGCTAAAAATTGGTGTTGATACTGAATAGTGAAATGTTAAAAGCACCAAGTATTTCCCTTTCCAAAAATAATTTCTGACCCCATGTTGCACTTATTTGTTTGAGAGTAAATGCACAATAATCAGCTTTACAAAAATCAACAAACTAATAAATCTATTTGAACATGTATATCATTTTTTGTGAAAAACTAGAAAGCCATGAATGGCTTGAGTCGCTCCACAGGCTTGAAATTCTTGTAAAAGCAAATAAATTTTTTGACTAGATTTTTAAATATTTGGGGTTCTACTGATGTTGAAAACGATTTTTAAAGTTTCAACTATATAACAGATAGAGAAATGACCTCCGCTCTTAAAAGACACATTTTACATCAAATCAAAATAATTTTTGGCTGCATAATAATGGGTCACCCAAAGATCATACCAAAAATGTTTGATTTATATCCATCAGTTACATTCTGAGAAATTGATTTTCAAAGTTTCCACTATATAACATATAGAGAAATGACCTCCGCCCATAAAATGCATATTTTCCATCCGATCACAATGATTATTTGTAGACTGATAAAAGGTCACTCAAGGATCATTCCAGTGAAATTTGGTTGATATCCATCCATTACATTCTGAGAAAATGATTTTCAAAGTTTCCACTATATAACATATAGAGAAATGACCTCCGCCCATTAAATGCATATTTTCCATCGGATCATAATGATTTTGTGTAGACTGATAAAGGGTTACTCAAGGATCATTCATGTAAAATTTACTTGGTATCCATTGATTAGAATCTGAGAAAACTCACTTTTTACCATATTAGCCATGCCCATTAAATCCATGCTTTTCATTGGATCTAAATTTCTTGAACAACTTTGAAAGAGGGTCACCCAAGGATCATTCCAGTGAAGTTTGGTTGAAATCCATCCAGTAGTTTCTGAGGAGAAGATTTTTAAAGAAAAGTTTACGACCGCACGCACGCAAGGACAGACGGACGGACGCACGACGGACACAACGCCATGACAATAGCCCCAGTGGCTTTCAGCCAGTGGAGCTAAAAAACCATAAATATATGGCTCAGCATGAAACAGTTGTAACTGCCTATAAAAATATAGGCAGTTACAATTGTTTCATGCTCAGCCATAGAAATGCAACAGCTTATTCAATTGAAGGAAGAATGTTTTGGTTTAATCAAAATGCAGGGCTTACCCTGGGTCAAAATTTCTTTTAGCCAAAGTTTTAGCCAATTTGAAAATATTTTAGCCAAATTGACTTCATGAAAGCCATCTTTATTCTCTCAAGTTGTAAAAAACTTTCAATATTCTTCTTCGCAATATTTTTTCATGAACCGTTAACTCAATTAATTACATTTGATTTAAAAAATATTTTTTTCAAAGATCATCTACTGTTAAAAAATGTATATAAAAATAAGGAGCTTTGGGCAATTTAAAAAAGAAATTGTCAAATTGTGCAGTTTTCACTTGGCAAAAAAGCAGACAGGAGTGTCATCATACAAATTTAGACAACAGCAACTAAAGCCAATAATTTGCAGTATGGAATTTTCTCTGAGTTTATTCAAAACCATGACTTGACTGAAGAATACCAAAAGAATATTGAAATTTTAAGATTTTTGCACATCAAATCTGGATATAACAGCCTTTAGAGAGCATCAATTAAAAGAATGCATGGTCTAATGGCCTAGTAACCAACTATCTTTTAACTGTCAACAGGCCAATCAAAGGTGTGAAGGATTATCTCTCATTTCAATTTGTTGTTTAACCAATGATCTTAACACTTTTGATTTCTCTTTTCCTTATTTATCTATTTATGGACTTTACGAAATGATAACCACCATTTGCCAGCATTTTAGCCAATTGAATTTTCTTTTAGCCAATTTTTCAGAATTTTAGCCAATGGCTAAATTGGCTAAGGGCAGGGTAAGCCCTGAAATGTTATAGTCTAAAAGTTTTCTTACACCCTCTTTCCATCCAGCACTATAAAATTGTGGTAGTTTGTTTACTTACTTTTTTCACCTTTGCTTGTTCCTTCTTTTGATCTTTCTCTGCCTTACTTGCTAGACGCTCCAATTGTTTTGTTGTAAACTGTAAAATAAAAGTACATGTATTAGAATGGATATTCATGTAGCACAAAAGATAATTACAAATCAAACAAGAATACAGCATGCAAATGCAAACACTCAGCTGTAGGTGATAGAAAAATTTTAAGTCAGAAAAGAGAAGGAATGAGATAGAGCATTGGCCTGGTGACCCAAAGGTCCTGTCTTTGATTCCAAGGAGTGACTATCGATCTTGGTTCTATCATAGGCCCACACATTTGGCATGAGTACTGGTGAATTTTCCAGGAAGCAGAATCAAAAGGGATTAGTCTAAGTTGTAATAACTTGTTTCCCAATTGATGTAAAATAAAAAGGTTTAGACCAGATATAAACCCCTTGATAATATTAAGTGCTCTTGCGAGAGTAAATACACATTCCATGTTTCAAGCCAAAATCTTAACTTACACAGTGATCATCAAGGTTAAAGTTTGATGCCCTGAAGCCTACGCCAACCAGGGGTGTGGAATTCCCATGCCCGACTTGTCCCACATGGGATTTTTAATCTGCTGACAAGTACATTTTTCAAGGGCATACCAGGGTAAATCTCAGAATAGCACTAGATAGGTCTAAGAAATAAATAAGCCTAATATTTATATCATAGGGTAGAAAACATTATTTTTGATGAAGATAATGCTGGGTATCAGCATTTTCTTCTTTCAAAACAATGTTTCTCAAAATTTATATGTTCATTGTTTGTGGACAAAAAACATCGTTTCTCAAAATTTATCTTTTCTCTTTTTTTTTTGCAGACAAGTTCATGTTGATCCTGGACAAGTAAAAAAACATGTTTTACTTGTCCAGGGACAAACAGAGAAAATGCGTATTTCCACATCCCTGCCAACAACACTAAGATAATTACAATACCTGGATTGTCCTGTATCAGCTGAGCTTATAAATAACCAGTACTTTAAATCATAACAAACATTTCAAATCTGACAATATACGTTTGGATTTTTTCCTAAACATGTAATCTGTATGTGTGCAATTACAGTAAACTTGAACATCAAATTATACACGTGACCTGTCACACAAAAAGGGACAAACTGGAAAATGTAAAGCGTGTTGAACCTAATCAGACTGTGATCTGCGCAGACTGACTAGGGCCAAAACCTTTAATGACAAAAAAACATTTACTGAATCTAGAATGATTATCATAGGTCACATATAATTATACAACATAAATATTGAATATATTCAATGTAAAAATATATGCACTTATCATATGTCTTGACTAAACTTGCCTTACTTGAAAATATAAATTCTTCAGATAAAAGAATGTGTTGTTAGAGACACTAAAGGTACAAGTCAAAATGAAACAAGTACAAAGTAAAGTGGAAAATAATTAAGCAAACTTAGTGTGATACATCATATCATAGAAGTCAGTACTGAACCGAACTATTGAACACAAGTCATCCCTTTATTGCAGTCTGTATGTGGTAAAAACTGTGGTTACAGAACTATGATTTTACCTTTAACTGGAAAAGTGTATCTGAAAAGACAAAAAAATGTTACAATAAAAAGTAGATCCTAGCTGACCATAATATGGACCTTCTGTTTTATTGGCCCTATTCAAACTAAAATAAATTTGGCAAGGATAAGACAAGCTTGTATTTGACCCTAAAACCAGGGTTTTGACCCCCAAAAATCCAATTATATTTTATTTTGACCCTCAGAAATGTCTTCCAAGGGGGTCTGGTCATTGTGACCCCCTTGAGAGAAATTTTTAGGGCAGGGCTTGAAAATTCTACTCGTACACTCGTCCTGCTTGATTTTTCCTTCTTTGTCTATATAAGCAGGACAAGTGGATTTTGCAAAATTTCACTTATGAAATGAATGTATCACTATATTTTCTTTTATAGCAGGACAAGTAAAAATTTCAAGAATTTTCAAGCCCTGTAGGGATCCCAACTTTTTTAAGATGCATCTGTGATAACACTAGCACAAGCCCTGATTCAGCAAACAAAGTGCTCACAAACTCTAGCAAGAAGTAACTGCTTTCTTAGATTTATCGGTCATATTTTAAAGCCCTTGCGGTGAGCCAAAGATAACCTATTCCCTACTAAATTGTTCAAGACAAGTGCTTATCCTTACCACACTGTGTGCAAACAGCTAGTATCATTTCTCAGCATCGGTATCCAAAATTTGTATCTAATTGATATAGATCTGTATCAGGTAATAAAATTCAGAAGGTATTTGCAATATTTATAACTGTTCAACTAATTTACTTTATTGTTACCTTGGAAGGTAAGGAAACAAGATCCACTTGATCAGTTGATTGAAAGAAAACAAAGTTTGTAGACCCATCTTTTTCCACTTTGTTTAAACCTTTACTTGAGTTATACTTTATTTCAAATCTTGGTCTTAATTCCATAAGGTAATTTCAATTCATTCTTTACACATGCTATCATTCAATGTTTTGGTACCATAATTATCAAGTTTTGTATCCTGGAATCACCCAATAAACAAGGAAACTGAAAGTTAATCAGTCCCATTACTTTTAATGCAACAAACCTTCTTGGTTACCTTGGATGGAGACCATTGTCCCTAAATAATCAAATGTATTTATCGATTAGACTACTTACCATCCATACTTAGCGTGTGATTTCACAAAACACCCAAAATTCTTTATTAAATCGTGATTAATTTTCAGGTGTATTTTGACATTCGGTTTTTGCGATGAATACTAGATTCACACTGATTGGTCGAAATTGTACAATGTAAACATGAATAATCAAAGTACTCGAAAGACTTGAGTATTAACCTAAGGTTTTTCTTCTTGATATTGTTTATTTGAGAGAAAAAATGCATTTTTGAGAAAAAAGGGCAGAAAAAAGTTCTGTCTCAATAAAGATGTGTTTTTTTTTGTTTGAACGATTGAAAATTTACACATGAAAAGGGGAAAAACTCGAGCCGTGATTTGAAAACTCAATAAGGTTTAGTTTGTCTTTCTTGGTACGAAAATTTCACTAAACCGACCAATCCCCATTCCTCTGGGCCTGAGTTGTGAATTAGAAATCTACATGTAACTCAAACTTAAAAAGTCAATTGAAATTTTAGGGGTCTGATTCCATTTTGCTATGCTTCCTTTTTAAATCACCGAGGTTTTTTTTAACCGAACTTGAACAGTAGTTACGAGGTTTTCGCCTCGCCAAAAGACGGGGAATATGTGCATATACTACTGTTTTGTAAGGTGGACAAATATGTTAAATTGATAGAAGGGCGGATTCAGGATTTCAGGGTCTCAAACTAATAACTAATCAGGGAATCGTTTTAACGCGGAAAACATTCCTTACCAACTTAACACCCCCCCAGTGGCGTATTCAAAGGGGGTTCCGGCGAACGAACCCCCTCTGTATCAAAATTATTTCATTCTTGTGGACGAGTTCAATCAAATTTTGTAAGAAAAGCTCCGGAAAACTATCCACATTTTGTAGTTTTCGAGCCATGGGAGTTGAAAATATACACTGATGTAAACGGAATTCACTGAGCAAATGGTCCCCTAGTATCTATAATTATATCCATAGATAGCATTACTATTCGGGACTAATAACTGTAACTCGAATGTTGTAGGCCGACACAGAACCCCCATTTAAAGAAACCCTGGATCCGCCGCTGCCCCGACCTCTCCCGACACTTAGGCCGACAACTTCTGCGGCAAAGGGCGGGACTAGGCCTATTTTACAATGCACACCCGTCATTCCCCACTTAGGCCGACAAGTTCTGCTGCAAAGGGCGGTAGGCTACTAGGCCTATATGGCAATGCGCACCCGTCATTCCTTCATCCTATCAAATTTGTTCAGAGTATATCTGGTACCTAATGTATTTAGGCTGTAAAGGCTGAATCTTCGTACTGAACAGGTAGATAAATGCAGTTCACAAGAGTCACAACTCAAGTTCCGCTTGTTCAATTTTGGAGTTACTGTCCTTTGCTATTCTAACTTAACTTTTGCACAAAAAATGCCTCTGTAGTCATACTTGATCATTCGGAACACCCCTCTGCCAATCTTACGATCAACATTCGGAACACCCCTCGGCCAATTTCACGATCAACATTCGGAACACCACTCGGCCAATCATTCGGAACAACACTCGGCTATTTCCGTAACCCGTGCAACAGACCTCGGATTTCACGATCAACCTCGGATGTACATAGACGGACTGCGTTATAAAAATTACGGGAAACCCTTGGAAAAACTCGATGACGTCAGTTAAAATGGCTTAAGCCCTCGAAACTTTGGCAATTTGGGTGGAAACATTCGACGTCGCCGACGCTACTCGTTTAAGTCACTGACGTGAAACCAATGTATCCTTATATAAACATCTTTCGATTCTTTAATAACGGCTGAAAATTCTTTATTTTTGAGAATGATTCGTCATTACAGTTATTTACTGTAAAAGATATAAATCTAAAAGATAGCGCCGGTTATTTCCGCACTAGTTTTTCTTACACTGTTTCCGCCTAACAATTTTGTTACATACCCATCCGCCTTACATACATCCGAGGTCTTTTGCAGTTTACGGAAATGGCCGAGTGAGGTCCGAATGCATACAAGATATCAACATGAAAAAATATTGATGGGACGTTGGCAAGGGTTTCTTAAGAGGAATTGAGTTGCATAAGACTCAGGCTCACGATTCCTTAATTCTCAAGTTATTTCCATTTGTTAGCGGGATTTATTTTAATGTTAAATTTTATCCTGTATATCTCTCTCCAAGCAAAAGTATGATGACATTGACATGAAAGGGTAGAGGTCAACGAATCTAAATATTGAGACAGGCTTTCGCAAGAATTTCAACTCGTACTTTTTCTTAATTTTAAAGCTATATTTCCCTTCCTTATCTTACATGTCTCTAAATTTAGCCAGAGCAGATTCCACCCCAGTGTTGTATTAAAGCTATCTACTTGAATCTACATCAGTATGGGTGGTTCTAGGCATTTAGAAGAGCATTGCAAAAGAACGACAACATCTTTTTGCTTGATGTGAATGTTATCAGTGTTTTTGGCACAAGTTATATGACCTAAACTTTATCCTGAGCATAAAGTATAAAATCTCCCAGAATGAAACTTCATAAGCGTAAAGGTTTAATTGTCGAGGACTTAAGTGAAAATTTTTTTTTTTCTCTTTGATACAAATAATAATTTATCCAATTACGGAGTGCCTGCTTACGGCCGCAGAAATACTTACCCATGGTTTCATGGCGTTTTTCACACTAGTACAACCATCACATTGCACCTGAACCATTACTGCTGCTCTTTGAATTCACGGTATTGCAGGAAATTTTCACTATTTTGGCCGTCCTGATCCCCCCTCCGGCGTTTGCAAAACGTTTTCATTACAATGTACTCCACTTCGCCTTTCCTAAACGATTGCCGATCCTGGGGCTCGAATAACGAAAAAGATTATCGTAAGTAAAATCATAAATCGTCCCTCGTGTTTTCATTCATTATTCGATTCTGCCTTGCAATATCTCGTCGGAATCGCTTTGGAAGACGATTCCGATGAGATGATGCATGGCAGAATTCCATATTTAGTTACTATTGTAGGAGCAACTTAAATTTTTGACTAACCCCCAAAAAATGATCGTAAGATGTTTATTAAAACAGGACCAGAACGCACGAACGATTTTTGACATCCGATTGGTTTGTCATACTTTTGAAATTTTTAGTTTAAACTATATTAGTAACCCTTCTGTTGTAAAAGCTTCATTTTTGGAGACAGCGAGACAAATGTGACCCATCCCTTCTAAGGGGTTACTTCGGAAGAGCGAAAAGTGCGCAGATTGGCCAGGGTCAATATATTTCGTTCATGGGGTTTTTCTTACTCTGTATTAGATATTTTTAAACGAACCCTTGATAATCTGATTCAACTGAGTTTTAAATGTTTTTTGTTTGTTCGTTCTCCTTTCATTCGTTCGTTCGTTCGTTATTCATTTCTTTCTTACTTTTTTCTTCCTTTCGGTCTTTCTTTCTTTCCTTTTTTTATAAAGAACATGTGCAGATTCAAGAGGAGAGCAGGGGTCAGACTGAAAGGCGGGGGGTCCAACCGAAAATAAAGTTGCAATAAAAAAATATGTTCCCAAGGTTAAAGTTGAAAATGTTCATTAAAACACTCAGAACTTTTATTTCGACAAGATTTTCCTTTTTCAAACAAACCAACAAATCTTATCAGTAATAAAATTGAAATATTGTAGATACATCCATTTCTTTGAACAAAAATCTCCACTGCATCCGTGCATTCAGTTATATTATTCATTCATTTTTATATTTATTTATTTATTTATTTATTATTTTCACAACCAGTATTTTCATTGTTATCAGGCTGAGATTTTGCCGTTCGTGAAAGTCGATACAAGACATAGAAGCCTATAAATAGAACACGTCATCATTGTTCATCAAGGGGCTTTACAATAATCACAATGTATCGATCATATGAGGAGCAGACGTCAATATCGCGGTCTGCAGACGACACAAAAAGCCACGAGCTTAAATAAGGAACGTGATTCATTTCTGCGCCATATGACATCAAAGTTCGCCATGCTTTGTCTTTTGAAATGAATAGTGGCATTTTTAATGGGAATTAGAAATTGGTGCAGGGTAAGGTACGTGTCGCTTATTTGTATTGCAATATTACATACCTATTTACTTTCATTTGGCTTTGTTTACTTAAATTGATAGCTTTAATATATACATGTACATATGCGCAAGTTTGAGTGAGTGATCAAAGGTCATTTTTGTCTATACAGGGAATGGACAAAATTGACCTTTGATCACTCACTCAAACTTGTGCATCTATACATGTATAGGTAGCATTTAGTTATATTCTTTTTGATATCCTTTTCTTTAAGTTTTTGTAACTACCACCGTTAACTTTTTTTAGAAATTCTAATTGCATAGGTTTAATTTCCTATAACATTATGTACATTTGAAAGAAAAAAGTAAAAATCTGTATTTTTCTGTTTAAAACACATGCAATGTACATGTATGTCGTCAGTTTCTGTCTTTAGGGTCTGTCCGCTCTAACCGTTGGCATGCTAAATTAAAATTTTCTTTCGGAATTGCATTCATATCAGAGTACAGAAAGCCAATGGTAGGCCTATTAGGCAAACTTTACTTTTGAAAATTTATTCATCATGAACAACTCTGCCTAAAAAGGGGATAAACAAGTGGAGTAGACTAAGACCAGACTGCACATATGTGCAGGCTGTTCTTTGTCTATACCTACTGCCAAAGCATGGATGATCCGGGTTTGGCATGACAAGGTTTGAAAAATATAATTATAGAAACAGAAAATAAATTTCGTGTATGTTCGGTATTTGTAGATCTTAAGTGCTTCACTAAATGAATGATAGCTTCTTAGGGGAGCTTTGTAATTCGCGGACAGTGATTTAAAAAGTTGTGTGACCAATTCTTAAAATATTTTTCAATTCTTCTCAGAGAGTTCAGATCTAATCGTGTCTTCTTTTCTGTTTTTTTTTTTTTTTTTTTTTTTGAAGTTGTGTCAAAATCGATTGACGTATTTATCAAAAAGAGTCCAAAGCTTCGGCGATGTTTAAGTAATGATATCGATTCTGGTTACTTTATACCGATAAGTGTTTCCATAGAAACCTGGGAAAACACAACTTAGATAGTGTTGTTGTTAATTACCACTTTTTGAAGAAATAACAATTTAGCTTTATACGAAAAACATCTAATAAAAATTTAAAAAATAAGATTTTGAAATTCCACAAAATCTAGCTATATTTCAAGCACGAGAATCTTGAAATAAAGATTACATAGCCGTTAAGACATCTGTTGGAAGAGGCAAAGGCGAAGGTGGGCTTCAAAAACCTTGCGTGTTTACCAAAAATGAAAAAAGGAAAAAAAGGGGGCAAATGTCAAAGAAATGAAGAAATCAGAGCTGACGTTTAGAGTGGTTGAACAGGGACAATACATAGTACCTGGAAAAAACGTTGACCTTTATCCTGATAAAATACCAATTTTGCCTAATATGAATTACCGGTTTTAGGGATATTTGCAACCAGTCATGCTATAGAATGCCCCAAAATATTCGAGCCAGTGTGTGACATTTTCAACAATTCGACACATGCGTTAATTACAAACAATGAGCAACCAAAACAGTCATATTTTGATTTTAGAAGGTTGTCTGTCTGTCTAAAGATACTTTGTGACACTGTCTGTCTATAAAGCGCAATCGGTGAAGACTCTGGACAAGCTGTGCGGATGCACAGGCTGGCCATTGTCTGTGTTTTGGGCTCACATGAAATTGTTGAAAATGTCATACACATGCTCACATACGTAAGTAGTAAGCTTTAGCCTAGAATTGGACTGCGGTGTAGACTAAGACTAGACTTCACATCTGTGCAGGCTAACCTTAGTCTAGACTGTCTACCCGCGGTAACAGGAAAATGTTGTTAACAGCATGAGAAGGGATATATATGTGGCCCGTCACGCAAAAAGGGACCTTCTGGGAACTTTGTAAGATGACTATTTGAAAAAGAGATTGGGTCCAGCTTAGGTCAACCAGAGGTCGCATTTCAATTCTTTCACTGGACGGTAGATTGAACATTCTAGATTCTGAAATATGCCTATTGCGAAAAGTGTCTACCCTAATCAGTCTGCGCAAACCGCGCAGTCTGACTAGGGTCGACGCTTTACGCACTATCCAGATGGTCCCTTATCGCGTGACGGGTCACATATAATACATACTTAGTGTTTCGTATGAAAAAAATATCTAACGAGGTTGGGGGAATTGATAATTGTCGAGGCTCTGCTCTTCATGCAATATACTACGTACGTGATTGTCTTATAACCTCTATTAGCCTTGCTTTCGTCGATGTTTCTAACAGAAAGGCAAGTTTCTAAAATAACCGCATTATCACCAGTGTCATTGTTTCGCTAAAAATATCCATATGATATCACAAAAAGTATCATAAGGGATGTTATCACATGGATATTTGTATAGTTAAAAGATAAAACCTCTTATTCCCAGCCAAAAGACCCATGCGGATCTAGAGGGGGTGTCGTCCGGAAGACGCCCGGAATCTCGACATTACGTCATGGTAAGCGGATTAGAAAAGTCCTAAAGTCAAAATACTATACAGTCGTTTGCGTTTAAATTTTTATAATTTCTTTCTTTCCTCCATTCTTACTTTCCTTCTTCCATTCTTTCTTTCTTTCTTCCTTCCTTTTTTTCTTTCTTTCTTTTCTTTCTTTCTTACTTTTTTCTTTCTTTCTTTCTTTCTTTCTTTCTTTTCTTTCTTTCTTTCTTTCTTTCTTTCTTTCTTTCTTTCTTTCTTTCTTACTCTTTTCTTTCTTTCTTTCTTTCTTTCTTTCTTTCTTTCTTTCTTTCTTTCTTTCTTTCTTTCTTTCTTTCTTTCTTTCTTTCTTTCTTTCTTTCTTACTTACTTTTTCTTTCTTTCTTTCTTTCTTTCTTTCTTTCTTTCTTTCTTTCTTTCTTGGTGATTGATTAATGCAGAATAGGCATATTGAAACGTTATCTTTGAAATATGTGAGCTTGAATGTCATAAGTATGTTATCTTAAATTTTTACGTTGAGACTTTTGTTGTTAAAAAGTCACAGGCTATTTCACATCCGTTTTGTTTAGACGCTAAAAGCAAAAACCCGGAACTCTGTTTAAATCTTTAACTTATACTAAACTGCTGGCTCAATATGACTAGGCGATAGAATATTTTCGCATTTCATCTTTTTTGCCCAATTTTCGCGTGACGGAGTCCTTGTATATTTCCACTAATTGTCAGTTGATTGGTTTACGTGATTTTGCCTCATCAGTCACAATAAATAAGTAGATGGCTCATTTCCGAGGACCAATGTCCGTCCTTATATTTGGGATAATTGCCGTGGTTATATGTCGAAGTGTCGGGAAAAACCAAGAGAAACAGGAAAATATATTATGTGTTCGCGATGGCGAACTGCTTGCAAACTTTTGGAAACTAGGTGCCCAAATTCGCGTGTGTGTTTCTTTGCAAAGCAAGAAACACTCGATAGCAATTTGTTATTCAGTGCCAAAACCAATAGCCGACACCGTCATGATATCGTTGGTGAGGTCGGACCGAACTGTCGTACCTACAGCTTTATAGGCCTAAAGGGGCTTATAGATACGATTTTTTTGTCGAAAAACAACGGTATAGTTGTTACCTACAATTACGCCGAAAAGTATATGTGACGCATGCAAAATGTATGAAACAGGCTGTAAAAGCGATGTTTTGGTAGTCGCCAGTGACGATTGGGAGGTGGGGGGTCTTTCAAATATTCCGTTCGCGAAATAATCGCGTATCTTTCATTCATTCGTTTTCGCTTAAAATTACATTAAAAAGGGGGCATAATTCATTTAGTTTTTACAAAGGAAGCTGTAGATACAATGTTTATGGTAGCTCATCGACGATAAAAGTGTCATATTGTCAGTGAGCGATCAATTGTCGTAGCTACAGCTTGAATAAAGCTGTAGCTACGACATTTGATCGCTCACTGCCAATACGTTCAGTTACAAAGCCCTAGCTTATCATCGCACTTAGATGACTCGATCACGAGGTCAGATTTAATCTGTATAGTCTAACGATCTTTGATGTTATTATACCATTTGATCCAATATCAATTAATGAAGCTTAAAGCGCTCGAAGATCACATGAGTTTTATACTTTGTCTTTAAGCACTAAGAACAGAGACGGATGAAGGATTACCAGTAGCTTAGCGCCACTCACTAAATTCGAGAATCCGTACGTGTCTTTATCAAACGCATTTTAAAAGGGAAAAAGACGAATGCAATTGTGAAAACTTCTTAGTCTAAAAGGGGGAAACATTCTTGAAAATAATTATTAAGAGTTACAAGTCTTAATCGTATGTGTTGCTCTGGTGGTTGAGGAGTCATAGGCCAAGTTTCAAGCAAATAGCTAAAATACCGTAACCCGAATTTTGTTCCAAAAGAGCCCAGCTGAAAAAATAAGAACTAACGAGTCAAAACTTGACATGTGTGTCTGTATGATAGCCTATTTCCAAGTATAATTATTCCGAATAAAGATTCCAGTCGGCCTGTGCATTACATGATATTGTTTTTTCTCAAATGGATTGGCGACTAACTCCGACATAGTTGCAGATAAAAAAAAAAAAGATCTGTTCATAAAACTCAAATGTCCCCGAATCGGCATTTTTTTCAACTTTTGACCTTGACAGATGACATTGACCTTGTCGCATGAACTTGACCTTGGTATCTGCAAATGCGAATCGATGGTTCAGTCTCACTTTGCCGACTATGAGATTTATGTCATGCCAAATATGCATTGTACCTTGAATATCCTTTCATCAATTAGCTCTGTCAAGTTTTCTGCTGAAGTGTTTCAGGCAAACAGACCGACAGACAGACGGACAACGGTGAAATAATATGCCCCCATCTTATACATGGTGGGGCATAAAAACGTTTACGGGATGTTTCTTTTTGACATATCTATGATTACGAGATTTTATGATATGTTGCGGAGCTGTTAACTTTATTTGTTTTAACTACATGTATATTTTAGGGTTAAATGTGCCCGATCGAATCTGCTACAATGGTGTGCATTCATTAGGATTATTGATATGTTGCGATGATCGATATTGACATTACAAAACATTGGGTGTCGGGTGTGGTAAAAAGGGCCTGAAAAGTCTTAACCCTTGTCATGCCGAACAAAAAAAAAAAAAAAAAAAAAAAAACTTGGCAAAAAATGCTTTAAAGTCAAAACCCTGAAAGGACTTGATTTTTACTTATTATTTGGCTATATTAATTGTAGAAATGTGATTTTCAAACTTTTCTTGTTTAAAAAAGAAAATCACGTGGTATAGACAAAGAGCATGCTGCATATACGTGCAGCCTGATCTTTGTCTATGCCTCTTGCCAAAGAAGGAATATTCTGGGCTCAGCATAACAACGGTAAAAACAACACAACAAAGTAAAGTCTTGGCTCGAATGGTATATAATTTGAAATTCTTAAACCTTTGACATGAGGAAAGATGCCAAAGGTATATTGAGTCCCGTTTAAAACAAAAAATCGAAATAGAACAAAAAAAATACAGTCAGAAATCAGGTTTTTCATGATTTATTTCCGACTGCGTGTGCTTATGAACGAAATACAGAGTAAAAACATGAATACGGTATTGTGACTTGTGATCACAATGCATTTGTATACAATCGACGGGTCAAAATATCGAATTCTTCTTATACATTAGTCCTATTTTCACTCTTCTTCTTCTTCTTCTTCTTCTTCTTCTTCTTCTTCTTCTTCTTCTTCTTCTTCTTCTTCTTCTTCTTCTTCTTCTTCTTCTTCTTCTTCTTCTTCTTCTTTCTTTATCAATCTTCTTCTTCCCATTCTTCTTCTTCGTGTTCTCCTACTAATTCTTCCTCCTCTTCTTTATCTTTCTCTCCTTCTTTGCCACCAACTTCTTCTCCCCCTCATCTTCTTCTTATCCTTTTTCCCTCTTCTTCTCCCTTTCTTCTACTCCGGCATCATCGGTATCGGTTTTAAACCCGATGGTCACGTCTCAAAGGGGATGCATCATAGTTCTTGAAAATCAAAGTTCGGTAATTTTAAATATTGGAATCATATTGATTATGTAAGCCGAACATCGTTTTAAAAGTTTTAAAAATAGTTGAAAGCGACGAACAAACCACAAGCAATTACAAACCACCCTCCTCCCCATTTGAGAGCCCCATTTCGTCTTGCCCTTTTCACAATTAATGCAATAAACTGGGTTTATTTACTCATGTATAGATTCATTGACTATCATTAAACTGTGACACTACGAGTAAATTGTTCTATAAACAAAATAAAATCCAAATTTATGGGCTCGTCTCTTTTCTGCATTAAAGCAAGGCTAATTAATCTTACGAATTTGTCTTCTTTATACATTAGAGGCGTCCCCAATCCCCCCCCCCCCCCCCCCCCCAGCACGTGTGTTTTGCACATTTTCGAAGAAGGTAAAGGTAAATGAGAAATATTTTATTTACGAGAAAAAAGGCGATCAATTTGAAGTTCTTTGTTTGACCTCTACTGGAACCTGCCCTGCGATCAGGATGACCGGATGGTGTGAACAGTTTGCCAATTATTCTCCGCTTTGCACGCAAGTGTACGTGCGAAGCGGGGTAAAATCGGGGAATTGTTTGTACCGTTTTGTGATCCTGAAAGCATGGCTGGCCAGTATCTATTTCAAACTCTATTTTACGGAGTTCTTAAAAGGTCTGTTCTTACGTGACGGGTTGACATATGAAAGGGAATGTGAAAATGATTGTCAGCACAATTTTTTTTTAACAAATGCAACTACTACTTTTCTCGATTTTTCTAAAACTACACATTTGACGCTTGAGCAACAAGGATATTTACCCTAGAGTTAATCAATCTAGATATAGATTTAGAAGTTTGAATGAGTGATCAAAGGTCAATGTTGCCTATACTGGTATAGACGAAATTGACCTTTGATCAATAATCTAAACTTGAACATCTATATACATCAATTCTATTTCTTCTTAACCACGAAAGTTGACCGGATAAATGAAATAAAACCTCGACCTATAAATGTCATTTTGTCCTGTTTATAGAATATTAACAATAATCAATCTTGGCTGTCAATCTCACCTGTTGCACCTTGTACATTGCGCATATAACAAGGACCCTTGTATTGTTCGCATATCCGCCGAATTTATCAATTACAAGTGCATATAAATGAGAAGGAAGTAAAGTATATTCATACATTGAGTAAAACCTTTTCCGTGTTCTCGTGCAAGGATTTTCTCGTTAATGCCCCCTTTTCCATGATTTCCGACAGAACGTTGCAATTTTCAATAAATTTCATCATTGTAAAAAACTTTTTTTTTCAAGATTCTTGAAGATTGACCCTAAATCGAGGTCTCTAGAGCTGAAACAAGATTTTTTTCATAAAGGTCCCTTTCTCGTGATTCCGAACAGAAGGTTCCCATTTTCGGTAGGCACAAAGTTTCACAAAGATTGGGTCAAAATTGTGACTTCTAGAGTGTTCAAAGGAATCTTGACATTAGGTTTTATCCCTTGATATTCAATAGAGCTTTCCCATTTAAAAAAGGATTCATCTATGTGACAGTCCAAAAAGTCTGACCAAGTTTCAACAAAGGTTTTGCCGTTAAATCCCTTTCCCGAGATATGCATTTGGACGTTCCCATTTTCAGTAGGGTGCATCGGTATGACAAAACAAGCATTCTGACCAAGTGACATGGCTATAGAGTGCTTGCGAAGTAATTCCTCTTGACGGACAATGGACATTAAATGATCGCAAAAGCTTAAAAGGAATCGCAATATAAAAATTGTGGTGTCTTATTATTAAGGTAGTGGACCCGTTATAGATCCGCAATGTTTTAGCAGTAATGAACTTTAACAGTATTAACTGAGGTTTCCTAATGATTTTCATTAGGAAACCCCAGTTAACATTGTGAAAGATCATGAAATCCAAAATGTTGTTGAACTATTACGGTTCCACTATCTTAACCTTCGATTTCCTTAATGGGAAGAAAACGGAGCGTAAAGTCAAAATGGGAATCAATGTCTAGTGTCTCTCCTCAGTGAATTGGCTTAAACGAAAGTCTAGACGTTAAGATCTTCTGAAAAAAAGAGCAAACCTGGTCAACTAGATATCCCTGTCAGCCATGTTTGAGAAGAGATTTGACTTTCTTGTAAATTGTCATTATGGGGCTTCAAAAGGATAACGGACCTTTGATAACATACATCAACTTTGTCCGATAACCGAAGACGAATAACAAAGGAAAATAATGAGGCTTTTCGTTTTAGGAGGGATCCTAATTTCCATATTACCTACGCACCAGTCCTGCTTTCAGTAAAGGTGCAGCAACACCCTCGCGAGGGCCTAGATATGTTTCGCTGGGAAATCTGTGCTCAGGGTGCTCGCGGGCGCTTCGTTGAACTAAACATTGGAAAGACATAAAACATAACACCATTCAAATAAACGACAGGATACCATGGATCAAAGATGTGCGTACCAGTCGCGTGATTTACTTGAAATACCGTTGAAAGCGATATCAAAGTCTTTTTCATACAAATTTCTTGTAGGAAAGAACTTATTCATGCAAAATGGTTCGAACAAGATAACACAATGCAAATGATTTCAAACAATATTTGAAATGCAAGCCACCCGAAAGCGGATTTAGAGTAACTGTATCTAATTTCAACTTTGATGAAGACAACACCTGCCAATTGGATAAATATATTCACTTTCTGTATGTTTGGAATACCGCCGTAGTCAAGGCTAGTTTGGTATTGTCATGTCCGGCAATCCGTGGATAACAAAGTTGAGTTAACTGTTTGCAACTTAAACCCCTCTTTGCACGTTGACATGCGTGCAAAGCGGGGTCTAATTTGCGAACAGTTTGCACCGTTTTATCATCATGAACGCAGGGCTTGTTTAACCATTTGATTATTCGAGTTCGCGGAGGCATTACACTAATCACAAATTTACTGTGTATGAATACGCGAAGCGTGTTCATACATGAGTGTGATTGAGTTTTAAGTTTCATACATCCATTAAATCAACAAATACTTTCTTCATATCTTATAATTTCACACCATTATAAATTTTTTGTAAAGATTTCATTCGCAATACACTGTTTTCAATAATGAATAAAGTCAATATTTCAGGCATTCTGAATGCACGAATCTCGATGGATATTAATTTATAAGAATTTGATTATTTTCTATCAATATCGAGTGTCCCGGATTTGATCTTCGACGCCGGACGGCACATTGCCGACATTTGTCTCCCTTTTTGGTCGTGATAATCGTTAAACTACAGAAGTTGGGTATGTGAAGGCTAAGAAATGTTGTGGTTGTAGAATTGGAATAAGAAATACTAGAAATTCGTGGTAAGGTGCTCTTTTAACTAAAGACATTTGCTGAGCTTGATTTACGATATTTTGGGTCGCGTATTTTATTGATTGAATGGAGTTTTACGCCGCTTTCAACAATTTTTTCAGTTATATCGCGACGACTGGAGCACCTAACAATGGATTCCTGGTATTTCTCTCACCAGTACTACCATCACATCCTTTCCTAGCCTCGAGCTACTATCTCACATAGGTCTACGATTATCAACCCATTGGTGAGAGACAAATAGTTGGAAAATATGAGTGCCGCCGTCGGGGATCACACCCGGGACCTCCAAATTGACAGTCCGACGCGTTATCAACTGCGCTATGACGACGGCTTTTGGGTCACGTAACGACGACGTTACGAAGACGTAATTTGGTAAATTCTAAATACTGGACTGAAAAACGGTTAAATTAAACTTTCCAGCTAAACACAAAGCTTTGTCAATATAGGCTAAGATCATCTTGTACAGACGTGCAGTTTGATCTAACCCTATACAGTCTGATTTGTAATTGATTATTTTGGGTAAAACTCAAGGCAGACTGTTTTAGAGGTTTTGAAATTTGACAATTCGGTTGAAACAAAGTTTAAATTCAGGAGGATAATGGTTCAATAGATTTCTCAAATATGAACATCAAAATCAAACTGGAATCTCATTAGCTCAAATTGACAGGTATAAAAATATCCAATTTCAAGATGGACTTAAATCGCAATAAAAATTTAGCCGCGGTGGTCAGTTTAATTGCTCCGGACACTCGACCATTGTCCACTTTCATTAGTAGTCTATTTAGTCCGTTATTCGATAAGGGGTCGTTTAGTACGCGTTACGACCGTGTCGATAATGATAATATTTAGGTTACGTTACGGCTTACTAATGATATTAAAGACGGGGCGCGCAAAGTAGATACAATCAGTTTAGATAATGATATCAATTAATTTCTTTGATTTAAATCATGTTATTTGTGGGCGAGAAAAAAACAACTTTAAAATTGCTTCATTCTTTGTCTAAGATTTGAAACAAAAAGAGTTTTTAAATTATGTCTTTTTATGCTCTTTTTATTCATTTTTAAAAAAAAAAAAAAAAAAAAAACGTTAGTTTTATTGAAAGCATAACTTGGGCCGTGACAATAGAACTCAGATATCATTAGGTCCGGGGCTCGATCCTCAGGTCTTGCGAAAATCCTTTCCGACATTATACCCCAACCAATGGGTGGATACATATGTTTGATTGTGAGCCGGAGCCTCGGAAAGGATTTAGTGGTAGTTCTGGGTCCGATATGATAAAACTTATGTCATTATTAACTGAACATTTTTTTCAATCCGAGAATTTAATACATATATAAACATAATATACATAAAAGATAAAATTGATAAGTTGTTATTTATGACAGCTTGTCAATATTATCTTTTAGTTTCTTACATCTATCACAGTATTACATCAAAATTAAAGCTTTAATTTCAAGTTTAAATTTTAGAAAAATCTCACTTAAGCATGAAAACAGTTTGAAAAACATCGGGCCCTGGTAAGAGAAACACTAAAAAAATCTATCTTGGGAGCTCAAGTTAGATTGATTTGACTGAACTACTATTGAAGTGGCCTTCAAATTCATTAAAACAAAAAGCAAATATTATTTAAGTTATTGGTTGTTACAGGGACTGTCAATATACATATGAACCTGTGCGTGACATTTCCAACAATTTGACATGTCATGAGTTGAAACATTGAGCAGACTTGACAGCCACATTGTGCAGAAAAGAGATTGCCTGTCTGTCTAAAGATACTTTTAGACCTTATCTCTCTATGGAGCATAAAGTGAAGAGTCTGAACAGACTGTGCGGATGCACAGGCTGGTCAGAGTCTTTGCTTGACGCACATTTGTTATTGTTGGAAATGTCACGCACATGCTCATATAATATACATAATACTTGTATATTCAGGGTTTGTGGTTCTACTGAGTATGGTGACGACTTGAATTTAGTCGAATTACCTTTTTTTTTCGTTTTTATTTCAAAAATGGATTTGAACTACTATTTCAATTTTTCTGAAAGTGTTTTTTACGTAGTCTAAACTTAAAAATACAGATCTTAAAATACTTCCCCCATCTTTATTTCAATATGGGCAAGTCTGAAAATTTGATGGCCTGCAATTTGATACGATTTTAACTCTTACCCTAATGAATTTAAAATTTGTTTTAAATTAATTTCCAATTTTTGGTTCCATACAACCAGTTTTGTTCAAGTCCCCCCCCCCCCCCCAAAAAAAAAGTAGAAGTAGCAGACGGTGTAGCCTTAGATCCGACTGCACGTATGTGCAGGCTGATCTAAGCCTCCACGGTCTGTAAACTGTTTTCTGTACAACTGGAAAACTCTGTGAACAGCATGGGCAAGGGTTACAACAGTCATGCGTATCAAGTGCATATAGCTATTATTCGAATACTTTAAATAAATGTAACATCGGTGCCCTTTTTATTGGTTTAACTGCATAGTATCAAATATTGATATTAGAGTTTTGTAGCCGTTCATTACGTCACATTGGTCATTCAATAACAATGGTCAGTCTAATTGACCCAATGTTGTAACGTTTTACTTTGTAAAGTCAATATGGTCACGGCGGAGGGAGGGCCTCGGCGCGACTAAAATGATCACTAGTATACTGTATGTTTGTGAACTATCACGCGAAAATGGACAATCTTGAACTTCTTTTTAATAGATATTTGAGGGGAAAATGATACAATAGAGGTCAACCGGGTGTTGCACTTCAAAACAGGTTGTAAAGAAAAGCGAAATGGTCACTCTAGATTCAGATAATATGCAGAAGCGAAAAGTAGCGACCGTGGCTGGCCTGTGCAAATCGTACAACCTGTAGCTCGAAGATAAACACAGAGAAAGGTGCAGTGACCATTCTGGGTTCAGAAAACCGAAGGGTGACATACATTTTTTGGGGTGGGTGGGGTTGAGGAATGGTTAAACACATATGGTAAGCTAGAATGGCCATCATTCAATCTAAACAAGGATTGTTCGCGGACAAAGTAGCTAGCCCAAACAGATGATTTTCACAAACAGTACTTGAATGAATAGGGCATTGTTTCAGGTCTTATAATTTTTAATACTAATTCCATAAAAACAAGATTTCATTTAAAGATGAGAAGGGTTAAAGAAATTCGTAGCTATCGGGAAGGTAAAAACACGCACACATGCGATGCTTACTAAATACCTACGAGTTGTTTATATCGGAAACTTCGAACATTCGGAGTCTTGTTTCGTAGACCTGCATTCTGGATTAGTATTTTACAGTTTGAAGTCTTCGTGCTTTTGGAATTTCGTTTTGGTAAATACAGCTTTGGTTATTGAAGGTATTGCATTTAGATATAAGCGTTGATAAGACATTTTATCATTATCTTTTAAAAAGAAATGTGCACTTTATTCCCGATTTTTTTTCTGAAGTATTTCATATGACTTTAAATACTTGAATTTGATATATAGGATCAAAGGTGCCAAAATGTGGAAACGAGAAAGTATTGAACCTGATCGGCATGTGCATTAGCGCAGGCCTGAAAATGCCATTACTTTTTATTTCTAAATCTCATTCTTCAAAAAAATGGCCAACATCTACTTATCGACATTTCGGTAGTAATTTTTTATTCAAAGTTCAACCTCGAGAAAGTTCATAGCACCAACAGAAATTCGTTCCAGCGATCGGTAAAACTAGACTTTGAGCATGCATATGACAATGTTCGAAACGCAAAATGCATTGACTCGCTCAATCTCTTATTTGATACCCCTGGATAAAGAAATGATAAGATACTCGTTACGAATATTGTGCCGTGTTTCCCCGAGAGACTTAAGCTATTGTACGAGGGAAATTAAATTACAATAAAACTTACAAGTAGGGGGTTCCTTTGAACCCAGTCATAATGGTGTAATGGTGTACAATATAAAAATTTGAACCCTCTTTGGAAACCGCAAGCATAGTCTTTCTCATCAGCCGAGTGGTTATCGTGCTCGACTCCCAACCTGATGGTTGCTGGTTCGAGTCCCACTGGGATCAGATGGGTATTTGAGCAAGACACTTTTCAGACGGAGCCCCAGTCCGCCTAGCTGTAAAAGCTGGTAGCAGTGGTGAGAAGCCATTGCCCCCCTCTCTCTCTCTCACTCTTTCTCTCTATGCGCCTGATAAGACCTGGGCCCGAGGTTATAAAACTTTTCTCATTCTCAATTCAAAATTTTCTCAAATTTCAATTTGAGATTAAAGCTAAAATTCTCTTTTAATACTAATTTTAATGTAGATCTATTAACTTAAAAGATGATATATCTAAGTTGTTATAAATAACAACTTATTAATATTATCTTTTATTTTCATACATTTATTTGAATTTTAAATTCGAGAAAATTCTCAGTTGAGCCTGAGAACAGTTTTACAACACCGGGCCCTGGAGTTAGTTAGGACCACGATGGAAATAACTCTTTTTACCCTTTCTCGTGTTTGTACCCGTCTAAAATTTTGTCTTCTAGTTAAGGGTAAGCATTGATCTACATGCAGTGAGATCCGGGATATAAACAAAGAAAGGAAGCTCATGGTAGCACCGTCTGACACTGTACCAGAACTAGGATTTGATATCTTGCCAAAAATGATTATTCGAAATGGTGTCTGCAAATTCTATAATTTCGGAAAACTAATGAGAAATTGTAAAACCATTATAAGTCTATTTAAAAAGGCACCTAGAATAGTATAACACCAACCGGTTGAGACGGCGGTAGATCATTTTGCGTCGCTGACCAGGGAAAAAGAGGCAAAGTTCATTCGAGTTAATTGCCAGTCTTACGAAAGATACTTCCAAAACAAGAGCTATCAGTGACGGGCTACGCTCCCCGAATAAGTGCTTGATCATTAAGTATGCTTAAAATCAACAGCCAAAATTTACTTAAAACGGTTTACCATGACATGTTTTGAATGTAGGTTATAATAGCATATGCTGAAGGTAGCAGCTTGAACTTGGTAGCAACCAACATATCTTTTCGCAAATAATAAACATGTGAGACATGAAGATTAAATCTCAGTCCAATTAAAAGTTATGGCCCGCAATATAGAGTTTTTATGATGGAAATAATTGACCTTAACAATTTGACATTGACTAAAACCCTTGGCTTAAATATCACCTGAAAGACCTTCACCTTCACTGGTGACCTTGAACTTGGTACCAACAGAAAGGTCTTTCACTCTGATTAAAAGTAATTGCCAACTTTGTTTTTATGATGGAAATTATTGACCTTGACAATTTAACCTTGACGTTGGACGAGATCTTTGCCTCAGTTTTTTTTTTTTTTATAAAAGATCTTGTCACAAGTAATGATCATTTGAAATATGAAGGCTATAGTACTTACCATTGCAAAATTATGGCCAATTTTAAAGATTTAATTTTCTAAATTCTGACTTTGACTGACGACCTTCAACTTAGTTCCAACAAAAACGTTTGCCGCAAGCAATGCACGTGTGAAATATGAAGACTATGTTTGTAACCAAACAAAAGATATGGCTAATTTTGCATGACAAAAATGAGAGCTTACGTATAGATAATAACATTTAGGCCCCTTTTCCCATGACACATTAAAAACTTTTAAAACGTAAATTTTCGATATTTTAAGGTCAAGAGGATTCGATTTGCTACTCAAATATGAAATTTTATCAAAATCTGACTGTTAGACTAGGAGAAACTGGCAAAAAACTAATTTAACATTAAGACCCCTTTTTCCATGACACAGCCTTTAATTGAGAAAATAAAATAAAATAAAAAAAAAACCTTGTCAAGGAAATTCTCTTGGAAGATCATTTATGAAGATTCATCCAATTAGGCCCAGGGGTTCCAGAGATATGACGTCAGCCGGATAGAAGAACGCGCGCACAAGCCGGCGACTATATGCTCCCTCATTTTTTTTCGGGGAGCATAAAAAAGACTGCACAGTAACATATATATGGCCGATAAAAATAAAATATAAAGTACGATGATAGCGAAAAACTTCGGCCGACATCTTTACAGGCTGCTCAAGATCCGGATATTTTACAGGCGCACTTTAGCCGGGACCCAGTCTCTTGTCTTTCCCTCACGAATCATGTTTGTACACAAAGAAAGAATCTTGATGCAGCCTATCATTATATCATAACACAGTCGGTGGTTGAATCTCTGCCAAATTTTGACATAACATTAATGATTTTATCATGCCGAAGAATCTGCAGAAAATGCATCGAGACGAAGTTAGCGATTAATCTTACTGCGAGTTTTGCCTTGCCCGCTCGTCCTATCAAAACCCATAATGGCCCATAGAGACTTAGCCTGAGCCCATTTAAACAAAACACAATTATCATGCAAATTATTTCTTTATTATTTGTGTTTACTTTTTAATAAGGAAAGTTTTTCCCAAATCGGCTGCTCCAAATGATCAAATTTGGTGGAATCAGCCTAAATTATACTATGTTTATCATAAGTTTACGAAAAAATTTACTGAACTTATGATCATTAATACTAAGGTTTATGCGGACTTGGGGATATCAAAACCTCATAACTACAGCTTATCCAAGCTGTAGTTTCGAGGTAATGTTAGCCTACTGGCGATTATTTTTTCGCCACATTTCGTATCTATTTACAGGAGTTCTGGCACCGACACAAAGAGCTTCCGAATCACGGCAGTAAAATACATCACGTGACTACAGATATCCCGGGACTCTGGAAGATTTCGGCTGCTGATCACGTGCTGGTTTTGGACGTCTGCTGCAACTCAAACAGAACGCAAAACTATCCATTCTCCCGAATTTCAAATCTTGTCGGAGAAGAAATCTTTTGAAAAATTGATAAACTTGTAAGAAAACTGTTACGTCGTTAACCCAGTGAACTGAAATAAATAATTAATGAAACTTAAAACGCTGCAACCGTATTTACGCTAGATAATTTGGCGTATTTTTACACTTCAACCTGATAGAAATATTCACGTCTGGTTTATTTCGATAAGAAAACGGTGATAATGCAGATTAGCTCCTGTCTAAAAATAAGATGAATTGGAATTGTGAGCCGGGTCGAGCTGTCAGTGCTTTCTTTGAAAAAAGATATTGAGGCAATACACAAAATACTATACGAAGTGGGGCGTTCATATTAATTAGCACATAAACATTAGATAGACCTGTGCGAAATAATTACTGGTTGGGAATACGTCTTTTATCGAATCCTACTCAGACATTTATCGGATCCTACTCGCAGACTTAATAGAAAAATCCGAGTAAATCATCGGGGCTTTGCGTGAAATTATTCTTTCAATACTTACTGGAAAAGTCAAGATTCGTTCAGATATACGTATTTCCTTCATGGATGTTGTCGAGAAACGTATTTCTTAGTTGATCGTTTATAAGAACTTTTACATGACACGCGAATATTGGACGCTACGCAGTACTCAAATCGATACTAAAGGAGTTAAATATTAAAACCATCTTGAAACAGCTCATTAATTTAAGAGTGTCGATATATTCGAGCAAATTATTTATTTACTAGTGACGCTTAATATGAACCTTATTAATTACAAGTGCTTCACAATTGTGGATTTAAATCGTCTTCCACTAGTGTTTTAGCTTCAACAGTATTATACATTTTCCACAATTAGAATTGGAAGGAAATCCCCGATCATACGTAATGGCATATCAGTTACATTGATAACGGCGATATCTATCTTCCTATTAGTGCCAAAGATTATGTTGTAATTATCCGTATTTACCGAATTACAGTGCTACAGCATCGACAGAGACAAACAAGAACAATTTACCAGGACATTTTCGCAACTACATTTTATTTCATATGTATATGTATAAGCAACATTTCTGCATATCCTGTAATCCCAACAGTGGAATACACAATATTCATCATGCGCATCAAACTTATACATAGCATATTCGTTTTGTGATTCACCGTGCCAAACTAAGTTATGTTTATGTTCGAGTGGTACAAAATAAATCTCACGATTTATTTAGAAGTGCCTTAATCGAGAGAGTAGTTTTTGTCCTCCTCATTGCAAAAAGCTCTAGGATTGCATGATTATCCTATAATAGTTTTTCCTCATATGTTTACTGTGAACTTTAAAGATACAATTAGTGTGAATAAGGAAATATATTGAAACCGAGCAATCGTACAAAAATGTGCTGAAATGTAATCGCCCAATACGTAACACAAGATCCCAAGATAAGGATAGAGTAACACCAAATCGTAGTATAATTGATAGTGCGAGTGTTTTTCTTTGAAGAAATGGATATTTAATAGAGTTTTTCATTTTTTGTGTAGTGATTTTATTACGGACTATGGAAGTGACGGCTGGCCCCTCGTCTGTGCTCAATCCCGTTCCCGGTACCTCGGGTATTGGTCCAGCGATCCCTGGCCTTAACAGGGGTCCCAAGAAACGCCAATGTCTTTCAGAAAGAATCCTGTTTGCCAAAGCTCGTTTAAATCGAGTATCACAACGAAAGAAACTTTTATACATGGACTCACCGGAGGATAAATTCGGTGAATATACGCATCTCAGTGAGGACGAACAACTCCTGGAGGCAGCTAAAGCAGGCAAAGATACAAAAGTTAAAAAGCTGTTATCTCAGGGGACCTGTTCTAAAGACTATGTGGACGATAGAGGACGGTCCGCTCTTCACTGGGTCGCGGAGTACGGCTATATGAGAGTCGTCTATACTCTGATAGAGGCCGGGTGGAACATTAATCTTATGGACAATAAGAAACATACTCCGTTACACATCGCTTGTGACCACCGAAACGGCAATATAGCCGCATGTATGATCTCACACGGTTGTAAAATACGGACAGTTGATATCAATGGGTTAACTCCTTTACATCGTGCAATCCACTCGAATCTCGATACAATCGCCTGCATGCTATGCAATCTCGGTGCTGACGTTAACGCAAAGAGTAACAACGGTTGGACGCCTCTACACGAGGCGTCGCGTATTGGTAACGAGTATGTCGTCAAAAAGCTTATCAAAGACGGCGCGAACGTCAACCCGATCTCAGACTGCAATTCAACGCCATTTCTCGCCGCCGTGTTCTATTATCGAATCTCACAAAGAGCTGCCTACAACTGCCTGGAACCAATACTCTACCATTTCATTGATAACGGAAGCATGCTCAGCTATTCTGACGGTCAATGGAACCCCCTCAACTCCGCCATCGCCGTGTATAACAGCAAGGTGGCGGGTAAACTTATATATCATGGTTGTCAAATCCCACAGCTTCCAAAGTTTGGGAGAAGTATTCTAGTCGAGACCTTCACAAAATGTGACGATTACGTCACAAAATTACTAGTCTACGCCGGATACCATCCTACACCGGAAGAAGTTGATTTGTGCGCACGGCGGATACCAACGTTTTCATTAACGTTTCTGAAACTTGCGTTTCCTGAATATGAAGGGGGTAAAGGGAGACATGAGCTAGAAATCGTGAAGTTTTTAAGAGAACAGTCCCAACAGCCATTTTCACTTCAAGCAATATGCCGGAAATCCATACGTCACGCGCTGAACAAGGCGTCACGTGACACATCCATTCTTGGACGAATTCCTCTACTTCCACTTCCGGAGAGAATAAAACACTTCATTTCTTTGAGAGAACACGCTTTGCGATATATTTAGAATGATATGAGCCAGTGCGTGACATTTCCAAAAAATTCACATCTACGTAACGTTAAGACTCAGATCAGCCTGTGCTATATAGATAAATTTGGTCTTAATGCCTCTTAAAGTGGTCAGCATATATTATTATTGCATTTTGCCATTGTCTATGCTGCCCAGCGTCTGCATATCACGCACATATGAAATTGTTGGAAATGTCACGCACAGGCTCATATATCTCTTTTTACGATACCTTTTCAACTATTGATTAAAATTGGGTGATTAACCACCACAGTCTTGACGGCATATGAAAACACCCAGTGGGTTCATAAAACTGCAAATTTGAACAGGGCAATATATAGATTACTATCAAGCAAATTGTACTTTTTTATCAATAACAATCCTTACCGATCGCACTATTTTTTCCTCCAATGAAAGGCCGCTATTTCGTTTGAAATTCAAAAAATATATCCCATAACCTGGTGGTCTGCTCGAATAAGTGAGCACCGTGACTTTAGGTCATAATGGGCGGAGACTACATTCAAAACCAGACAGTGACGTCATAACCTTGTCTGATAAAATGTCCCGAAAGACCCTTAACTTGCAATCTTGTATTTATGAAAAAAGTTTTGTGAATATTCTTTTGAAGTTATGCTTAAATTCAATTACTCATTAAAAGGAGGAGAAAGTTCTTGAATGATTTGTCTGCACGTTTAGCGAGATTAAGCGGATAAATCAACGATTCTGATAATAAAATGTTAATCTACATCGTATACAGCAGTAAGAATGACATCGACGAGTTTGCTGGAACCGAGCCTTTCTGTACTCCACTTTTTCACATTGACATAAAAAAAAGAGAAGACGACGGGGTGGAAACGATATAAAATCTCGCTTCTTTTTTTTAAAATGAATACTTTGGATCTTTTGAATGGCATTTTAATTTAATAGTTATGCAAATGTCCAAGTTCTAGGGATACAAATATTTGCAAAAAGAAAGTGATTCGAAGCATGTTAGGCCTGTAATAGCTGACTAATATCAAAAAACAGTGTGACCCGTTTAACTGTGACCAATCGGTTGGGAACCAAAACTTGGTAACTAGAGCTTGTCAGTGCACTTTGAATGTTTTGCTACTAACGTGCTATTGCAAACTTGTTATTATTGATAATGAATATTCCGTGGTTTTGTTGGTTTCTATGTGGTTTAACACAGCCCAGCGGCTGGAGAACCTAACAATGAATTCCTGGTTTTCTAACACCAGTTCTACCTCCTCTTTCCCTTTCTAGGCTTCAGTTGCTATCCCACATAGGACTATGATTAACCCATATGTGGGAGACAAATAGTCGGAAAGGATGAGTGCCTCCATCGGGGGTCGAACCCGGGTACAATTTAAATGATTGTCCGGCGAGCTCACACTGCGCAGCTAAATATGCCGTGGTAGATAACCGTTTTTCTAATTATACAAAATCCTAAAAGGGAGACAGAATGTCCAAAAAATCCTAAGTAAAAGGAATACAAAATCCACTTGTAACAATCACGAGGTTTTGTTCACCGGACGTTTTCAACTGATATTTTCTTTCCAAATGACAAAATAATTACAGAAACCCGACGTTGATTAAATTCGCTCCTCCCACTTTTTGTTTACCTCGATTTGATTGAGGAATGTATGACGCAACAAAAATGAATGACATCAATGATTGACGTGAAACTCAATTGAACTGGCGTTATTTGATGAAAAAATAAGTCGATCGGTAAAACAGTTATAGTTCATATTCTGACAATTTACGCGTATAACCTTGCGCTCCGCTAACGCTCCGCTTAGGTTATATCGCGTAAATTGCCAGAAATGAACTATAACTATTACATATATCCTAGTTAAGGAGTTGAAAACTATTATATGTATGATTCAGATTTTTTTCTCATGGGCGGTTCAAACCGCAAATGTGATTACCTTCAATATTTTCAAGTTGACAAGCTAAATGTCTTAACTACAGCTTTGCACATGCATGGAAAGCAAGGTATAATTTGCAAAGAGTTTGAAATGTTTTATTATCTTGAACAGAGGGCAGGCATTCTAGTTAAGAAACAAAGTGGCTAATAAAATCCTTATAATTTTATTAACTGAATTTTCGTTTAATTTGGAATAAAAGAAATCTAAGAAAATTTGTCTTTACTCAGAGAACTTTACTCATGTACTTAACATCCATTGCAAAAGAATGGCTCTGAACACAAAATGCAATTAACTACACAATGTATTATATTGAGAAACAAGATACATGTACTTTTAATTGTTTCCCAAATACATTGTACATTTCCAAACATGAATATCAAATCAAATCAATTAATTTGGCAACGAAGCACAAATGCTTTTCACCAATATATATTTACACAAATGGCAAAGATAGCAATACAAGTTCAATGTACATGTAACAAGTAGTTTGTAAACAAAAACAAGCACCAATAGTTGTTTTATTTATATGTGACCTTGTTTGTCTTTGACAGGCCACCTTGACCGTATTATCATCAGAAAAGTTGATGGAAGGCAGATTTGTGATCATTCATTCATTAAGATAGTAATAATGCAGAGTATTGAAAAAAAATATGAGATTAATGAAATATAATGCTTCATCTTTCCATATTTTAGGTTATTTGAATTACTGAAGTATCGCCATATTTAGGCATCACAAAAGAAAGTGATATTCTGAATCACCTTGATTGCTATTGTACTTTTAAAACAGTGTGATAACTGATGTTTGACAGAATATTAACCCATGTCATGCTGAATAATTATCCTCGCTAAATTGTATAAAAATTATCAAAGTGCTCAAAGGACTGGAAGCACTACTTGTGAGTCAGAATTTATTTTGAAAATATAATTTTTAAACTTTTTTGGATTACAAAAGAATATCATATGTGCAGGCTGATCTTTGTCTTTGCCCCCTGCCAAAGCTGGAAATATTCCAGGTTCAGCATTTTTTTCTGGTTTAAGAACGAAGATCAGATGATTTTAACTAAGATCATACTGCATGTATACTTAGTTCCAAAAGAAAGTGTGTACTTTTGATTTTTCAATATCTTGCCATAGCACCATTCAACAACAAGCTACTGGCCTAACAACACAGCAATGTCTAACGTTGACATACCTGTAATGTTTGCATTAAAATTAAAACTTATGTTTGGAAATGGCTTCTAAAACTCTATAATACAACATCAACACAAATCTTACCACAGAAAAAGTTGTAAGGAGGTCAACTCTCAACAATTTAAGTTCTACCTGTGTGCATGCAGCATGCCATACTTTATCCAAATCTGATTTGACTTTTAATTTCAAAAGTTCTTGACTAAAGTATGGTATCAAATTTACTCCATAATTTTCCTCCAATTTCATAAAAATCAATAGAAATGCAAAAAGTGAAAGTGCACACTTTCTTATGGAACTCAGTATAGTTGCAAGCTGATCTTTGTCTATACCTCCTAACCATAGCAGGAAATATTCAGGGTTCAACATGACGCAGGTTAATTATCAATTTAAAGGTAGATAAAATTTCATAGGGTGCTCTATATCACCGTATCATCATACTTTCAGTATTTATTCTTAGTTTTTGTATGCTTTTACAGTTATATACTTTGTACAATCATTGTGTAAGTGTTCTTTTTATGAATATTTGGCCTAAATTGTATAATGATAATATGTAATGATGAATAAATTGCTGTACCTTTTTCAATCAGAATGTGAAAAAATTGAGAGCTCAAAACCAGCAATATATATTCAAGACATTCCTCAATGATATGCAGGTTACGATTTTTAAACATTTTGAGGGATAAATGCAATAATATTGAAAGTGCCTATATATTTATAGGCACTTACAATAGTATTGCACTGACCTATTGAATTTTGCAAACATTTTCAACGGATCCTGAATGGCAGGCTGTTTTCAGGGAGTTCTAATTTGACACAGAAAGCAATTTTTCTGTTTAACTACAACTTCATTCAAGCTGTAGTTATCAAATTTTGGTCTGTCATCAACAAAATTCTATATAGACAGTTGTGATAAAAGAGAAGGCTAAGCACCCAGCTTTCAACTGTAATTCAATTATATTCCTGTGTCTTGAGAATATTGATGGGCAGATCAATCAATCATAAACGATTAGTTGGTTTGGGCTTCTGTTTGTGATAATAGATTGATTGATTGAATGGAGTTTAACTCTGCTTTCAACATTTTGTCAGTTATATTGCGGCTAGAGCACCTAACAATGGATTTCTGGTATTTCTCTCACCAGTACAACCATCACATCGTTTCCTAGCCTCCTGCTGCTATCGCACATAGGTCTACGATTATCAACCCATCGGTGAGAGACTAATAGTCAGAAAGAATGAGTGCCGCCATCAGGGATCGAACTAGGGACCTCTAGATTGACAGTCCCATGCGCTACCACTTGGGCTATGACGGTGGCTTTGTGATAATATAAGAAATTTCATAATCGATTAATCAGTTTCTATCACATAAATGAAAGCTATTATAGTTGTTCAAACTAAACATCAGTTTGATGGCTCAGCATGAAACAGTTGTAACTGCCTATATGTTTATAGGCAGTTACAACTGTTTCACCCTGAGTATTGAAGTTGCTGGAAAAATCTGCAGGAAGTGTCTTTAAGTCATGAGGTTTAACTAAACTTTCACATTCTATTTTTCAAAGGATGATACTTGGAGTGCTGTACTAATATCTAAGAAAACAATTGTACAATCGATCATAAGTTGATGTGCCCGTCCAACTAAAATCTGATTTTCGATTGTAAATTGAAACTGATTGCCCAACACTGCTGGAGCACCAATTATTAGATTTCTGGTATTTCACACACAAGTGCTTAATAATATCCTATTCTGAGGGCTTCAACCGCTCATCCCACTTGGAAATTATACACTCATTCATGAGAGACAATTGTATGAATGTTGGGGTCAATCCTTTGACCAAACTGGTTGCAGTCAATAGACTGGGGACTGCCAACTGATTTATAAAAGGTTTGACCCCAACATTATTACTCACATTTGTCTCTCACCAATTTGTTTGATTATGTTTATGTGGTTAAAAAACCCTTTCAATAGCAATTCAATTAAATTGACATTGACTGCATGTTTTTCATAATATTTCTCACCAGACTGTACTTTCGCTACATATTTTCCAGCCTCCATCAGCTCTTTCCATTTTGTTTTACAATTGACATTTCCAACAATTTTCAGATGCACAGTCTGGTAAGAGTCTTTGCTTTGCGCACATTTGAAATTATTGGAAATGTCATGCACAGGCTCAATTATCATAACATTTCTGGGAGACAATTTCAGTAATTTCGTCATGTATCCATGCACTATCCCCCTTTACAACTAGCCCTCTTCATGAAGCTGTGCTCATATGGGCATGTGCTAACGCAGTGAGAATAAATTAACGGAAATACACTCTCAGCTCATATGGGCATGTGCTACCCCAATGAGAATAAATTAACGGAAATACACACTCTCAGCTCATATGGGCATGTGCTACCCCAATGAGAATAAATTAACGGAAACACACACTCTCAGCTCATTCGCAGAGATATTTAGCTAGTGTTATAATGTCTGTGTAATATACAAAGTAATCAATAAAGTTATTTCATTTCCATGACATAGGTCATATCATAAATACAATGTAGTTGTCTGCATTATACTTTTATTTGAACAAATGAATAAGTGAATGCATGAAAGATGAACAAAGAGTTTTAAAGCAAATCAATAGCTGACCCTCTTTTGTAATTTGTTTGTTTGAATGGGTTTTACACCGCTTTCAACAATTTTGCAGTTATATTTCAGCAGCCGGAGCACCTAACAATGGATTCCTGGTACTTCTTTCACCTGTACTACCATTACACCCTTTCCTAGCCTCTCACATAGGTTTACAATTATATACCCATTGGTGAGAGACAAACATCAGAAAGGATATTTGCCGCCACAGGGGATCGAAGCTTTGACTTCCAGATTGGAAGTCTTATGCCTAACCAACTGCGCTATGGTGGCGGCCCCTCTCTTTTAAATGCACTGATTGACCTCAGTTGAAACAAAGGTATAGGAGGACAACAAAGCTTCACTATTCAAAGTACTTGATAGTGACAGTAAATCAATGTCAACATTGGAAGAAAAAATCTAAGTAATGAAACTTTGTCTTGAGGCCAATATAATGGGCACAGAAGCATGTGCAAGTTGAGTTTCAAAAGTGAAAATATGACTTTTGTTGTTCACTAAATGAAATATTTATCGATCTTACACAAAAAAAACCCCCAATTATTCCATTTCTTAAATGCTAAAATGAGACAAAATGATATTGCTATGCATGTGATTGCTGTGCAACATTCAAAGTAACATCACCTATTTGGCCCTGCTTAGATGAACAAATTCCGGGTAAAAGTTTTTGATAATTTCACTGGTTAGGCAGTGAATAAATCAAAATAATAATCATAACGTTATTCCTCAATAAACCATCAAAATGCATTAAGGTAGTGGACCCGTAATAGTTCTCCAACATCTTCGAAGTAATGAACTTTAACAGTGATAACTGAGGTTTCCTAATGAAAATCATTAGGAAACCTCGGTTAACATTGTGAAAAAACATGCAGTCTGAAATGTTGCCGAACTATTACGGGTCCAATACCTTAAACAATGTATTCTATTTTCATAATGTTTGTCTACTTCCAAAGTTCGATCCTATTTCCAGCTCTGGCCACAGGTATCAGTTTTCTTCTGTCCTCCATATCCAGGTATTTGGTTATCAGATAATCGAGGCTGATTTTATCATTTGTATGCCCTTGTCTGAAATAGAAGTGGAAAAAAAAAACGGATTAGTTTGTTCTTATGGAGTTAAACCTTTGTCATGCTGAAAAAATTTTGGCTAAAAATTTTCATCAAAATCAAAGGGCAAAAAATTTAACCCTTATCATGCTGAATTAATTTTGGCTAAAAATTTTCATCAAAATCAAAGGGCAAAAGCACTGAAAGTACCAACTGTAGGTGGATTTCTATTTGAAAAGTTAAATCTATTTACGATTTTGGTTTGAAAGTGAGAAACAGGTGGTGTAGACAAACATCAGAGACTGCACATTTGTGCAGGCTGATGTTGGTCTATAGCTCTTGCCAAAGCAGGAATAATACAGGCTCAGCACAAGGGTTAACATCATCTATAAGAGTACATTACTACATCTACTTTCTCGTGTGTAATGCTGCAGATTCCAGCATTATGCTGGATTTGATTTTTCATGTATTTTGATTGTTTATTCCCATATAAATTATATACAAATATGAATGGGAATATCTGGAGATTATGCTATGGCACTTTTCCTGAATATTTATTTGAAATGTTTTAATTGCCTTGTGTTGTGGGTTTTGATTGAATCACTCATACAGAACTTCCAGCCATCCAGCCTAGACCAAATTGTGGATTCTGATTGGCTGAAACGTTCGCCAGCATCCACTCGACTTTAAAAAGACAGTGAGTTAGTGGGTCTGCATCAGTTGCTCAGACGGCTTCAACAAGATGACTACAAATAGACCAGTAAATTAGAACTTGAAACAATAAACAACAAAGACTAGATCAGCATCAACTTTATTTGAGAACTCAACATGATAAGAAGAAGCCATCTATTCAACGAGCAACTGATCACCTCTCTTCAACACATGATCTAGTCACTGGTCGTTTCTTTCTTTTGCACAATATTTCTTGAAATGATGTAGCAATAGGTTTTAAGGTATAAGACAATGATATTGGTAATGAAAAGAAATAGAAACTTGTTTGGCATTTGAAAAACTGAAAGTGCGTTAGAATAAAGTGAATAATTTTTATTACTAGAAACGTTTTGAGTTTTGTCATTCTTTGTAACTACAGCCCCTAAGACGACCCATTTATCAACCCCCCCTTCATGTTGCAAGTGGCCAGCCAATATTCAGCCCAGCCATCCTGCATGGATCATCTGACTAAGAGACCACCCGACATATTTGAGAATAGAATTGAAGGCTGGCTGCTTAAAGTATAAACAAAAGTGAGGATGCAATGCATACAATATTTGCTGGCACATTAGATGGTTAAGAGCTAGTTTTAAAACATTCCTATTTATAATTTTTTTTGTAACCTCTGAATAAATACTATAGTCTTTATTTTCATGCAATAATAGTGTCAATTCACATTTTTTCGAGCATTAACATGTGCAGAGACCCTCAAAATGCTTTAACACTCTCGTGCTTCACACTTCGGCGTTAAACCATTTTTCGGGTCTCTGCAAATGTTAACGACCTCAGTACTTCAACTAAGCCACCAGCTTCTCAATCCATTTCATTTTAGCAGGAGTCCAGATAAGGGGGGGGGGGTGTTTAAGGCCATTCTAAAAACTTTATTTCACAATGAAACCCTATGTAGTGGGTACTCATTTGAAAACTCCCTCTAACTGTAGCTCTGTTTCAGGAATCAAATTCATCTAGAGATAAATGTCCAAGCTTACCCAAAAATTCAACAAGAGCCCCATGCTCTTATAAAACCTTTAAATTCCTTTTGGGAGGTTGAAATCGACCATTTTTCATGTGATTTCACAATCTATTGAAGCTTCTAATAAAGGCCAATACCAACAAAATCAAGGTCACTAAAAATTCAACAAAGGATTCATGCACCTTTTCCCTAATCAAAAGTTAATATTTTGCATGTTTATTTTTGGCCATTTTTTCATGGTTTTAACAAATATCAATGACTCAGTGTGAAACATTTATAACTGCCTATATGTTTATAGGCAGTTACAACTATTTTGCACTGAGTCATTGATATGTAGCATATAGTATAGCATATAGTATATCCATATATAGCCTCAAATAAAAGCTCATCCCTTTATTATCAAAATATGATTATTCCAGGGTTCTATTAGAGCTTTTACAGTATTCATGCATCCCTAGCTTAATTCTGTCTCAAATTATCATCCAAATAATGTCACAAAGTTCAAGCTCACCCAGGTTTTATGACCTTCGACAGATTGAATTCAAAATCAATGGGGATAATTTTGATGGCTCAGCACAAAAAAGTTGCCATAACTGTTTCTCACTGAGCCATTGATTTACATTTTAAGATAAATATCTGTGCCAATTGGTTGACCCTGACTCAATTCTGTCAGATTATCATCTTGACAAAGATTGGTATATTGACTGAGGGACAGACAGACTGATCGACTGTCATGAGCAGGGGTGTGGAATAATGGAATTCCTCTGCCGAATTGTCCAACATGGGTTTTTCTACCTGTGGACAAGTACTTTTTTCTATGCCACTTGTCCATGGACAAGTTAATACCAGGACAAATATTAGAATGGTACTAAACAGATCCAAGAGATTTATCTGTTTAGTACAAACATCAAAGGGGAGAAAACATTGTTTTTAATGAAGAAAATGCTGGGGTCCATTTTCTTCCTTAAAAACAATGTTTTCTCAAAATTGATTAATTTTCTTTTTTGATGACACGTTATTTCTGATACAGGACAAGTAAATAATCATCTTTTCTTGTCCAAGGACAAGTGGAGAAATTCTGTATTGCTACATCTCTGGTCATGAGTAAAGTGATATACCCAGACTTCCAAGTCCAGCATTTTCTTGTATAAAAACAATGTTTTCTCAAAATTGATTAATTTTCTTTTTTTTATGACATGTTATTTCTGATCAAGGACAAGTAAATAATAATCTTTTCCTTGTCCAAGGACAATTGGAGAAATTCTGTATTGCCACATCCTCGGTCATGTTTAAAGTACATTGTAAATACCCAGACTTCATGAAAGGGGGGCAGGGAATAATGAAGCTTAACTGACCTTTTAAAGAGTAGTGCAAAGTCATCCATGTTAATCTTTTTCCTACCAGCATGTTTTGCGTAAGCCATAAGATCTGCAATCAGATTGTCCCAGTACACCTCACATCTGTATATGAAATAAAATCTATAACTGGGGCCCGTTTTACTAATAATCTTAAGATCTTTTTCTTGCGTAAGTTAACTAGAGGCGCTTGAGCGCCTGATTCGCTCCACAGGCCTGAATATCCAAATAATGACTATTAGAGGATGATAAAGCTGTTTAAATGAGAATTGAAGTGAATGAATGAGTGAATGTTTATTTCAAGTAAATAAGGGTCATATGCTGAAATATTTCTGCATAAAAAAATCATGATCAGTGAATAACAAAATTGACCTCTACCTGTTACACAAATATTTTTCATTTAATCACAATAATTTTGTGCAGTCTGATAATGGGTCACCCAAGGATCATTCTAGTGATATTTTGTTAAAATCCAAATATAAGAATTTCAAAACTAACAGAATGTTACTGCACAATATACTGGTGTTGGTCTGCAAAATTTTGATTTTAGATCTTTCTTCTTTTAATTAAACACTACTAAAAGATGTTACTTCACAATTGTTTGTCATAAAAACAAAATTCTAACTAATGATAATAAGAAGTAAAATATTCAATCCAATATATTTATTTTATTCTGCCCAATGCCTTAGAGTGCAGTAAACTCAACTCTTTCTACCCCACTCTGAATGTCAGGAGGTCAGAACATCATTTTACACTCTGTGCAGATTCACCCTGCGTTCAACTAAACTCACCAATTCTGAGTGGGTATTCTCAGGCTACTTATTTCAACTAATGTTTCTATACATTTGAATTTCCTTCTAATCTATAATCATTACACCTATTAAATTTAACAAGTCTAGAAAAATTCATCATTGAGAAGATACCAAAAGGGTGATCAAATATTTCACTTAATATGTTATAATACCCTCTACCAATAAAAAAAATATGCTGTTCATCTAATCAAATGATACAACTTCACAGAAATAAAATTTCCATGATATCTAATCCATCTGTTTAACCTTTCAGGATAGTTTGTTTTACCCTATATATGAAGAAATGACCTCTGCCCATAAAAGACATATTTTTGATCTGATCACAATATTTTTTAATAGACTGATAAAGGATCACTAAAGAATCATTCTAGTAAAATTTGGTTGATATCTATCGATTAGGTTCTGAGAAAATGATTTTCAAAGTTTACACTATATAACATATAGGGAAATGACCTCCGCACATAAAATATATATTTTTTATCCAATCACAATAATTTTTGCTATACTGATAAAGGATCACTCAAGAATCATTCATTTAAAATTTGGTTGATATCTATCAATTAGGTTCTGAGAAAATGATTTTCAAAGTTTTCACTATATAACATATAGAGAAATGACCTCCGCCCATAAAATGCATATTTTTCATCCGATCACAATAATTTTTGCTTAACTGATAAAAGGGTCACTCAAGTATCATTCATGTATAATTTGGTTGATATCTATCGATTAGATTCTGAGAAAATGATTTTCAAAGTTTTCACTATATAACATATAGAGAAATGACCTCCACCCATAAAATACATATTTTTCATCTGATCACAATGATTTTTTGTAGGCTGATAGAGGGCCCCTCAAGGATAATTCATGTGAAGTTTGGTAAATATCCATCAATTAGTTTCTGAGAAAAGCCACCTACTACCATATATGGAAATTAGCCACGCCCACTACAGCCATGATTTTCAACCGATTAAAAATCTTTGAAGGAATCTGATAGAGGATCACCCAAGGAAAATTCCTGTGAAATTTGATTGGAATCCATCCAGTACTTTATGAGGAGAAGATTTTTAAAGTAAAAGTTTACGGACGGACGGACGCACGGGCGCCTCGCCATGACAATAGCCCGCTGGCCTTTCGGCCAGTGGAGCTAAAAATTGAAGTTGCTTCTACAGAAGTTACTAAATATGGAATTCTGCCATGCATCATCTCACTGGAATCGTCTTCTAAAGACGATTCCAATGAGATATTGTAAGGCAGAGTCCAACGTTACAATAGATGAAAACTTCAGGTACGATTTTGACTTACGATTATCTTTTATGCAAGAACGATAGTAAAACAGGCCCCAGGTTATCTTTTTTCAACCAACATTTCATCTAAACCACCAGCTGCTTATCACATTAGCCAATGTGTGTTTGTGTGTGTGTGTGGGGGGGGGGGGGGAATCAAACCAGTCAAAATAGCTTTGGCTAATTGTTTGATGACAGACAAGACAAACTTAGACCCCCGATACTGAAATCCCAACTGAGATAGATTCAGGATTCAATACTGATGGAATTGCAGGAGTGCAAGACTCCTTATTTTCTTGTCAGGACTCCTTTGTATTGAAGAGATGAAGAGAGTATTTGCTTCATGGGGGTATGAAACTATGAAACTAACTAGAAAGCCATGAATGGCTTGAGTCGCTCCACAGGCTTGAAATTCTTGAAATAGCAAATCTAAGGTTTGACTAGATTTTAAGATATTTTGGGTTCTACTGATGTTGAAATGATTTTCAAAAATGCCACTATATAACATATAGAGAAATAACCTCCGCCCATAAAATACATATTTTTCATCTGATCACAATAATTTTTGGCAGACTGATAAAGCTTCACTCAAGAATCATTCCAGTGAAATTTGGTTGATATCCATCAATTACATTCTGAGAAAATGATTTTCAAAGTTTCCACTATATAACATATAGAGAAATGACCTCCGCCCATAAAATGCATATTTTTCATCCGATCACAATAATTTTTGGTAGACTGATGAAAGGTCACCCAAGGATCATTCCAGTGAATTTTGGTTTATATCCATCAATAACATTCTGAGTAAATGATTTTCAAAGTTTCCAATATATAACATGTAGAGAAATGACCTCCGCCCATAAAATACATATTTTTCATCCGATCACAAAAATTTTTGGTAGACTGATAAAGGGTCACCCAAGGATCATTCCAGTGAAATTTGGTTTATATCCATCAATTACATTCTGAGAAAATGATTTTCAAAGTTTCCACTATATAACATATAGAGAAATGACCTCCGCCCATAAAATGCATATTTTTCATCCGATCACAATAATTTTTGGTAGACTGATAAAGGGTCATCCAAGCATCATTCATGTAAGATTTAATTTGTATCTATCAATTAGAATCTGAGAAAAGTCACTTTTTACCATATTTGGAAATTAGCCACACCCATTTAATCCATGTTTTTCATTGGATCAAAATTTCTTGAACAACTTTGAAAGAGGGTCACCCAAGGATCAGTCATGTGAAGTTTGGTTAAAATTCATCCAGTAGTTTCTGAGGAGAAGATTTTTAAAGAACAAGAGCTGTCACTGTAACATGACAATGCCCCCGACACCGCTTTGATTTTAAATTATGGCCAATCTATGTTGAAGGTCAAGGTCATCCAGGGGTCAAGGTCACCAAAGTATGTGCCTACAGAAAGGTAATGTACCAAGGAATGTTGTGGTAAAGTATGATGCGAATATGTTAAGTAATAAGGAAGTTATGGCCAATGTTAAAGTTTTTGGACGGAATGACGGACGGACGGACAGACGGACGGACGGACAAGTCAAATTTATGATGCCTCCCTATCGGGGGCATAAAAAGTTTACGACCGCACGCACGCACGGATGGAGGGACGGACGCACGACGGACACAACGCCATGACAATAGCCCCAGTGGCTTTCAGCCAGTGGAGCTAAAAACATAATCAAACTGTATGAATACGCCAAGCGGATTAATACATGAGTGTGATTAAGTTTTTAGTTTCATACCTCCAAGAAATCAACAAAAAATCTTTTCAGATCTTAAAATTCAATTTTTTGAAGCCAAAATGTAAGATTTACCCTCAAATACACAGATAGTTTTAGGGATTACTTTCTGCAGGAGCTTACAAAAAAGCTGCATAATCAAAATTGTTTTCATTGAGTCATGTTACCAATTTTCCAGCCAATCAATATGCATGAATCTTTGTGAACACATCTAGAATTAAATTTTTATTTGGAACAAGGTGCCAAATTGTCATAAGATACGCCCGTCACACAGCTTGCTGTGATTTTGGGTTCAGAGTAGAACTGAAGTGATTTTGAATGCATATCTTTTAGACTATTTTTGTGTAGACAGGCTCCGGACAAGATCCAAGTTAGAAAAAAAACAAAAGGCAATAACTCAAACAAGAGGACCAAGATGGTCCTAGATCGCTCACCTGAGTCTCTATGACCCCTGGGACATCACATTAATAAGATAGGTAGATGTCAAAAAGAAGATAATTGCCTAAGATCAATACCATGGAACGTTTTCAGCCAAGAGCCGGACAGATATGCCTTTTTGCTCTTTGATTCTATGTAAAAAGGGATGCACCCGGGTGGACCCAAATGTGACCCCAGGGTCTTGATATGAACAAACTTGGTAGGGGCCCACAAGATGATACTACATACCAAAAAAGAAAGCAGTGTGCCCTCTGGTATCAATTAAAGAAGATTTTAAAAGATTTTCGCTCTTTGATTCTATGTAAAAAGGGTTGCGCCTGAGTGGAGCCCAAATATCATCCTAGGGTCTTGATATGAACAAACTTGGTAGAGGTCCACTAGATGATGCTACATACCAAATATGAAAGCTGTCTGCCTTCTGGTTTCATAGAAGAAGATTTTTGAAGATTTTCATTTTTTTACCCTTCGTGCTCATAAGAGATAAAGGGATGCACCCGTGCAGAGCCCGAATATGACCCAAGGGTCTTGATATGAACAAACTTGGTAGAGGCCCACTAGGTGATGCTACACACCAAATATTAAAGCTGTCTTCCATCTGGTTACAGAGAAGAAGATTTTTAAAGATTTTCGTACTTTGATTCTATGTAAAAAGGGTTGGGCCCGGGCAAAGCCCAAATATGACCCCAGGGTCTTGATATGAACAAACTTGGTAGAGGTCCAATAGATGATGCTACATACCAAATATTAAAGCAGTCTGCCTTCTGGTTTCAGAGAAGAAGATTTTTGAAGATTTTCATTTTTTACCCTTCATCCTCATAAGAGATAAAGGGATGCACCCATGCAAAGCCCAAATATAACCCAAGGGTCTTGTTATGAACAAACTTGGTAGAGGCCCACTAGGTGATGCTACACACCAAATATTTAAGCTGTCTGCCATCTGGTTACAGAGAAGAAGATTTTTAAAGATTTTTGCTCTTTGACTCTATGTAAGAAGGGTTGGGCCGGGGCAAAGCCCAAATATGACCCCAGGGTCTTGATATGAACAAACTTGGTAGAGGTCCACTAGATGATGCTACATACCAAATATGAAAGCTGTCTGCCTTCTGTTTTCAGAGAAGAAGATTTTAGAAAATATTCATATTTTCACCCTTTTTGTTAAGGGCAAAGGGAAAGTTAAGGGTGGATTTCATTTTTTTGAACAACTTTGGTAGAGCTTGACCCAAGGAACATCCCTGCCAAGTTTCATCAAGATTGGCCAACTGGTTTAGGAGGAGAAGATGTTTAAAGAAATTGTGGACGACGCTCGACGGACGACGGACATTCTACGATCCCAATAGCTCACCTTGAGCACTTCGTGCTCAGGTGAGCTAAAAATAGGCCAGGGAGAGTTATGGTTCTTGTTCACTGCACTCTGTAATGAGGAGAAGAATATACCTGCAAAGTTTCAAGAAAATCGGACATTAGGTTACAGAGTTATGCTCGGGACAAGAAGTACACGCTGCCGGACGCTGGATGGCACAGGTGATTCCATAATATATATAACAAGAGTTGTCAGCGGACAATGTAGCTCGCCCAAACTGCTGCTTGTCACAAACAGCGCTTGACCAAAGTTCAAGGTCAAAAATCAGTCTGATTTAGAGAAAAGAAAGAAATAAAGGCATAATGGCCATAGGTATAAGCACTCAGAAAATATAATTAAGATTTCAGTTATTTGTTAAAGTTTATACAAGTACATAAACAGTCATGGTCAAATTATCAAGGACCTTGGTAACTGGCGCCAACCTGATGAGTTTGTGTATATGAAGTAATGATGTCCCTAGGTAAAATCATTAAAAAAATATAAGCAAGGTTAACGGTTTTTGGTTAAAGTTTTTCTAAGTCCATAAAAAAGTCAAGGTCAAAATGTTAAGGAGCTTGGTCTTTGGTGGAAGCCTATCACCTAGTAAGTGTGTATATGAAGTAATAATGTCCCTAGGTAAAATCATTAAAAAAAATATAAGCAAGGTTAACGGTTTTTGGTTAAAGTTTTTCTAAGTCCATAAAAAAGTCAAGGTCAAGGTCAAAATGTTAAGGAGCTTGGTCTCTGGTGAAAGCCTATCACCTAATGAGTGTGTATATGAAGTAATTATGTCCCTAGGTAAAATCATTCAAAAAATATATGCAAGGAAAAAAGTTTTTGGTTAAAGTTTCTATAAGTCCATAAAAGGTCTAGGTCAAAATGACAAGGCACTTGGTCTCTGGTGCACATCATGTGGTGAGTGCATGAATGAAGTAATGTCGTCCCTAGGTAAAGCATTCAGAAAATAAAAGCCAAGTTTAAGTTTTTTTGGTTAAGGTTTCTTCTGTTAAAGTTTTTGGTTAAAGTTTTTTTTTAATAGGGTCAAGGTCAGTGTCTCAAGGTCATTTTGACATGGGTGCTTGTCTTAAATGAAAGCCTATAACCTAATGAGTGTTTGTGTAAAATATAAAGCCTCTAGGATTAATATTGACAGAATTAAAAAAAAATAACCTAATGCGGACGCCAACACCAATGCTGACATCCGAGGGTATGACAATAGCTGTTCCGAGACTGTTGCCCCGGGCGAGCTAAAAAGGGGAAGGTAGGCTCAACTTACACTTTCATAACTTCTTCCAAGGCGTCCTTTGACAACCTTTTATCAGAAAATCTCATATAGGCTTTCTTTACCATGGAGACGGGTAGGGAATATTTCTCTTTCTTTCTAGGCTTTCTCGGTTTCTGTGGTTTTACTCTGAAAGATAAAATGTTGGGAGTCTGACTATCTGTATAATGAATCTAGAATGTTCCTGCCAGGCTGTAAGTGTTGACAAAGATCAGACTGTACTTATGTTCAGTCTGATCTTTGTCTACACTAAATAACTATCCAATATCTGGTATAAGAATATGATTTTGTTCCATTTTACTCTGTGGTAAATGTTGTGTCTCTAAGCTTTAGTTATGCTGAATCTGGAATATAACAGTCTAGGCAGTAAATCTAAGTAACAATTTACCAACATAATCATTTGTATTCAGGCACTTGTTAAATTTTCATCTTTATCCATAGTCATAATTTAGGTAAATTCTCTATGGAATGAGAGATGTTTTATAATAACAGGGCCAAGGGCTCTCTTTGTATGCCTTGAGAGTTGGTGAATGATCAAAACATCGTAACTACAGCTTGAATACTGTAAACGGCATTATATTGGCGGTGTCCACATTTGGCCGTTTATTTTTTTATTTTTGTTGTTCAATCGATAAGAAATGCAATTTTCTAGAGTAGTCTCAGTTTTCTAGAAAGTAAACAATAGTTTGTTTTCACACCTTTCTCAAGAGTAATAACTCGTGTTACTGTTTTTCACACATTTCCCCTTGATTGTCATTAAAATATATCAACCAACTTGAATCTGGAATCTTGAAATGTGTTGTTTGTTTTTTTTCATTAGACATGGATGAATGTTAACTTTGTCAGCCGATTTTCCTATTCCAATTCGAAAAAGTATGGTTTGCATATCTTTGATAAAAAGCTAAATTAATATTTACTAAAATGTACATCAAGCAAGATTACATTTCCCTTATAATAAAGGATTTTATTCATTTTATAAGGACAAATATTGGCGGTGGATTAATTTTTGCGCATCATAGCTCGACCGCCAATACAGCCAAAATAAAACCACCGTCACAATACCCCGTTTACAGTAAGCTGTAGTCATGGTGTTTTAATCATTCAACAAGGATATTTCGAAAGAGGATATTACACACTTGCAAAATGGTAGTTACACCTTTCAGATAGACAGACTGCCAACGGTAAAACAAAATGCACCAGATCAATCCATACTCAGAATTTAGAAATTTAGACTATGTTCCGAGTAAAAAAGTGTAGGGGTGAGACTACTTTAAGGGAGTTTATTGATTGAATTAATGGAGTTTAACGCCGCTTTCAATATTATTTCAATTATATCGCGGCGGCTGGAGCACCTAACAATGGATTCCTGGTATTTCTCTCACCAGTACAACCACCACATTCTTTCCTAGCCTCCATCCGCTATCTCACATAGGTCTATGATTATCAACCCATTGGTGAGAGACAAATAGTTGGAGAGAATGAGTGCCGCCGTCGGGGATCGAACCCGCGAAGTCTAGATTGACAGTCCAAGGCGCTACCAACTGCGCTATGATGGCGGCTACTTTAAGGGAGGGTACGCTTATTAGAGGAAATTCAGTACTCAGAATATCAACTTGATTATAACATACTGTGGCACGGTTTCAGCAGCCATGTTCTCTTCACCTTCCATAGGCTCATCTTGATCATCGTCTTGAACGTCATTTTCATCTTCCTACAACACAACAATATCAACACCTGTCATTCACACTTCATTTCACCCTTTCCTGTTTTACAAAATTTTGGACCTGTCCAAATTCAAAGGTTTTGCAGACGAAAATTTAAAGTGGATTTAATTTGACAAATAGCCATTCGGTAGGGTAGAAAAATTGTGGAAAAAGAAGAAATTGCTTGTCAGAAGCAATTACTTCTTTTTTCACAATGTTTTCTCAATTATAAAATCACAGGCATGTAACAAGAGGGCCGTTGGCCCTGGGTCGCTCACCTGAGAAAAAAGCTTCATTACCTAGGTATGTCCATGCAACCACAGAAAAAGAGATTTTCACTTATTCAATCAGATAACATTTGAATTAATCCTTCCCCCCTCTGCTCCTCCGCTGGTCATTATTTATTTCAGCTTTTTTCATAAAAGGTCTGTGATCAGCTAATCTATGCCAGATATACAGGCTGAGTCTGAGACTTTTAAAGTTTTCTTTAATGAGTTGATCAATCCATGTCAAATATAAAGGCTGTAGGGACTCAAAATTCTCAACAAAGCACCCCCTCCCCCAAGATGCTCTACACCTGGTGAATCTACAGTCATGATTTTAGCTAATTCAATTAATGTCCATAATTATGCTGATCATCCATACCAATTTTCAAGTCTGTAGGACTCCTGGTTCATTAGAAGAAGTTTAAAGATTTCAAAAATGATCCAAAGTACTAACCCCTCCCCAAGACACTCAGCACCTGGTGACCCTACAGTCATGATTTTAGCTATTTTAATTAATATCAATACATTGATCACCCATGACAATTTTCAAGTCTGTATGGTTCCTGATCCAGGAGAAGAAAAAGGTTAAAGATTTCAAATTTGATCCAAAATACTATCCCCTCCCCCCTAATGCTCCGCATCTGGTGGCCCTACATTCATGATTTTAGCTATTTTATTTTAGATCCATATGCTTATCACCCATGCCAATATTGAAGTCTGTAGGGCTCCTGGTTCATTAGAAGATGAAGGTTAAAGATTACAAAGTTTTCACAAAAGTACTACCCCCTCCCCCCTGGTCCTCTGCACCTGGTGGCATTACAGTCATGATTTTAGCTATTTTTATTAAGGTCTATGAGCTGATCCTCCATGCCAATTTTTAAGTCTGTAGGGCTTGTGGTTCAGAAGAAGAAGAAGGTCAAAGATTACAAAATTTTCACAAAAGTACTACCCTCTCCCCCCTGGTGCTCCGCACCTGGTGAATCTACAGTCATGATTTTAGCTATTTATATAAAGGTCCATATGCTGATCATCCATGCCAATATTCAAATCTGTCAGGCTCCTTGTTCAAAAGAAGAAGAAGGTTAAAGATTACAAAGTTTTCACAAAAGTACTACCCCCTCCCCCCTAGTGCTCCGCACCTGGCAGCCCAAAAGATATGATTTTAGCTATTTTTATTAAGGTCTATGAGCTGATCCTCCATGCCATTTTTTAAGTCTGTAGGGCTTGTGGTTCAGAAGAAGAAGAAGGTCAAAGATTACAAAATTTTCACAAAAGTACTACCCTCTCCCCCCTGGAACTCCGCACCTGGTGAATCTACAGTCATGATTTTAGCTATTTATATAAAGGTCCATATGCTGATCATCCATGCCAATATTCAAATCTGTCAGGCTCCTTGTTCAAAAGAAGAAGAAGGTTAAAGATTACAAAATTTTCACAAAAGTACTACCCCCTCCCCCCTGGTGCTCTGCACCTGGCAGCCCAAAAGATATGATTTTAGCTATTTTTATTAAAGTCTATGAGCTGATCCTCCATGCCAATTTTTAAGTCTGTAGGGCTTGTGGTTAGGAAGAAGAAGAAGGTCAAAGATTACAAAATTTTCACAAAAGTACTACCCTCTCCCCCCTGGTGCTCCGCACCTGGTGAATCTACAGTCATGATTTTAGCTATTTATATAAAGGTCCATATGCTGATCATCCATGCCAATATTCAAATCTGTCAGGCTCCTTGTTCAAAAGAAGAAGAAGGTTAAAGATTACAAAATTTTCACAAAAGTACTACCCCCTCCCCCCTGGTGCTCCGCACCTGGCAGCCCAAAAGATATGATTTTAGCTATTTTTATTAAGGTCTATGAGCTGATCATCCATGACAATTTTCAAGTCTGTAGGGCTCCTGGTTCGGAAGAAGAAGAGGCTTAAAGATTACAAAATTTACCAAGAGTACTACCCCCTCCCCCCTGGTGCTCTGCACCTGGTGGCATTACAGTCATGATTTTAGCTATTTTTATTTAGGTCTATGAACTGATCATCCATGCCAAGTTTTAAGTCTGTAGGACTACTGGTTGAGAAGAAGAAGAATTTTAAAGATTTTCTTAAAATTTCACCTTTTGTTGCCATAGCAACCAGAGTTTTCCATGGATTTCAATTCTTTTAGCTATTTTTGAAGGGGACCACCTAAGCAACATTTCTGTTAAATTTGGTGTTAATTGGCCAAGTAGTTTAGGAGGAGATGTCGTTTAAAGAAATTGTTGACGGACACCGGACGACGGACGACGACCGACGGACGGACGCCGGAGGAAAGGTGATCACAATAGCTCACATGAGCACTTCGTGCTCAGGTGAGCTAAAAAGCAGGGATTAAACAGCAAAGGGTTAAACTTGTATATGAGCCTCAATGTGACTTTTCCAACCATTTCATATGTGCACAAAGCAAAACTTCTGGCAAGCCTATACATCTTCACAGTCTGACCAGAGTCTTCACAATGTGCCCTGTGGACAGAAAATGTTCTTCAGGCAGTCAGTAAATATAATCATTACATTTTTTTAATGCTTGTGGGTGTTTTATTGGGGAAAAAACATAGATAATCTTACCGCAAGTCCATTGAATTTATCAAAAACTTTAACCCTGCTTTTGTTCATTACACTATTTGAAGTTATCTGAGCTTTGCTGATTGTGAAATTACCTTTAGCTGTTCACTAGACAAGTATAAATCGATCTTACACTAAAATATATGTTAATCGTCTATGTGTTTGTGTTATGTCAGCATGTAACATTGTTGGAAATGTCACACAAAAGCCTGGTGGATGATATCTAAGTGAAAAGGGACATAGTTGTAACAAAAATTCTTAAAAAAAAAAATATTTTGTGAGTAAAAGTTGTTCTTCTGATTATGAAAAACAAGAAAAAAATTAAAAATGAAGTGTATTAAAAAGTTAAAAGGCAATAACAAAGCCATAATAATACATTAGTTTTCTCTTGAATACAGACAAAGTCTGTTCTTTTCGTTTTCTACATGCATCATCAATTAGAAATAAACCCTTCTTATCATGATGTTCAAAGAATATTTCTGTTGTAAACAAAGCGTTGGTAGACAATTAACCTTTGTCATGCTGAATTAAAAATGTTGACCAAATTACTCTTAAATCAAAGTGCTGAAAGCCATGACAAACAAAATTGTATGCAAATATTTTTATCATAAATTACAAGTCTTACAAAATTCTTACTGAAATAAAATAAACAGGTGGTGTAGACTAAGATGTGCAGGCTGATCTTTGTCTATATCTCCTGTCAAACAGGAATATTCCAGGTTCGGCATGACAAGGGTTAAGATTCATATTAGCTTGCACAGGTGTGCACTCTTATCTTAGCCTTAACCACCTTCTGTCTACACTGTAATAGTGGGATAAACCTTGGCTACACAGGTTTCATTTATCCCAGACTTTGACAATTTATTTGAAACAAAATTCAAATTCATAGAGGATAATTGTTTGTTTTTAGTGTAAGATTGAATTATATTCATTGAGTGAACAACAAAAGCTATATTTTCCCAAGTGGTGGAGCAACAAGTGAAAATAAAGCTTTTTGTTGTTCACGAAATGAAATACTAATCGATCTTACTCGAAAAACAAATGATTATTCAATTTTTTTATAGCAAAAATGAGACAAAATGTGTTTCAAGGACACATTCTCGTAAAGCGCACCATTTTGCACATGATTGCTATGCAATGATCATTGTGTGTCACTTATTTTGCCCGCATAGATGACTTCAGATAGGATGAAATACACAAAAGCAGGGTACAAGTTTTTGATACTTTCACTGCTCTTGTGGTGAGATTATCAAGTGATAATCTACCGTTATTTCTCGATAAACCACTGAAAAGCACTAAAGAACGTGCGATAATGATTTACAGCTTACTTCAACATTTTCATCTGCCTCTTCCTGCATAGCCAGGGCTGGCTGTTGAGTAGATGTAAACTCAGGGACAAAGCTTGTAGGTACAGCTTGTGACAGATTCATTCCTGGATAAAACAATAAAATACTCTTTTTAACTATTCATTACCTATTAGTCAGGCCTTAAGGTTACTATTGATTGCATCAATTACAATAAGGGCCTACTGGGACATTTTCATGTAGTTTTATTTTTCACCAATTTTACCATTAATGTTATTGTTTAACTTTGCTTCCTCTAATTTTTGCCACTAGCATTGGTGGGAAAAAAAAGATACAACAGAATAAAATTTAATTTAACAGTCATTCATTTTTCTAAGAGTTCATACGATGAACTTCCCTCTAATTTTTCAGAAGGAATTCAAGGGAAGTAACTGCATCAGCTATTTCTCGGCTACCATGTACAGGGCATCAACTCAAAATTTTGAAAAATATATAGAAATATAGGACATTTCGATGGCTCAGCGAGAAACAGTTGTAACTCCCTATATGTTTATAGGGAGTTACAACCGTTTTGCGCTGAGCCTTCGATTTCAGAATAAAAATATAGGGCAAACATAGGACAATACTAATGACTGCCACTGTCCCAATAGCCATCCTTACAATCATTTTAACATTATTTCTTACAATAAAGTTTAAAGATGAAATAACATGAACAATTTAATACAACAGAATACCACCTTTAAAACTTCAATTGCCTGTGAATAGTAGTATACTAAATATTTGCTTAAAGAATATTGCTACACAAATACAATAGGACTTTTACTTTATACCATAGCATCCAATATTTAATTATGAAATTAAATCCTTTAACAAATTTGATAGAGGTTCACCATAGAAATGTCCCTGTCAAGTAACAGCTTGATTGGCTCGATGATTAGGGAGGAGATGATTTTTTTCTAAGATTTTCATTACTTTTTGGCATTTCCATCCACGCTGGCAATCAGAATTAGATAGAATTAAAGTCTTTTAACAACTTTGGTACACCTCCACCCAAGAAATATCCCTTCCGAGATTAAGCTTGATTGGCCAAGTGGTTTAAGAAGTTAATAATTTTTCTGAGTTTTTAACGAATTTTAAGCTTTTTGCTATCATGGCAACTAGAGTTTTTGATGGATTTTGTGTCTTGTAACAACTTTAGTATTTTCAGCTTTACTGGTCTGGTTTTAGGAGAAAAAGACGTTTAAAGAAATTGTTGACGGATGGACAGATAGAGGGACAGTCGAGGGTCAAACAATGTACAGTGAATTATCACAATAGCTCAACTTGAGCACTATGTGCTCTGGTGAGCTAATAAGCATAAACTTAATCAAGAGTACCGATATGGTCCTAGTTTGCTTACCAGTCTCGGTGACCCCTGGAACATCACATGAATAAGACTGCGAGAAGATTATTTTTACCAAATGTCAATGCCAGAGACTTTTTCATGGTATATGATAGTTGAATAATTTCCAATTTTTTTTACACATGGGTAATATCGAAGCAAATATTTAAGATCATAGTATACCTTGATTAATTTGACCCAAATTTGACCTCCGTGGAAAAAATGCTTAAATAACAATTACCGACATATTCTATTTCCTAACAAAATATATATTACATTCAATATCGTTTGTAATTCAATCCTATGAAAGCACATGCAAAGCTGAGAAGGAATAATCAGATTTTAAATCACCTAAATTGCAGGGGTCAGACTCGGGTCAATAAAACCACGCTATAGCATGATATGAACTAGCTTGGTTTCAGTCAACTTGATGAAGCTACATACAAGATTAACCACAGGGCTTTTGTGTGAACATACTTTGTAGAGGTCCAATAGAAAATGATATATATCAATTATGAAAGCTGTCTGCCGTCTGGTTTCAGAGAACCATTTGAAAATTTTCTCCCCTCCACTTCTATGTAAAATGGGATGCACCCAAATTTGACCACAAATCTATGATATCAATGATTTTGGTAGAGGTTCACTAGATGTTGCAAAATACAAAACTGTCTACCTTCTAGTTTCAGAGAAGAAGATTTTTTCCATCCATGAAATAATAAGGGTTGTGCCTGCGCACAGCAAAAATATTACCCTAAAGACATGATATAAACAAACTTGGTGAAGGTCCATAAGACAATGCTACCTACCAGATATGAAAGCTGCCTGCCTTCTTGTTTCAGAGAAGAAGATTTTGAAGGTTTTCTCCGTTATTTCTATGTTATATGGGTTGTGTCCAGAGAGAGCTTAAATATTACCCCAAACACATGATATAATCTAACTTGGTAGAGGCCAACAAGATGATGCTACATCCTAAATATGAAAGCTGTCTGCCTTCTGATTCCAAGAATAAGATTTTTAGAGATCTTATCCCTTAAATTTTATGTAAATATGTGTTGTGCCTGGGTAAAGCTTAATTTTTACCCCAGAGAGGAATGACATAATAAAAACTAACTTAGTAGAGATCCACTAGCTGATGCTACATACCAGGTATGAAAGCTGTCTGCCATCTGGTTTCAGAGAAGATTTGCAAAGGATTTTATAGATGCCATGATAACAAGACTTAAAAGTGGATTACACTTTTTTGAACCACTTTGGTAGAGCATAACCCAAGGAACATTTATAACAAGTTTGGCCAACTGATAAGAGTAGAAGATAAAGAAATTGGGGATGATGCCCAAAGGAAGTCAGACATTAGACAATCACAATGGTTCATGTTGAGCACATCTTGCTTAAGTTTGAAATCTAGGGTAGCTAGTGTTTATCAAGCAATCGGTTTACAAATTGGTAAGAGAAATACAATTATCTCAGTATAGTATAATATTTTACAGATACTTCAATACAGTTTCAATTTTATATGGAGCTGTAGTTAGGGTATTAATAACCATCTCTTTTATTTCACTATATTATTGCCTGGAAATATAGAAAAGGTGTTCATTATATAGGACACCTTTGAAATATAGGACAATATAGGACAACCATCAAAATATAGGACAAATATAGGATATAGGACAGAAGTTGACACCCTGCATGTATTCTCATGAACACAAATTATCATGTGCAATGTTAATCCAATTAAAATCTGACAATTGATTGATTGAATTGAGTTTAACGCCGCTTTCAACATTTTTTCAGTTTTATCACGGCAGCTGGATCACCTAACAATGGATTCCTGGTATTTCCATCACAGTACAATCATCACATTCTTTCCATGCCTCCAGCTATTTCACATAAGTCTACCATTATCAACCCATAGCGAGAGACAAATAGTCGGAAAGAATGAGTGCCGTCATCAAGGATCAAACCCGGTACCTCTAGATTGAGTCTGACGCGCTACCAACTGCGCTATGACAGTGGGCCTACAAACTGACAAAGATTTGTAAAAATTCTCACATTTTAACCCTTGTCATGCTGAGTAAATATTAGCTAAAAATTTTCATCAAAATCAAAGTGCAGAAAGCACTGATAGTACCAACTGTAGGTCAATTTTTACTTGAAAAACTAAATCTGTTGACAATTCTGGTTTGAAAGTGAGAAACAGGTGGTGTAGACTAACACAAGCCTGCACATATGTGCAGGCTGATGTTTGTCTTTAGCTCCTTCCAAAGCAGGAATATTCCGGGTTCAGCATGACGAGGGTTAATAACAATACAATTATCGAATTTGTATCCTTAATGGCAATTGTAAATAAATATGAATTTGGTATATCTTCATAGGTATGGATGGTAAAGATTTTAAAATATGAACTGACACGCAAAATTGGACCATCTCTGAACTCCTTACAATAGATGTTTGAAAAAGAGATTGATTCTAGTACAGGTCAACCAGGTGTAGCATTTCAAAAATTCTTCCACAGGAAGGTAGACAGATCATTCTAGATTCAGAAAATTAGTTAAGTGGGAAAAGTTTCCACCCTTGTCAGTCTGCGCAACCTGACTAGGGTCGACACTTTACACACTACCTAGATGATCCCTTTTCGCCTGACAGGTCACAAATATTGGGAATAATTTGGTTCATTCAATTTTTCCCCCTAGTGAGGATGGCAAATTTGGTCAAAATTAGACCATGGCAAACAAATCCCAAAGTATGGCAAAAGCTTTATGAACACTGACTTAAATATAAAGAATTTATTTTAATACCCGTCAAATTTGACTTCCTTTTTATAGACCTATCTTTTGACTTGTGGTTCTATGTTCCTTTCCGTAGTAACACCTATTTAGTAAAAATACCTTACCTCGCTGGTCTGATGCACAAAGGTTTGATGAAAATATTCAATGTGCATTGCAAGACATATTCGCACATAACAATAAACCCTGTCAATATCTTAAAACAAGATCTGTTTGTGAAACACTAATGCCCCCGTAACAGCAATTTTTTCCAAAGTTTGACCTTGACAGATGACCTTGAGCTTGTCACATGACCTTGACTTTGGTACCAGCAGATGCGGATCATTGAGATCTATCATCATGCCAAATATGAGCCTTGTATCTTGAATAGGCTTGAAGATATTGGCAATGTTAAGTTTTTTGGTTAACTTTTTGAGTTATTTGACCTTAACAGATGACCTTGAGCTTGTCACATAACCTTGACTTTGGTACCAGCAGATGCGGATCATTGAGATCTATCATCATGCCAAATATGAGCCTTGTATCTTGAATAGGCTTGAAGATATTGGCAATGTTAAGTTTTTTGGTTAACTTTTTGATTTATTTGATCTTGACAGATGACCTTGACCTTGTCACATGACCTTGACTTTGGTACCAGCAGATGCGGATCATTGAGATCTATCATCATGCCAAATATGAGCCTTGTATCTTGAATAGGCTTGAAGATATTGGCAATGTTAAGTTTTTTGGTTAACTTTTGCAGACAGACAGACGGACGGACGGACAACCAGAAGGACAGAGGGACAACGGTAAAACAATATGCCCCCGATCTTTCGATACGGGGGCATAATAAAAATCGCTGAAGTCAAAAGTTACATAAGAACATGATCAGTCAAAATTGGGTCTACGGAGGCAAGTCAATCAAAGTAGGTGTTGCGCTATCAATACAAACTTCAAACTGTTCCTGTAACATGAAGGATGGTTTTAAAAACGTTTAAACTGCTTTAAACAATTTTCCTTTTGAATTTTAAGGACAGGTGCGACTAACCATGTGTATTAGACTTTTAGACTTTTAGTCTTTGCTCGTCACTGCACAGACTAGATATCGACATCAAGTTGTGTTTTTTTGGACTATGGGGGAACCTCTGTTTATCATTAGCACACTAAGAATTAACACTTCTGGTTGGAATCATGGCTCTTGAAAAAGCTACAAGTCACCTTTTATAAACCAGTTTTCAAAAGGAAATGGACGATTTGAAAGCCGCTTCAAATTGTCAATTCTACTGTAACTTGTCAAGCGTGTATAAACATTAATTACCAGATTTTATCCTTTAAGGCAGGTTTTCAAGCATATCACATGATGAATGCTTACCCCACCCACTCTCGTAGTTTGCTATGAAAGATCTTTCTGACAAAATTCAAAGCTTTTTGATACTGATTTATTGTGTAGGCATTGCAGTAGAGCGCACTTGCGAAATGGTACTCATATTCACAATGGAATTACCATTTTCTTCCTTGTGAACTTTTTTTTGATAGTGCTGTCAAGTGAGGCGTATCTGTTTAACAACGATGTTGTGAGGCATCATTATTTACTCCCATTCATGTGGTTATAAAGGAGAAGATTAATAAGTCATTCTTAATTCAAACAAGAGATGTTTGTAAAACATTTATACCCCCCATGAGAGCAGGTCCATGGCAAATTCTTTGTAAATCTACAAAGGGCAATAACTCAAAAAAAATATTCTAAGTAGAGTTATGGTTCTTGTACACTGCACTTCTCCTCAATAAGATCTTTCCATCAGTAAAGTTTCAAGATTCTAGCTTGTATACTTTTAGACACATGCTCCTGACAGAAATAGTATAAATATGGAACAACAGATGGACCGACCTACCAACCAACAAGAGCAAAACAATATATCCCCTCCTTGAAGGAGGGCTTAAAATTAAATTATGAAAAGTGTGCACTCTAGTCGTTCGGTGCAGATTGCATAGTATGACCAAGGTTGACACATTTTGCACTTTCTAGCAGGTCCTTTTATGCATAATAGTCACTTATAACTTTCAAGTTACAAGAAAGATTTCAAGGAATTTTTTAAGGAGTAAATGTAGATTTAAAGGGTTTAAATAAGCTCTCAGTCAGTTTCAAGGTTTTTATAAGTCAAAAATAAAATGTAAGGGTTTTTGCAGGCTTGAGCAAACCATGTAAACTAACCTGACTTTCTGGACATATCAGCTGGTCTAACAGATCGTTCTTCATTTTCATCCAGCTCAACTTCATCATAGTTTCCCTCAGCCTCATCATAGCCTCCAGCAGCCTCATCAAAATTATCTCCCCTAGCCTCATCATAACCTCCGCTAGCCTCATGTTGATATCTTGTCTCTTCCACTCTCTCATCTGGCACATTGGAAGTCTCAAAGGACCTTTTTCTGTATGATCTACTTCTGTTACTGACTTGACTTCCATACGGGCTTCTGTGTCCACTTTGATCAAATTGAGTTTCTTGGACAAATTCTCTGGTCCTATTGAACCTCTGAAATTCTGCATCACTTTTATTTTCCCTCCTACTGCTAACCAAGTTGCCTTGATACATGATACTCTGGGTTTCTGCAACAAGCTCTCTACTTCTGTTCGCTCTTTTTGCAGCAGAACTCCCATTGAAGCTCCTCTGTGTATTTATACTATTGTCATATGGGGTTCCTTCCATAATATCCCTCGTCATATCAGATCTTCTAGGTCGTAGACTCTCATATTGACTTCTCCTTTTATTGATTGCACTGTCATTCATATACTGAGGTCCAAGGGGATCTTCAATAAATCCTCTAGATCTGTTAGATCTTTGGAAACTTGAACTTTTTGCCATGGGATTTTCACCAAGACTTCTCTCTCTATTTCTGCTATAATTTGACTGCTGTCTTTCAGGGGCCTCATCAGTTTCAATGTATTCTCTAGATCTGTGTAAGTTTGAAGCTCTTCTTGACAGAGTTTCTTCATCTACTGGATGATCTATATTCTCACCGTCTCTGTCTTCATCTATTTCGTATTCTTCTTCCATACCTTCAACCTCCCGATGATCTTCCAAATTTTCTTTATCTGTAAATACCACAGTGACATAACTATAAACCTAGAATGGTAATATCAGGACAATTTCAGGGTTCAACACTAAGGGGAGTCCGAGACTCCTTGTTTACCAGTTGGGACTCCTTCAATTTGCAAGGAAGGAGTCCGATGGACTCCAAGGGTCATATCAGAATATTTTGAACAAGAGGACCAAGATGGTCCTAGATCGCTCACCTGAGTCTCTTTGACCCCTGGGACATCACATTAATTAAATAGGCAGATGTCAAAAAGAAGATAATTGCCTAAGATCAATACCATGGAACGTTTTCAGCAAAGAGCAAGACAGATATGCCTTTTTGCTCGTTGATTCTATGTAAAAAAAGGATGCACCCGGGTGGATCCCAAATGTGACCCCAGGGTCTTGATATGAACAAACTTGGAAGAGGTCCATAAAATGATGCTACATACTAAATATGAAAGCTGTCTGCTTTCTGTTTTAAGAGAAGAAGATTTTGAAGGTTTTCCCATTTTCACCCATAGTGCTCAGATGAGCTAAAAGGGATGGGCCCGAGTGGAGCCCAAATATGACCCAAGGGTCTTTATATGAACCAACTTGGTAGAGGTCCACTAAATGATGCTACATACCAAAAACGAAAGCTGTCTGCCTTCTTGTTTCATAGAAGAAGATTTTTGAAGATTACATTTTTTTACCCTTTGTGCTCATAAGAGGTAAAGGGATGCACCCGTGCAAAGCCCAAATATGACCCAAGGGTCTTGTTATGAACAAACTTGGTAGAGGCCGACTAGGTGATGCTACACACCAAATATTAAAGCTGTCTTCCATCTGGTTCCAGAGGTGAAGATTTTTAAAGATTTTCGATCTTTAATTCTATGTAAAAGGGTTGGGCAAAGCCCAAATATGACCCCAGGGTCTTGATATGAACAAACTTGGTAGAGGTCCACTAGATGATGCTACATACCAAATATGAAAGCTGTCTGCCTTCTGGTTTCAGAGAAGAAGATTTTTAAAGATTTTCATATTTTCACCCTTTTTGTTAAGGGTAAAGGGAAAGTTAAGGGTGGATTTCATTTATTTGAACAACTTTGGTAGAGCTTGACCCAAGGAAAATTCCTGCCAAGTTTCATCAAGATTGGCCCACTGGTTTAGGAGGAGAAGATGTTTAAAGAAAATGTGGACGACGCACAACGCACAACTGACGACGGACATTCTATGATCCCAATAGCTCACCTTGAGCACTTTGTGCTCAGGTGAGCTAAAAACAAATGCACAGAGCAGTGTCGTTTCTAACACTTGCCAAAATAGTAGATCTTTTCACTACAAAAGTTGTTGAAGAAAATGTTTGCTTGCATCTTGTAGTATTTTGAGAAAAATAACTCTTCCACAATGTTCTTCCATTATGAAAATTCGGACCCCCTACTTTGAGCTTGGACTCCTTGATTTCAAATGTAAATAGTCCAATTGACTCCTTAATCTCAGGAGTAAGTGACAAACCCTGAATTTGTGTCCAGTTTCCAAACAATGAAGAGATAAACTAGATGTGTACAGTACAGGGTACCCCAATGCCTCTGAAACAGCAAGTTTGACCTTGATAATTGACCTTGATCTTGAAGGGTGACCTTGACACTTAATGACGAACAATATGAGAGGAACCTATATGCCAAATAAGAGCAGGAATTGACACTAACACCAGTCCTCGGGCCTCAAAACCTGTGGATTTTAGAGAGGACTGGTGGATGCTACTACTTAGTACTTAGTATTTCGATTCCGTTGTGTTTTGAAAAACAATTGCCTTTCCAAAACTAAAATTTGCATTACCTAAATGGAAAACTTTGTAGAAAAAGAAGAAATTGCTTGTCAAAATCCTCCGGCTCTAGCCTCAGATTTTACTCCTTGCGTTTAACTTGTAAGATAACTGTGTAATCAAAAGTGTTATCATTGAGAAATGAAAGTAATTTTTCTGCCAATCAGAATACACAAAACTTGATTGAATATACTAGAATTCAATATGACCTTGATCACGACATAGGCCTTGTTACACAAAATTTCTTTTTTTTTCTGAAGTCTATAAAATTCCGGGCTTATCCAGTAAAGGCTTAACCCTTTGCTGTTTAATTCCTGCTTTTTACGTGTCTGTTATTTTATGATTGAGAAAACATTGTGAAAAAAGAAGAAATTGCTTCTGACAAGCAATTTCTTCTTTTTCCACACTATTTTCTACCCTACTGAATGGTTATTTTTCAATTAAATCCACTATAAATTTTCGTCTGCAAAACCTTTGACTTTGGACAGGTCCAAAATTTCGAAAAACAGGAAAGGCTTAATTCAGAAGATGAAGGTTAATTTCAACGAACACACCTTCATTATCTGCATGTTCTATTTGTTGGTTTTCTTCATCATCTAGATACTGGTCTCCTTGAGCCTGGGCTTTAGTACTGTCCATAGAATCGTCGCCTTCCATTAAGTTATTGGTGTCTCCCCTATTCAACAAGTGCTCAGGGATGTCCAGAGAAATGGTACCTATTAACATAGACATATACAGTAAAACTTGTGTTAAGCGACCACTTAAGGGACCTTCAAAAAGCTGTCGTTTATGGGAATGGTCGCTTAATTCAAACTATCATGATAAATGTGACAGTTCATTTTGATGGCATTTAAAGATTGTCAGTCATGTCATGCTGAATCCTATGATATTCGAACCTATTAGAATCATCTTATTGAGAGGATTCTAACGGGCTCCAACAGCATAAGATTTTTCGTTAAGAATGTCCTCTTTTTCACAGATTTTGCTTACGGTGATGGGACTTAAAATGATGGTCGCTTAATAAAATAGGTCGCTTAATTAACATGGTCGCTTGAGCAATATTGACTGTTTGTGACTGTTAAGCATAAAGGAACCAACTAGGAAGAACAAAAAATAGAAATTTTAACCCTTGTCATGCTGAACCCTGAATATTCCTGCTTTAGCTGGAGCTATAGACAATCATCAGTCTGCACATATGTGCAGTCTGATGTTAGTCTACATCACCTGTTTCTCATTTTCAAACAAGAATTGTCAATAGATTTAGTTTTTCAAATAAAAATTGACCTACAGTTCTAACTTTCAGTGCTTTTTGCCCTTTGATTTTGATGCAAGTTTTTAGCCAAAATTTATTCAGCATGACAAGGGTTAATATTTACAGGAGAGGACAACTAGAGGTTCTTTTTGCTTCATGATCACAATTGTATATTAGAAATTAAACTTAGCCTACCCTTCTAGCTTTCTTCTTAATTAGTAAAAAAAAATATTGAGCCAGTATGGTTAAAAATGTCCTAGAAATTAGCTTTAAGTTTGAGACTCAGGTAATTCAAATCCAGCAGGATAAAGATCAATCAAGATTCCTACAATAGGAGATAGGCATTCATTATAGCATGAGCGTTTAATAGTAGTTTTACCCTACCAATGACCTCTCAAATATATACTCACGAGCAATGAAAACGCACCATCTGAATTTTTTCTAGTACTTTTATTCAATGTATCAAAACTTCAGGCATGAATATTACCAACCTAAAAATAGTTGTACTGGACCATTTACTATACAATAATGTTAGAATTAGCTCGGAAACGGTCGAAGGTTTAGGAACCAATGACTTAAGAAAAAAGTTAAAAATCATTTACCTAATACTTCTGTCGTTCGATTTTTGGTAACATAACCTCTAACTCAGTACAAAATGTTGGCTATCACTTTGTGGGACGGTTTCCATAGCCTAGACAGTTGATTGGTGCATAGGCTAACACTCATTGATTTCTATGTCTACACCGGCTTACCTGATGAACCTAAACATGTTGTTTTGAGTTCAAATCACTCGAACACACGAGTACTAAAAGGTAGTTTACGATTCTTTGATTTCAATGAAAAAAATACACACTATTCTTAGTGAATCCCATACCGTATGTAAGTTGTGATCACTTTACTACTTTTTGCTTAGAACAAATGTGAAAATTAATGCTGAATTTTCATTCTCTAAGAAACAGTACTATTAATTATGCAATTTAAAATTTGTTTCAAAAGTACAATTAAATGAGCAATACAAAAGGGCTTTTTTAAGACCACCAATCAAACAGCAACGTCTTATGGTTGATGTGAAGACATGTAATGTCTACATGTTCCTTTATAGGTTGAAAGATAATTAATAAGGAGTCAATTGAAAATTTTATATTATAGGACATTTTGTGCAAGATTTTTGGGTGGTGTGTTTTCATTGTGCTTGAGAATATTTACCTCTTTGAACTTGACTTGCTCTGAACCTTTGAGACCTGTCTTGAAAAGAATACCTTGAAAATGGGCTTGATGCATCCGATGTTGACAACTTGAATGGGCTGAAAAATTATTTCATTATCCGAATAAGACAAATGGGTTTCATGGTAGTCAGAATACTTCTTACTGTAAATGGGGTAATTTTGGCGCTTGTTTTATTTTTCTTTATTATGATGGATATGAAAATTTGTGTGATATACATTTTAGTCAATGCTTATTAACTTTATATCAAAGATATGAAGACCTTTCTTATTCAAATTGGAATCAGAAAATCTGCTGACAACTTTGACTTTTCAAGGGGTCAGCGCAATACGATTGTAAGTGCCTATAAATGTTTGTGAAAACAAACTATTGTTAAGTTTGTAGAAAGTTGACATTACTCTTGAAGTTGACTAACTTATACTTATGTTGTTTTGAATGAGGAAAAATGAAATATAGATAAAGCGTTTCATTTTGGCATTATAGTAAGATGCGCCAAAATAAGTCTCTGCCAATAAATCGTAAACAAAAAACTGCCAAATATGGACACCCCTAATATAAAGCTGTTCACAGTATCTCATAAAATCAAACAATTTTAATCATATTGGACTTTGATTTCTATGAGTAACAAGTAATCTAGCAACTCATATAGTCTAAGCCAAAAGTAAGAATTGATAAAGATTGAGCTTAAAAAACATGATCAACCTATCCAACACAAACCTATTATTGCAAAGAAATCAAGGTTGCAAATTGTAAAAGATACGCCCATTTACCTGCGGGATTCCCAAGTATGAAAACAACAATGGGGAAATTACTCAAAAATTAGCTAGGTAGAGTTAAGACTCAAGGAACATAACTGCCAAGTTTCTGGTCAATTAGACATTATACCTGCTTTTTTGTTGGTTTATCAAGAAATAACAGTAGATTATCACTTGATAATCTCACAGCAAAAGTAGTGAAATTATCAAAAACTTATACCCTGCTTTTATGCATTTCACCCTATCTGACATTATCTATGCGGTGCGAAATAAGTTATGTCACAATGAACATTGCATAGCAATCACATGCAAAATGACATGCTTTGCAAAAATATGTCCTCGAAATTTCACATTTTGTCTCATTTATGCAGAAACGAAATAGAATCATTGTTTGTTTTCAAGTAAGATCGATTAATATTTCATTTTGTGAACACTCGTGAAAATATAGCTTTTGTTGTTCACCCAATGAAATATAGATCCTCTCTGTAATGCACCAGACAAAGAAATGGACACCATTCACAAACCCACCCAGACACCACAGGTCCATTCGGAACACCACTAGGCCAATCTCATGACCAACCTCGGATGTACATAGATGGACTATTTTCAAAAATTATGGGAAAACATTGGAAAAACTCAATGACATCAGTTAAAATGGCTTTAGCCCTCGAAACTTTGAGTGAAAACATTTGACGTCAAAGCTACTCGTGTAAGACACTGACCTGAAACCATCGTGTTCTTATATGAATAATTTTGATTTCTTAAATAATGGCTGAAAAATCCTAATTTCTGAGAATGATTTTTTCAGCATTTATTATTGTAAAATATATCAATCTAAAGATAGGGCATTTGTTTCTGTGCTAGTTTTTCTTACACTGTTTCCGCCTTACAAAATGCACAGTTTTGTTACATACCCATCCACCTAATATACATCTGAGGTCTGTTGCAGTTTACAGAAATGGCCAAGTGTAGTTCAGATGACCACAGGTCATCACATTATAAGTAACGTCTTTCTACAGGGGTATGAAAAGCCTAGGAAAATATTCTAGGAAATGAAAGAATTGCTTGTTTCGAAAACAACAATTTCTTCATTGTTCTCTTAGTTTTTCTCCCCAAAAGATAAAGATTTTTTCAACTTTCATTAGGTCAAAATTTTCATCTGCTTAGCTACTTATTTTAATTTGCACTGGTATAATATTTCAAACAAAATCTTTGCCAAAGGGTGCCAGATGCTCAGCTATTTTGTGCTGGATTAAGATGAAATCCAAATTGATAAAGATGCATAATTTGCACCAAAATGCATAAAGAGGATATTGAATAAGTGGTCATGGAAAATCAAATTTATAAAATGAGTCATTTATAAACAGATACAAGAGGGCCGTTGGCCCTGGATCGCTCACCTGAGAAAACAAGAGGGCCGTTGGCCCTGGGTCGCTCACCTGAGAAAAAAGCTTCATTACCTAGGTATGTCCATGCAACCACAGAAAAAGAGATTTTCTATTATTCAATTAGAAAACATTTGAAATAATCCTCCCCCCCCCCCCCCTCTGCTCCTCCCCTGGTCATTATTTATTTAAGCTTTTTTCATAAAAGGTCTGTGATCAGCTAATCTATGCCAGATATACAGGCTGAGTCTGAGACTTTTAAAGTTTTCTTTAATGAGTTGATCAATCCATGTCAAATATATGGGCTGTAGGGATTCAAAATTCTCAACAAAGCACTCCCCCCTCCCCCAAGATGCTCTGCACCTGGTGAATCTACAGTCATGATTTTAGCTTATTTAATTAATGTCCATATGCTGATCATCCATATCAATTTTCAAGTCTGTAGGACTCCTGGTTCATTAGAAGAAGTTTAAAGATTTCAAAAATGATCCAAAGTACTACCCCCTCCCCAAGACACTCAGCACCTGGTGACCCTACAGTCATGATTTAAGCTATTTTTATTAATGTCAATATATTGATCACCCATGACAATTTTCAAGTCTGTGGGGTTCCTGATCCAGGAGAAGAATAAGGTTAAAGATTTAAAAATTGATCCAAAGTACTACCCCCTCCCCCCTAATGCTCCGCATCTGGTGGCCCTACATTCATGATTTTAGCTACTTTATTTTAGATCCATATGCTTATCATCAATGCCAATATTGAAGTCTGTAGGGCTCCTGGGGCCAGTTTCATCAAAACATTTAAGACGCATTTTTGTCCTACCTATGACTTACAACATATTTAGGACAAAAATCACGTATCACCTATCTATCAATACCTATGTAAAGTGATTGTTGTTGTTACTGTGTCGAAAATCATTAGTAAGACAAAAATACGCCTTAAATGTTTTGATGAAATTGGCCCCTGGTTCTAGAAGATGAAGGTTAAAGTAGCAAAATTTTCACAAAAGTACTACCCCCTCCCCCCTGGTGCTCCGCACCTGGTGGCAACAGTCATGATTTTAGCTATTTTTATTAAGGTCTATGAGCTGATCCTCCATGCCATTTTTAAAGTCTGTAGGGCTTGTGGTTCAGAAGAAGAAGAAGGTTAAAGATTACAAAATTTTCACAAAAGTACTACCCTCTCCCCCCTGGTGCTCCGCACCTGGTGAATCTACAGTCATGATTTTAGCTATTCATATAAAGGTCCATATGCTGATCATCCCTGCCAATATTCAAATCTGTCAGGCTCCTGGTTCAGAAGAAGAAGAAGGTTAAAGATTACAAAATTTTCACAAAAGTACTACCCCCTCCCCCCCGGTGCTCCGCACCTGGCAGCCCAACAGATATGATTTTTGCAAATTTTATTAAGGTCTATGAGCTGATCATCCATGCCAATTTTCAAGTCTGTAGTGCTCCTGGTTCTTTAGAAGATGAAGGTTAAAGTAGCAAAATTTTCACAAAAGTACTACCCCCTCCCCCCTGGTGCTCCGCACCTGGTGGCATTACAGTCATGATTTTAGCTATTTTTATTAAGGTCTATAAGCTGATCCTCCATGCCAATTTTCAAGTCTGCAAGGCTTGTGGTTCAGAAGAAGAAGAAGGTTAAAGATTACAAAATTTTCACAAAAGTACTACCCCCTCCCCCCTGGTGCTCCGCACCTGGTGGCATTACAGTCATGATTTTAGCTATATTTATTACGGTCCATATGCTGATCATCCATGCCAATATTCAAATCTGTCAGGCTCCTGGTTCAGAAGAAGAAGAAGGTTAAAGATAACAAAATTTTCACAAAAGTACTACCCCCTCCCCCCTGGTGCTCCACACCTGGCAGTCCAACAGATATGATTTTAGCAAATTTTATTTAGGTCTATAAGCTGATCATCCATGCCAATTTTCAAGTCTGTAGGGCTTGTGGTTCAGAAGAAGAAGAAGGTTAAAGATTACAAAATTTTCACAAAAGTACTACCCTCTCCCCCCTGGTGCTCCGCACCTGGTAAATCTACAGTCATGATTTTAGCTATTTATATAAAGGTCCATATGCTGATCATCCATGCCAATATTCAAATCTGTCAGGCTCCTGGTTCAGAAGAAGAAGAAGGTTAATGATTACAAAATTTTCACAAATGTACTACCCCCTCCCCCCTGGTGCTCCGCACCTGGCAGTCCAACAGATATGATTTTAGCTATTTTTATTAAGGTCTATGTGTTGATCATCCATGCCAATTTTCATGTCTGTAGAGCTCCTGGTTCTGAAGAAGAAGACGCTTAAAGATTACAAAATTTACCCAAAGTACTACCCCCTCCCCCCTGGTGCTCCGCACCTGGTGGCCCAAAAGATATGATTTTAGCTATTTTAATTCAGGTCTATGATCTGATCATCCATGCCAAGTTTTAAGTCTGTAGGACTACTGGTTGAGAAGAAGAAGAATTTTAAAGATTTTCTAAAAATTTCACATTTGTTGCCATAGCAACCAGAGTTTTTCATGGATTTCAATTCTTTTAGTTATTTTTGAAGGAGACAACCTAAGCAACATTTCTGTAAAATTTGGTGTTAATCGGCCTAGTAGTTTAGGAGGAGATGTCGTTTAAAGAAATTGTTGACGGACGACGGACGACGACCGACGGACGGACGCCGGACGAAAGGTGATCATAATAGCTCACATGAGCACTTCGTGCTCAGGTGAGCTAAAAAGCTTCCTTAACTAGGTATGTCCATGCAACAACAGAAAGAGATCTTCACATATTCAATCAGAAAACATTTGAAATAATCCTCCTCCCTCCCCCCCCTCTGCTCCTCCCCTGGTCATTATTTATTTAAGCTTTTTTCATAAAAGGTATGTGATCAGCTAATCTATGCCAGATATACAGGCTGAGTCTGAGACTTTTAAAGTTTTCTTTAATGAGTTGATCAATCCATGTCAAATATAAAGGCTGTAGGGATTATTCTCATCAAAGCACTCCCCCCTCCCCCAAGATGCTCTGCACCTAGTGAATCTACAATCATGATTTAGCTAATTCAATTAATGTCCATATGCTGATCATCCATACCAATTTTCAAGTCTGTAGGACTCCTGGTTCATTAGAAGAAGTTTAAAGATTTCAAAAATGATCCAAAGAACTACCCCCTCCCCAAGACACTCAGCACCTGGTGACCCTACAGTCATGATTTTAGCTATTTTTATTAATGTCAATATATTGATCACCCATGACAATTTTCAAGTCTGTAGGGTTCCTGATACAGGAGAAGAATAAGGTTAAAGATTTCAAAATTGATCCAAAGCACTACCCCCTCCCCCTAATGCTCCGCATCTGGTGGCCCTACATTCATGATTTTAGCTACTTTATTTTAGATACATATGCTTATCATCCATACCAATGTTGAAGTCTGTAGGGCTCATGGTTCATTAGAAGATGAAGGTTAAAGTTACAAAATTTTCACAAAAGTACTACCCCTTCCCCCTGGTGCTCCGCACCTGGTGGCATAACAGTCATTATTTTAGCTATTTTTATAAAGGTCCATATGCTGATCATCCATGCCAATATTCAAATCTGTCGTGCTCCTGGTTCAGAACAAGAAGAAGGTTAAAGTTTACAAAATTTTCACAAAAGTACTACCCCCTCCCCCCCTGGTGCTCCGCACCTGGCTGCCCAACAGATATGAGTTTAGCTAGTTTTATTAAGGTCTATGAGCTGATCCTTCATGCCAAATTTGAACGCTGTAGGACTGCTTGTTCTAAAGAAGAATTTTAAAGATTTTCTTAAATTTTCAACTTTGTTTGAAAATTTCTTTTCTTAGCAACCAGAGTTTTTCACCGATTTCAATTCTTTTAGCAATTTTGAAAGGAGACCACCAAGGGAACATTTCTGTAAAATTTGATGTAAATTGGCCCTGTAGTTTAGGAGGAGATGTTGTTTAAAGAAATTGTTGACGGACGACTGACAACGCACTTGAGCACTTTGTGCTCAGGTGAGCTAAAAAATGAGGCTGCTCTGAGTTTTAAATTTGTTTAAAATCACAAATTTAATAAATTCTGAATTCTATGAGCACAAATTTTATATTCCATTTATGATATAACCCGAATTTTAGAGAAAAATCGTCAAATTTCTTGAAATTCAACATTTCATTTTTAAGCAAAACTAATAACTCTGTTAAAAACTGACGTAACAATGTTTACATTATGGCGTCACTTTCCTGGTTACAAAATATCGTTGCTATTCGCTCTGGGCTCATTTGCATAGTTCCTCCACTAGTGTAATAACACCCATGTAATATAAAAAGTATTCATCAGGGTTATTTCATTCCCTCAATGTAGGTCATATAATAATGAAAGTTATTACCCTTGATAAGTTAATGTCAAAGTTTTTTGAAAGGCAACGACGATGACCAGGACAGACACAAAGGCTAAAGCAATACCAAGTTTTCTACAAAAAATAGCGAGGCTAAAAATGGATTTTGTTCCATCCTACAAACCTAGGTGTTTCAACAGTTTCCTGGTCTTTTTCCACGTAATTTTGCAAGTCAGATTCAGCCAGTTCACGTGTGGGCAGATCAAACTGGAAAGGAGCTGTAAAACAATAAATATCATTATATATGGCTTGAAATTCATAAATTACAACCAAGACAGCATCGATGGTTTTAGGGGTATGTTGTATCTACGACTGCATTAAGGTAGTGGACCTGTCATAGTTCTGCAATGTTTTGGAAGTAATGAACTTTAACAGTGTTGACCGAGGTTTCCTAATGATTTTCATGTATGTATGTTGTATCTACGACTGCATTAAGGTAGTGGACCTGTAGAGCAACGTCGGGTATTATCGACAGCTGAACGGTCTGAGGGATACCATGCCGATGATACCCGATAAAATTACGAACGGAACTTTACACTAGTTTACTTTGGGGATACACTATAACGTGACATCATTGGAGAGAGGTATCCGATACCATACTTCTGATAATAACTATCTTATCGCGCCGGTGTGTGGCGGGTAATATCGACATGATTCGGCAGTTATCCACAGGTCGATTATTTTTTTAACTTCAAGACAAAACTTTCGCCTCAATTGGTTGTAAACAATTCACAAGAATGGCAAGACCGCTTACATACATTCCTCAGAATAGACCTATTTCACATAAGTCTGCGCATGTGCGGAAATCTCTCGACTCCGCCCCTTATACAAATGAGGGGGCATGTCATTTTAGTCCAATAAAAGTTTATAGTAAAATAGTATATTTTAAACCACAAAATACGAGTCGTTACAAACGATATCAAAGTTATCTTACACATAATTAGAATGTAGTTTTAATGCTTAAATACTTCATGCCTTTTTTAGTCCTTTTTTATTTTTTTGATTTTGATTAACATATCTTTATCTAACTCTATTTAGCGTCCCTGACCTATGAAGAAGTATTTTGATTCTTTTTATTATACTGACTTCAAAGTTTCTCTCTGAATTTTTTTTACTCATACATTATTCCCTTTTTATTATTCAAACTTTATTTTACTCTTTCATTTAAATCCCGATATCATTAAAAAATGAAAAATACGTAGCCTACTCAATTATTTCTTTTTATAGTATTATATAAATTTCTTTGAATAGAACATATTTATATTCACATCGTTATCAACACACTGAGACAAGGAAATGTATTCTTGAAAAAAGTAATAATAATAAAAAAAATAAACCGTTGAGCGAATATTCCAACCAAATACACCACCGCGCTGTTGAAACTTCCTGGCAAAAAGAGAAAACTGAAACCAACACATTGACGATCTTTCACTTTGTGGATCATGATTGTGGAAAAGTAAGCCTATGTGTTATTTTGACCGAGCAATATAAGTTTCAAGTTTCTTTGTGAAACGTTATCTTTTCACAACAGCGGGTTTTTTTTGAGTGTGTGTGTGTTTTTTTTTTGTTTTTTTTTTGCACAAGAGATATTCATACTAAGGAAATATTAAATGATAATACAGGTAATAAATAGATAAATACGTCATATTTTGAAAATAGCACAGAAAGACCAGTCTTAGTTTAAGTAATGTTCATGTTATTTATCGTATAGGGGCCATATATCTAATACTCCATTAGAATTGTTGAAATATTTTAGCATAAGTCCCTTGCAGCACTGTTGTATTTCAAATCGCTTGATAAAACTTAAGTGTAAAAAAACATGTAGGGTTAACTTTAATGATTTTTAATCTTCATGTGTGTTTATGATTTTAGAAAGGGTTTTTTTCAATATACCATAAACCCCAGATCAAAGAGTGGTAAAACACTAAAGAAGCAGTCACAAATTACAACACGTGCGCTAAATAAACATTGTACTGGTGACAATTAAGCGTCCAATGTGACATATGGTATTACGTAATCATATTTAACTTCTATCACATCTTCATGATGAAGATATATTCATAAAAGGTATTTTTGTGCGTTCAATAATTCATGAATTTAGAAATTTAATTGGATTCGTAAGAGGTGAGTGTTAAAAAAAAGGTTGCGCGAAAAGAAGGATAAACTCAGTACTACAAAATACAAAATCATTAATTTCGAAACAGTGAAATGCTCGTTTACAATGTATTTAAAAGCCCTTCCCAATATACGTATGTTTTTTTTTTTAAATTTGAATCAATAACAAAATGAAATAACAACTCGTAATAATAAACCTGCGATTGAATCATTTCTCTCCTTTTCACATTATCTTTATCTCTCGATATGTTTTCGCTTTTCTTATTTTTCGTTAGAGTAAAAATATAAACATGTGTCAAAATTGCATTCTGTCGTCTGTCGTTTTTGTTGTCTGTTTTTTATTATCTCTTTATTTTAATTATTATTATTTTTCTTGTAATTTTCAGTTAATTAATTACAATCGACAAGTTATGACGAACAATTATGCAATTACTAGTATTGAATTAATGAAAATGAATAGTCAAAATGAAAGAAATCCAAACAAACTATCATATCAAAGTGTTTTCTCAAAACAGTAGATTTTCAGTGAAGGATATCTGTTTCGACCAAAAAATATAAATTCATCAAGTAGAAAAACACTGAAGATTTATCTTTGCAATTTATTCCAACCAACTAAAATCAAACGTCGCATTTTTCAATGTTCTAAAATAAAAATTCCTAAAAGCGGTCGAAGTAGTTTCTAATGACATTTAAGTATTGTTTTGAATTATAAAAGTTTGATTATCTATTTTATTAATAGTTGTAATCGACTGATTTTTCTGATAAATTTCAATGAAATAAAGAGTGGGGAAAAGAAGGATGCCCCCTCGTTTGCATTGTTATGTCAGTGTGACTGAAGAGTACACAAGGGAGATAATTACGTGAAATACCTCTATTTCTCCCTGTTAAATTACGCACCAATCTAAATAGAATAACAGCTATCTGGAGCATACTCCATCGCGAGACATCAGTTGATGACCGGGTCGCGCTCACATTCGGACATATGGAGGAACTGACAACCAGACAGGTGGATGAATTGAATATGTAATATAGAGTTTATGCCCAAGGGACATTACCTTAAAAATACAAATAAACTGCAATTCTTGAAATCCCCTTTCGGGTGTTAATATCGGCCATTTTGGGGAGTGATTTTCGGTTTTCTGACAGTCTAAAAAACCCACCCTCTCCTCAAAATCAATGTCAAAATCTATTTGTCGGTATATGAATGCGACCAATCAAATTTCTTAATTTCAATTTATCTATCTAAAATAAATAATTACTTATCATGATTTCTTAAGTTCAGAGTGTACATAAGGCTGATTATCCATCCGTGTACATCGCATTTTTCAGAAAAAGGAGTAGACCACGGACCCTAAATATACGTATTTTGCGAGTCCCTGAGGAGACACAGTTGCCCTTCGAAAATTGTTTGCATTCTTTATCACAAGGTCATAGAATTGATTATATTTTTATGCCTTAAATTTCGAAAAAGCAAGGCTTTCATTAAGTTTTAAAATCAAATTCCACATAGGCTATGGTATTCTCTTCCATGTCTCGAATAACTTACTTCAAATATTAAACTCGGCAATATCCTAGTCAAAAACATGATCCAAGCGATAAAGACACAAGAAAATCATAAACTTTCTTGTGTAACTCCTATTTAATATGACGTCACTCAGTCTCTTTAAATTTAGTTCCCGATGGACAATAAACTTGGCTTGTCCGGGTCGACCCAACCCGGCTTTGTGAGGAATAGTAACACATTGGCTTTACACGTGTCTTTGTCGGATTACTCAATAAAACAATTAATGGACTTAAAACTCGTAACTTCTCAACTTTAACCAGGTAATTTATTTTGAATATTTCTGTCCTCGTTCATCAAAAGCGAAACACTAAGTCTTGATAAATTGGCAACCTTAGTTTATTATCAAATGATCTTCGAATAATTTTAGTTTCCTAGTAACCAAGTAACTAAACTGACAAATAACTTACAAAATAATTGCGCATCGGGTGTGAAAATGTGTATTTATTCAAGATTTGATGGCCTGTGGTTTTGATGACAGTCGTTTTTGCACTGGCAAATTTCCGAATTTAAGCATCTCTTCACATTTTGAACATGTCACAAAAGTGAAGTCTGATTACCCCTACTCTGGCCTTCTGATTGCCATGTGATTATTGTACTACACTCTCCGGGGTTTAATTGCACTTTTACGGTAATTTCGAAGCATTAAATGATCGAATACGTCTATGCAAATGAAGTTTAATTGACGAAAATAAGATAGTTTTGATTTATTTATAGGTATGTCGATAAATGCTGATCGCTACAATTTTCGTTGGCAGATATCAACACCGCGCTAATTGGTATTATGGCGTACAGATTACGCTCGGTTTAGGGTTGTGGAGCACTATACAATGCATATTTGGTGTTTTAATCTATTTATAGACAAATTCAGTGAAGTACTATTTCAAAGTGAAGTTGTACAAAAATAGTACCCTCCTTATCTATCAAATTAACAGAGCGAAAATTCAGAGAGATAAATTTTAACTTGCATTTAATTTTCATGTAAGATATTTTTTGGTGACTCTTTCAGGACTAATTGGAAGTTGAGATAATATTTTATGCCATATGTACTAAAATTGATCATATTTCGTAGAAATGGAGGTCAAATTTAAAACATGCCGATAACTACTGACAGTCGGTAATACCCGACGTTGCTCTAATAGTTCTGCAATGTTTTGGAAGTAATGAACTTTAACAGTGTTGACCGAGGTTTCCTAATGATTTTCATGTATGTTTGTTGTATCTGAGACTGCATCAAGGTAGTGGACCCGTAATAGTTCTGTAACGTTTTGGAAGTAATGAACTTTAACAGTGTTGACTGAGGATTCCTAATGATTTTCATTAGGAAACCTCGGTCAACATGGTTAAAGTTCCTGAGAGCCGAAATATTTCAGAACTATTACTGCAAATTTCAATGATTGCATATAATTGGCACCATTTGCACCATTTTGTCATCCTGAACAAAGGGGAGGCTCTGCTCATACATATTCTTGACAGACAGAATGTCGTGCAGTTTGATTTTGGACACGGGTGAATTGTTGTTTAAATGAGGTTTTAAGCCTCTTTCAACAATCTTTCCATTATATTTTGCAGCTGGAGCACCTAACAATGGATTCCTGATATTTCCCTCACCAATACTACCATCACATCCTTTCCTAGCCTCCAGCTACTGTTTCACATAGGTCTATGAATATCAACCCATGGGTGAGAGACAAATAGTCGGAAAGGATGAGTGCCATCTTTGGAAATTGAGCCTAGGATCTCTTGATTGACAGTCAGACATGCTACCAATCACAATTCGATGGTGCCTTAGGACGCAAGTGAAGTGACGCAATCGTCAGGGATCAAACCCAGAACCTCTAGATTGACAGTCTTACATGCTTCTCATCACACATTGATGGCCTCTTTTGGACACAAGTGAAGTGACGCAATCGTCAGGGATCAAACACAGGACCTCTAGATTGACAGTCTGACAAGCTACCAATCACACTTTGATGGTGTCTTTGGACGCAAGTGAAGTTAAAATTTTTTTTTACCATGAGGTCTAGGTGTTCTTCTCGGTTTTCTCGGTACGGATAATCCATTAGATCCCTCTTGGCTTCTTTCAGATGACGAGGACTGGAAAAAGCTGAAAATAAATTATTCATAAATTTAATCAGACACAATCAGTTTCGGATCTGATGGTGAACCAGTATGCTTTATTGTTTCAGAACCTCATCACAATTCTTATTCATAAATTTATTCAGACACAATCAGTTTCGGATCTGATGGTGAACCATTATGATTTATAGTGTCAGAACCTCATCACAATTCTTATTCATAAATTTATTCAGACGCAATCAGTTTTGGATCTGATGGTGAACCATTATGATTTATAGTGTCAGAACCTCATCACAATTCTTATTCATAAATTTATTCAGACACAATCAGTTTGGGATCTGATGGTGAACCATTATGATTAATTGTGACATAACCTCATCACAATTCTTATTCATAAATTTATTCAGACACAATCAGTTTGGGATCTGATGGTGAACCATTATGATTTAATGTGTCAGAACCTCATCACAATTCTTATTCATAAATTTATTCAGACACAATCAGTTTGGGATCTGATGGTGAACCATTATGATTTAATGTGTCAGAACCTCATCACAATTCTTATTCGTAAATTTATTCAGACACAATCAGTTTTGGATCTAAAGGGGAACCATTATGATTTATAGTTAGAAACTCATCACAATTCTTATTTTTATGTTGGCAACTGGACAACACAAGTTAATTTTATAGGACAAATCTAAAAATAGCAACAAAAAGAGTGATGGAAATCCATCACTCTCTTTGTGGCTATTTAAAGATTGGTAAGGGTTTTCCATCACAAGTTTAAGAATTTTTATAGGACAAATCTATAAATAGCAACAAAGGGAGTGATGGATTTCACTCACTCTCTTTGTGGCCATCTTAAGATTTGTAAGGGTTTTCAATCACAAGTTTGGGAATTTTTATAGGACAAATCTATAAATAGTAACAAAGAGAGTGATGGATTTCCATCACTCTCTTTGTGGCTATTGAATGATTTGTTAGGGTTTTCCATCACAAGATTGGGAATTTTTACTGGACAAATCTATAAATAGCAACAAAGAGAGTGATGGAATTCCATCACTCTCTTTGTTGCTATTTTAAGATTTGTAAGGGTTTTCCATCACGAGTTTTGGAAGTTTTATAGGACAAATCTAAAAATAGCAACAAAGAAAGTGAAGGATTTCCATCACTCTCTTGTGGCTATTTAATGATTTGTAAGGGTTTTCCATCACAAGTTTTGGAATTTTTATAGGACAAATCTATTAATAGCAATAAAGAGAGTGATGGATTTCCATCACTCTCTTTGGTGCTATTTAAAGATTATAAGGGTTTTCCATCACAAGTTTGGGAATTTTTTTAGGGCAAATCTATAAATAGCAATAAAGAGAGTGATGAGTAAAGAGGGTAAAATTCCCTCTTTTTTTTCAGAAAATTTTCCTTTTAACCTTTGTCATTATGAACCCGGAATATGTGCAGTCTGATGTTAGTCTACACAACCTGTTTCTCACTTGCTGACCAGAATTATCAATAGATATAGTTTTTCAGATAAAAATTGACCTAAAGTCGGAACTCTCAGTCCTTTTTGCTGTTTGATTTTGATGCAAATTTTTAGCCAAAATTTATTCAGCATTTAACATTACCATCACAAAAGAAGGATACTAGACAGCCTATTCTTTTACAATTGACAAAGGGCAATAACTCACAAAATATCATGAGTAGAGTTATGGTGCATCACTTCTCCTCAACGAGATCTATCCACCCATGAAGTTTCATGATTCTAGTTTACATAATTTTGAAGATATGTTCTGGATCAAAAAACGTCAACGGAGGTACCAACACGGGCTGACTGTTCCACTTTAGTAAAATTGACCAATGCAAGGGTTGAATTCCTGATTTCAGCAGGGTCTACCCTTCATTTGAATACATGTTAACTTGAACTCACTTTGGGGTGTGGTAGGAGCTGGGATTTGGGATCACCAGGTCTGGTGACACATAATTGTTCATCTGTACCCTGTGTGTACTGATGGCAGGGGTTTGAGAAGAGTTCACTGGAAAGAGATGACAGAGATTCATATCAAGAGCAATGATCAGGGCCTGAGGTTATAAAACTTTTCTCATGCTCAGGCTTAATTTTTCTCAAATTTCAAATTGAAATAAATGTATGAAAATAAAAGATAACATTAATAAGTTGTTAATATTTATAACAACTTATTAATATCATCTTTTATGTTAATACATTAAAATTAGTAATAAAACAGAAATACGGCTTTAATCTCAAATTGAAATTTGAGAAGATTTTGAATTGAGCCTGAGAAAAGTTTTATAACCTCGGGCCCAGAAGTCAAATACACTAACAATAAAAGATGAGAGCCGTCAATGACTGCTTATGTTCCCCAAATAAATGCTTGACAATTGAATATGCTTTGAATCAACAGTCAAAATTCATGACATATGAAATATCAAGGTCATATCACTTACCATTGCAATATGGAAGCAAACTTTTAAGTTTTAATTTTCCAACTTTTACCTTCAGAAAAGATCTTGACCTTGACTGATGACCTTGAACTTGGTACCAACAAAAAGGTCTTATTACAAGCAATCCATGTGTGAACCATGAAAATAAAATCTCAATCCAGTTAAAAGTTATGGCAAATTTAGAGTTTTTATGATGGAAAATATTGACCTTGACAAATTGACGTTGAATTTGACCTAGAGCCTTTGTCTTAATTAATTATCTACTGAAAGGTCTTGTCAAAAGTAACAATCATATGGAATATGAAGGTTATTTTACTTACCATAGCAAAATTATGAACAATTTTAAAGTTTTAATTTTCATTTTTTTTTTTTTTACCTTGAGCAGTGACCTTCACTTTGAGTGATGACCTTGAACTTGGTAGTATCAAAAAGATCTTTCCACAAACAATACACATGTTAAATACGAAGATTAAATTTCCTTCCAATTAAAGGTTATGGCCAATGTAGAGTTTTAATTGGAAAATATTGACCTTGACAATTTGACCTTGACCAAATCTTGTCTTAGATATCTACTGAAGGACCTCTTGACCTTGACTGATGACATTGAATTTGGTACCAACAGAAAGGTCTTATCACCAGCAAAGCACATGTGAAATATGAAGACCGTATCCCATTCCTATTAAAATGTATGGCCAACTTTGAGTATTTATGATGGCAATACATTTTACCTTGATGATCAACCTTGACGTTCGGCATGATCTATGGCTTAGTTTTCTAATAAAAGGCCTTATCACAAGTCATAACCATTTGAAATATGAAGGCTTTATCACTTACCATTGCATAATTATGGCTGCTTCTTAAGTTTTTAATTTTCTAAATTCTGACCTTGACACATGACCGTGACTGATGACCTTGAACTTAGTACCAATAAGAAGGATTTGTCAGAAGCAATGCACATGTGAAATATAAAGACAATTTCTGTAACAAATCAAAAGTTATAGCATATATATAAGTTTTTGCAGGACAAAGAGAGAGCTTATGTAAAGCTAATAACATTAAGGTTCATTTTCTCAACACACGTTTTTTTTTTAAACATTAATTTTTTTATAGTTTAAGGTCAAGAGGATCTGATTTGCTACTCACATATGAAATTTCATAAAATTCTGACCATAAGGCAAGGAGAAAATGGCCAAAAAATTATTTTTTACATTAAGGCTCCTTTTTACATGAAACAGCCTTCAATTGAGAAAATTAAAATAAAAAAAATGTCTAGGAAGAATATATATGGAGTTTCATCCAATTAGACCCAGGGATAACTGAAATACGACATCAGACGGACAAACAGCCATCCAGAAGGCTGGATGCAGGCACAAGCTGGCGACTGTATGCTGCCCCAAAATTTTTCGGGGAGCATAAAAATGAGACTTTAATACTGTTGGTAGGTTAAGTTTTCGCAAACCAACTCACAAATGGATGGACATACAAATATGGTAAAACAATATTGAAGGGTCGGTGCAACACTATTGTAAGTACCTATATATTTATAGGCACTAACAAATGTTACACTGACCCCTCGATATGCCCAGATCTTTCAATTATAATACAGTTGGTACAATATCAACAGAAAATTATACAAAAAGATTCTTATAGTTTAGTTCAAGGGTTGCAAAGAAATAGCAGAGGAAAGTAAGAATTGTTTCAGTAATGAGGAAAGAATATGCCTACTGGTATCAAAAATTTGAACTCCTAAACCATACACTAAAATCGTGTAACTTACTCATATCAATGCAAAATTATTGCTAGCATATATGATTTATTGGCACTGATGATAGCTCTGCACTGATCCCTTGGTGCATATTGCAAAAAATATAACACCTTTTTTTTCTAAAATTATGTAAAAATGTATAATTGGTCATATTATGTCCAAAGACAGTGTTTCCATTTTATCCCCAAACCTTCCTTTGAGGGGGTATAAAATGTTTACCTTCATACAGTATTCGTATTATTATCAAAGTTCTCCCATACCATTTTCGAGAAAATTTTGAATCAAGGCCCTCGGTGTTTCCTTTTCAGACTCTCCGATACTTCGTCTTCTCGATTTTACAGCTGACTGTTTAACATCCTTCAGCTGAGCTGGTACACTCAAACCAGTCTGCGATGTTCTTGCTCGTTGTCGTACAAAAGGTACTGTACTGTCTGTGGCACTCAAAAATGCAGAAATCTGCAAAATATGGTATTAGTATTACCTTAATCACTCTATGATTTTCCTGAAACACTGACAATTATTGTTCTTAAATTCATACATAGTACTGTAGAATCAAAACATAATATTGTGTACAAATGGGGCTTAGTGCCAAATAATCTTTAGGGATCGTGTTTGACCCTTAAACCGTTGACCCCCAATAATTCCAATTTGACCCCTAAACTTTCGTTTAAGGGGTCAATTTTGCTTACTGAATTTCCATCAATGCATAAATTGCAGCATGAAAATTATTCAAATCATTTGTTTTCTTCATATTATAAGGGATCTATGTAAATGAGTCAACATACAATAAAGTGTCTTAGGACACTTTATTGATTATGTTGATTCATTTGTGAAGATCATTTTAAACTGTTTAACTGATAGTTTGCACCCTTTTTGACCCTTTTAAAACAAGTTTTGACCCAAAAATGTTGTGGTCAAGGGGTCAATGACTCCAGAAATTGAAAAGCTAGCACAAGCCCTGATTTTACAGACCAAGATAAAACTGTTCCCTTAGGAGTCTCGGAGTAGCAATGCCTGAGCATTTCTATACATTTATTTTACTTTAATCAAGCCTTTTTTTTATTTCTACAGTTCAATAAGTCACCTATATGAGCTAAACTTAAACTCATGCTAATTAAACCCTTCTTTCAGTATACAATTAATTTCATCCTCATGCCGTTAATGGACTACCAAAATGTCCTATATATCTTGATTCAAGCTGTGTATACATCATTTCCATCTCAAACTTTAAATTACAACTTTATTTTGAGGGATCAGCGCAATACTATTGTAAGTGCCTATATATTTATAGGCACTTACAATAGTATTGCACTGACCCCTCAACTTATTATCAAGATCTATCGAATTTAAAACACAATCCATCAAAAGGACTAAGTTCAATTGTGACTTTGACATTAATGACCCACAAACATTATGACACTGCATGGGGACAAGGGCAACAATTATTTCATGATTTTACGACGGACTAGCGGATGGACAGACAGTCAGACATGGTGAAACAAATATAACCCCCTTTAACCCTTGCCATGCTGAATAAATTTTGGCTAAAAAATTTTTATAAAAATTAAAGGCCAAAAAGTACTGAAAGTACCAACTGTAGGTCAATTTTTATTTGAAAAACTAAATCTATTGAAAATTCTGGTTTGAAAGTGAGATACAGGTGGTGTAGACTAACATCAGACTGCACATGTGTGCAGGCTGACGTTTGTTTATAGCTCCTGCCAAAGCAGGAATATTCCAGGTTCAGCATGACAAGGTTTAATTTGTACACTGATCAATTCATTGATTCCACACTATTGTCAGTTTCATTGTTCATGCAACAGTTTCACCTGGGCATTCTCTGTGTGTCGCCATTGTCGCCAAATGCAAAAAATTTAATGAAATGAATTTGGCGATAAAAAAATGAAATTGGCGAAATGACTGGTGACAAAAATCCAAGCTTTGACCCATCAGCGATTATTGATTTGACATATAATTGACATAATTTTTAATTAAATGTTAATTGACATTTAAATATGATCCCCCTTGACGATGAGCTATATAAAAGGAACATAAGATTATATCAAGCACAATTTTTAGAAGAAAAATTGCTCCAAATTTGGCTCCTTATATCCAAATTTGGCTCCATTTTTGTCCTATTTGGGGAAAGTGTTGGCGAAAAGAAATTTCAGTCCAGAGAAGGCCCTGACTTTCAAAATGATAAAATCCAAACAAACCATAGTTCCTGGGGTTATCTCCTCAGCAGGTTGAGACATAGTTATCCTCGGCGTGGTCCTCAAACTGGCAACTCTATCATGTCTTACAGAATGTCGTGGACCCTTGCTCACAGAGGCTATCAGCTCTTTATATTGATCCACTGGAGATTTTAACAGATTATCTCGAATGTTGGGTCCTTCATCCATATTGGCAAGCCTTCTCAGTGTTTTAGGTCTTGAGGCACCTTTATGTTGGGAGCTTGGTATTGAGAGCGGAGAATCTTGCTCGCCTCCCCTGCCTCGGTTGAGGGTTCTACCAGGCGATTTTGTGAGCCTGGCTGCAGCTTCTATCTTGCGAGGAGTCGGGACAAATGATGGTGATCTCAGAGTCTCATTGTTAATCCTCACTCGTGATTGAACATTGTTTTTCTTTGTTGCCTGGGTGAAGGAGGCATTGACAAATTCTCCTAAAGCCGTCCTGGGGGTCTTGCTATTCATTCTGTATTGCTATATGATGGTGCTCTCATCTGAAAATGGAGAAAAAACAAGTATCTGGTGTTGTATGCAACACATAAAGTCCCCTACCGGCTTCGTTTGTCTCAATGTTTTCCCACGCCAATTCTATCAGGGACGTCAAAACCAGGTCTTGTTTTGGAAAGGGTTAAACAAGACTTACATGAGTTGTTGTCTCTGCTGTGCCCACTATACAATTCATGCAAGCAATAGACAGATGCAAGAAATAGTATCAATAACAGTTACCTTGTCTGATCCAAGATGTTTTTCTTCAGTCTTGTTGGTAAGAAATGAGAACTTTCACTGGAGGTGATTAATACTGCTGCATCACCACCCTGACTAACATGGCTTATAATTTTTTTTACATTTTAAAACAGGTTTCATCAAGTTAGCTTGCTTAGTTATTAAGTTATTGCAGGATCCATTTTTTGCCATATTTTCACTATTTCCGTTACCATAGCAACCGCACTTTTTGTCAAAGAACAAAGATAAAATGATGTGCATAATCTACACATTGCCATCTAGTCATATACCAAGTCTCATCAAATTAGCTTGCTTACTTATTAACTTATCGCAGGATCCAATATTTTTGCCATATTTTCACTATTTCCGTAACCATAGCAACAACAATTTTAGTCTAAAAACAAAAATAAAATGATCTGCAAATCTACACATTGCCATATAGTCATATACCAAGCTCATCAAACTAGCTTGCTTAGTTATTATCTTATCGCAGGATCCCATTTTTGGCCATATTTTCACTATTTCTGTAACCATAGCAACCTCAATTTAAGTCAAAAACAAAAATAAAATGATGTGCATAATCTACACATTGCCATCTAGTCATATACCAACTTTCATCAAAAACGCTTGCTTAGTTATTAAGTTATCGCGGGATCCAGATTTGAGCGGACAGACGGACGGACAGACGGACAGACGGAGGGCAAACCTATAGTCCCCTCCGGTGTGAACACCGGTAGGGGACTAAAAAGCTAGTGATGGGCAGATTAATAGATTATAATCAATAATCAGTGGGTTTGTCCGATTGAGATAATCAACTAAGAAATTTCATAATCAATTAATCAGTTCCTAACACATAAATGAAAGCCATTATATATAAGTTTCAGAACTAACATCAGTTTGGTGGCTCAGCGTGAAACAGTTGAAACTGCCTATATGTTTATAGGCAGTTACAACTGATTCAGGCTGACCCATGAAATTAATAGAAAAATCTGCTAAAAGAGTCTTTATGCCATGAGTTTAAACTAAACTTTCAAATTGTATTCTTAAAATGATGATACTGGGAATGCTGTATAAATTTTTGAAGAAAAACGATTATACAATCTATCATTAGTTGATTTACTCTTCCAACTAAAAACTGATTATCGATTGTTATTTGAAACCGATTGCCCAACACTTGCTATCACAATGACCAGGTATATGATAGAGCAGGGATGTGGAAATACAGAATTTCTCCACTTGTCCCCAGACAATTAAAAGATTATTTTCGTCTTGTCCCGGATAAAAAAATACCATGTTATCAAAAAAGAAAATCAATCAAATTTGAGAAAATGTTGTGCTTAAAGAAGAAAATGCTGGATTACAGCATTTTCTTCATTGAAAAACGATGTTTTCTTTCCTTTGATATTAACATTATGTTAATAAATCTCTTAGATCTGTTAAGTACCATTCTGATATTTTTCCTGGTATTTCCTTGTCCACAGACAAGTGGCTTAGAAAAAAGTACTTGTCCACAGGTTGAAAAACCCATGTCGGACAAGTCGGGCTTGGGAATTCCACACCGCAGGATAGAGGACTAGTTTTCATAAAATAACATCTAAAACAGGGCTACAGATAGAGGGCATATTTTGGTATTTGACTATTTCATTTTTTTTAACTAAAACCCTATATGGTTGGTAATCATTTGAAACATCTCATTGAGATGATGCAATTGAGTACACATAACACAGGGCTTTACAGGAAATTAGAGGATTTAGATTTACTCTACCCTCTCTTATCTGGACCCTTGTCAGAGATAAACAAGATGTGTTTGTGAAATACAAAGGCCCCTAAAACAGAAACTTTTTCAAGAAATTTGACCTTTACAGATGACCTTCACATGTAACATGACCTTGATCTAGTAATCTGCAGCTGAATGCCATCTATCAGGGGTGTGAATTTGTTTGAATGGGTTTTACGCCACTTTCAACAATTTCAGTTATATCGTGGCGGCCGGAGCACCTAACAATGGATTCCTGGTATTTCTTTCACCTGTACTACCATTACACCCTTTCCTAGCCTCCGACTGCAGGAACGGTTGCTTTGCCGTTCCAAGGGCTGGGACCCATGGAAGGAAATCATTTTCTTACATGGGCTGCTGCCTTTGGAACCGCTTACCAACGACAATTAAAAATGCAAATTCTATTGCTATGTTTAAAAAAAGTGTCCACAAACATCTTCTTGAGTCCTTGTGATAACAATTTGTACAACCTGTGATATATTGCAATTTTTAAGTAACGCTCAGTTAAACTGTGATAATTTTGTCATATTCAGCATTATGCCTCTCTATGTCAGCCACATCCAAGCAGGGGTCCGCAATGGAAATAAGAGATCAATATCTCTTTTTTGCGTTAACCCAGGTTTGGTGGTGGCAGACATGATTTATGTAACATACTGTGATATATATTTTTTATCGATATGTATTATTACATTTTATCATGTATTGTCAACATCTTTTACCGAATAAAATCTATCTATCTATCTTTCTCACATAGGTTTACCTCAGAGGTGTGAAAATATAGACTCTGTTCACTTGACCTCTGAGAAGTAGGACACGATTTTATACTTGTCCATTTAAATAAATAATAAACGAATTTCAAGGAAAGACAGTTGTTTATGAAGAAAATGCTGGAACACAGCATTTTCTTCATTGAAAACTGTATTTTCTACCCTTTTATATAGTCCGTTCGACTTCTACATGGTCCAACATTTTGCAGAAATTCTCAAAATTGAATTAATGAACCGCATTTTTATCTTTTCATATCATATTTTCCATCTAATACTATGAAGAATTATGTTTTCAGAATTTTTGAAGGTAAAATAATGATTTTGTCCGCCCGTCTACATGTTAACTTTCTGCCTATCTTTCCTACTTATGTCTGTAATAAATAGAACAGTGAATAATCTATCTTATAATAGTTCTAATATGCAAGTCGAAAGTATATGATTTCAGCAAGTCTTTTGGTATAAAATCAAGTATTTTTGTAAAATTAATTTTGTTGTTGAAGATTTTTACTTCCTTAGAATTTTAGCCCTTGTCCTTCTGAATAAAAAACTTTGGCAAAATTATATATGAATCAAAGAGCTGAAAGCTCTGTATTTTCTAATGGTGAGTCAGCATTTGATTTTGAAAATATAATTTCTGAAACTTTTGTGGTTTGAAAAGAAAAATCAGGTTGTATGAACTAAGATCAGACTGCACATATGTGCAGGCTGATCTTAGTTCATACAACCTGCCAAAGCAGGAATATTCGGGGATCAGCATGACAAGGGTTAAATCTGAGTGTATTCTGTCTTTCTTAAAAAATCCTTTGGCCAGCCCTGCGTTCAGAATCACCAATAGTGCAATTATTTTGCGAATTATACCCTGCGTCACAAGTGCACCTGTTTGCACAGTTTGTTCATCCTGAACACAGGGCTGGTCAAAGGTTTTATATCAATGATATTTCATTCATCTATATCAAAGTTTATAATTTTACTGAACAATAAAAATATCACAATCAGAATCAGTCTACCGTACTTTCAAAAAGTTGCATGATTTTCCTTAGAATCTTGTTCGAGTGATGTTTTGTATACCTTCAACAGGGATAATTTTGGGATGAGATATTGAGAGATAAAATCTATGTCAGGAAAGAATAAGTAGAAATTCTTAAAAATAGAGTCTAGCGAGAGAACAAATTTATGTTCCAAGTCATTTTTTTTTTTCGACAGTTGCTTGACCCTTGTCATCAAAAATCCGATGTAATGACATAATAGGGTTAATTAATTTTACTTATTCATCTAACGTTTTCCTATTCAACATGAATAGCCATTTCATCTGTTGTTTACCCTTAAAAAGTGAATTTGATATGTTTGTCATGTCTTGTAATTTGACATGCTTATCTTATGGTTGCACAGCTGTGCTACCACTAACCAGAATTAGATATTTTTTCCTTTTCTAGTGGTTGCAGATCTGCCACCATTTACCAGATAATTATCAAGATAATCATCTAGTAGTCCCTGTACACAGATATATAATTTAATAATCTAGATCTTAATAAGAGAATTCAGCAACTTAAATAATTACCAGTATACAGGGACTATAGGTTGTTCAAATATATACAAGAAAAATATTGCATGCTGCCGCATAGACACCACCTGACTTTGTGGTTATTGCAAGTTCACAGGCACCCTTAAAAAAAAAGACAAACAAAACTAGGCCTACTGGCAGGAGAGCGATTCTCAAAGCATACTATTTCTAAAACAGTTTGAATTGAAAGAAATGGTATGCGGCAAGAATTGGTCACCAGCCAGTAAATGTCTAATTGAATTTTTTTTTCTTTCACCTGTTTTCTAGGCTTTGCCTAATTTCCTATCATTTGATTAATTTTTATAAACACAAATGATATATTCTATTTATTAAATGACCCAATTTTTTTCGAAAAATCATCAAAATTTTTGAAATTCAACATCCGAATTTTCCACGTAACTTATAGCACCGTTAAAAACTGATATCACAATATGTACATTATGACGTCATTTTCGCGGTAACAAAATAGCGTTGCTATTCACTTGAGCTCATTTGCATAGTTATTCAACTAGTGTGATAACACCCATGTAATATCAAAAATATTCAACGGGTTTGTTCCACTCCGGCAACATCGGTCATATTATAAAACTGTTTTCCAGAGAGCGCCAGCCGCCAGTAATCAACATTGATTTTCCGGCTGATAAAAGTCGAAGTCCTGCATACAAGTGCCTATAGATTTAGATGATGACTACTATTTAGCAGCTGTATTAATGGACCTCTCAAAGGCTTTTGACTGCTTACCACATGACCTTTTATTACTTAAATGCAAGAACTATGGCTTGTCTGAATCAGCTTTGAATCTTGTAAAAAGCTATCTGTCCAACAGAAAGCAGTGTGTTAAACTTGGAGATAAGTTCAGCTCTTTTAAATGTATTGTTAAAGGTGTACCACAAGGATCTATCCTAGGACCCCTACTTTTTAATATTTTTATAAATGATATTTTCAGTTTTGTTCATAAAAGCGAGCTATACAACTTTGCAGACGATAACACACTGTCTTACAAAAGCAAAGATCCTATTGATTTGGTTCAAACTTTAAAAAACGATAGTGAAATACTTATAAACTGGTTTCATTAACCATATGAAAGCCAATCCCAATAAATTTCAAGCCATAGCTCTTGGGAATAAAACACACGATGTAGATATTACTTTTAAGATTGCAAACAACAACATAAATTGTGACCCAGAAGTAAAATTGCTTGGAATTACCTTTGACTTCAAGTTAAATTTCAACAATCATATCTCTCAAATTTGTAAAAAGGCAGCTAGACAGATAAATGTTATGTAAAGAATAGGTAAAAACATAAACAGACTAGGTAGGCTTACTATGTACTTCTCTTTTGTTACGTCCAATCTAAATTACTGTCCCCTCACCTGGCATTTCACTAACGAAACAAATACTAGAAAAGTCGAAAAACTTCAGGAGAGGGCACTAAGATTTATATATGATGACAATGAAAGCTCTTATGAAAATTTATTGGAAAGATCAGGGATACCATCACTGAGAGTAAGACATATGAGATCTGTAGCCTTAGAAACCTTTATAATTGTGAACAAGAAAGGGCCAGTTTATTTACATGATTTGGTAAATTTTAAAAAGTCATCATATAATTTTAGGTACTCAAACATTCTGGAATTACACAGACCAAGAACAGAAAGGTATGGCAGAAACTCTTTCAGGTACTCGGCTGCCAGGCTGTGGAACTCTTTGCCATGCACATTCAGAGAATGCTCCTCATATAACCAATTTAGAGCCATGATTGAGGGATGGAAGGGGCCTGAATGCAGGTGCTCTGCATGTGCCTGGTAGGGAGGGCACAGCATGGCAACGAGGAACTAAGGTAAGATCCTTGTTGTAAAAGTTTTGAGCCTATGCCCAATTTCTATGCTCTTTATAATCATACATGTGATATTTCCATGGGCTCTCATAGGGAGATTAAGACCTTTTCGTAGGGAGATTGGGTCTCAAATAGGGAGATTTTGCGTAACGCGTGTCCTGGCTAAAAATGGGGTTTTCGCAATGCACGTCTACACCATAAACTGACTATAATACCTTCCATAAAAGTTACTTTTCTTTAATTTTTTTTACTAAAAGAAGGTTATCATTTAATTTATTTTGATAGAGGATAGTAATGCTACAGAATTTAGTCTTATAATTTCAGAGAAATAGATGTTACAAATTCATTTTTTAGTTTTATGCAAATTTCAGGATCCCACAATATAGGTGTTTTTCATTTTTTTTTTTTTTGTAGATAATCAGTAGAAAAAATATCTTTCCAAATTTAAAAGATTGAGGCCTTGCAACTTAGGAGGAGACTGCTAATGTTTTTCTTTATTTTTCTTTTAGTAATCTAGAAACCCAAAACACAAGGCATATTTTTAATGGAGAGAACTTTCAAGGGGTTAAGAAGTGAAGAATTAGGTAATACTGCATTTATGCAATACTGCTTTACGCAAAGTATGAAATTCTAGGCCTTGTAATTGGATATGTTTTATTTCACTCTGTTGCCATGGCAACCAGAGTTCTTCATGATTTACAATATTCTGTGAAATATGAAAAGGCCTTGTCATAAGGATAATTTTTGTGTAGATTGTGTATGCAATCCGATGACTAGATTAGGTGATTTTTATGATTGTTGATTGATGGATGCATGGATGGGCGGACAAAGAGACAGACCAATTAATCGTAACTGGCACTTACTGAGACTGAACTTTGCTAAAAATAAATGGTTTTGATAGGAAATTGACGATAAACGTTGAAATTAAGGACAGCATATTCCGAGTTCGCGGCCGTTAACTTAAGACAAACACGGTATAAAACGGAAAGTGAAAGAGCTACCACTGCAAATTAATCCATGTTGATTAGCTTAATGAGAAGCTCTGTGTCAGCAGTAAAAAGCCAGTCCACAATTTTCTGTTTTTCTAATCTGTAACATTTGTGTTGACAAATAACTTGATTTAATCATTCGATTTCAATTTCGAGCAAGACGGTTGCTGAAACATAAAGTGTGGGTAAAGTCTGAAAACAACCCTAGCGAGGATCCGGTGGAAATCGCCGTGGCATTTGTAAAGTGAATGCCCGATGTTTCTTTAATTTCAATATCAATAATTAAATTTGAATGACAATTTGAGAACGCATGAGACAGATTTTACTTTTTGTAACTTTGATAATTTTACCATAAAACGAGCGTAGATCTACTAAATAAGTATCTTCGTCGAAATAAAAGTATGACCGCTGCTTGTTTTACTTAATTATGCGTTACGACACGAGGGTTTTTTCTGCGATGCCGCCTAATTTTACCAAGGTCGTGTGACGCGTCGCTCTGCATATTATGCTCGACCTTTTCCTTTATGACGCTTATCGCGTAGAGTGGAAATTTTTCCAAGCTTTTTGGAAAAGGATATTTACTTACAGCAAAATTTACTAGCTGTGTTTACAACCATTTTAATTTTTCAAAATAAGTGAAAAAAATCACAGCTTAACTAGTATTGGGGACTCTTGATATACAAGGGTCTATAGTTGTATACACTACATTTTTTTAAGTAATATTGAGTAACAACTTTACATCATGTTTCTAAGAAAGGTCAATATTGCTGATGTCATAAATCGTTTCGTATATAGCGTGAAGGGTGATAGGTACAGTAGCAACCATTTGTCGGCAATAGTTGATCTACCCGACGACGATAAAAGATGACACTTCTAGACAGATAAACAACGCTTTACCCGACATTGGATTTCTCACTCGTCATTCGAGCATTCAGACCGGCGATTTTGCATTTTTGGCTCGCTGATTTTTTTTTCAGGCTCAAATTTCTTCAGGTCGGGAGAAATGGTCTCCCAATCGGGAGAGCGGGAGGAAGGGTAAAATATCGGGAGAATACGCCGAGATCGGGAGATATCACATGTCTGTATAATGCCCAGATGTTTTGCTTTTCTGTTTGCTTCTTTTATTATTTAAGCTTCATGTTCTTTAGCTTATGTCTTAATTTGCTTTTAGATGTTTTCCTCTAATTTTCAGAGTTGAAGACCTAATCTTATGCTTCATTACTTTTAGCTTGTATGTGTATTGCTTAATATTGTAATAATATGCATGATTATTTTTTCTTTAAATTTTGTATGCTACACATGACTTTCCATTTTAAGTTTAACCTTTGTGTCTGTATTCTTAACCTTGCCTCTTTGTTCATAATGTCATGTTTATGTGATAAGTCGGTTTTAAAAGCTCATTAGAGCTTGTGTTGTATGATATGCCTATGTGCTATTATTGTTTATGTAACCCGACTTTACAAAATAAATATTATTGGTTCACAGTCAACTCGGCCTGCCAATAACTCGGCCCGTCAACTCGGCCTTCTTTGTATTATGTATGACGATGCAATGTAAATATTTTGGATACCTTATGTGTTTTTTTGATAATTGATAAAAATTAATTAATAAATAATCACTCGTTAAAAGGGTCTTTAATAATAATAATCTTATCTTACTATTATTTTGCATTTGTGTAAATAAAAGATAAAAAAGATATAATTAAATACATAATTCACCTTTTATTCAAATTTATTTTTCAAATTATTTTTTCTAAGCACAAAAGAAGATGACGAGTTATATGCGTTTTAAATATGAAGATCGTAGATTTTGATTAATCATTTCAGTGCTCCAGCTAGGTTTCCAAAAGGGCAGGGTGCCAAGTGTCCTGAAAGGGCACTTCCGAGCCGCGAAGCGACGAGAGGGGGAGGATGTGGGAGGGGGTGACCCCCTGCCACAAGGGGGGTTTGGGGGTCTCCCCCAAGAAAATTTTGATTTTTTAGGGGTTAATGTGGGCTCTGGTGAGTTTAAAAAAGGGTTTTTGTATTAAAAAAGGGTGACTGTTTCAACCCCTCCATGGGTCTCATCAGGCAGGTGGCAGTAGAATTATTAGATAGAAATACTGCAGATACTGCCCCGCTACAGTCTTTTTTTCTTTTTTTTTTTTTTTCTTTTTGCATTTTTTTTATTTTATTTTTTTGATTAATTTTTAAAACTTTTTATTTATATTTTTTTTTAAAACTTTTTATTTTATTTTCTTGTAATGAGACATGCTCAAGCAAACTTGCATTAATTCCTTAGAATTACTGCACATGCAGACAATAAAGTTCATTTTTTGCTAACTCAGTCAACAGTAATATTAAACCTTAGTCTACGATCTTTATTGAGTCCTTTCAATAAGTGTGATGCTTTTGCATGTTCTTTTTTTTCTTTTTTTTTTTATAATACATGTATATGCTACGTTACATTTTTTACACCATAAAAAATATAAAGCAATAAAACCCCAATACATATTGAAGACTGATACAAAGGAAATAATAGTGAGAAAAGAGACTTTTTTTGTTCCAAACGAAATTGAAGAAATTTTCGAACACAAAACAAAAACACGTTACGGACGGGGCAAACAACGGGTTTTGGGGATTGAAATATATGCTTCCGAGACCTTCAACGATTCTAAATTTTCGTTATGAAGGGTGTAAAAGTTGATCATTACCCATTTTTAACCCTGTTAATAGCTTATCGTAAGCATTTACTCGATAATCGCTGTTTGTTTTTGACTGTCAAATTTGTTAACGGCCACGCGCTCATTTCCATCCACAGATTATCGGATACTGCTTCCTCGATAATGAATCGTGCGTTGTGATTGGTTGACTTGCCGATTTAAGTCCCGCCCTTCTTCTCTACTGGCTGTAATTAGTCTTTGCCTTCGCGGGTTCATTATACGCATCGGCGATCACGTCAAAGTTTGCAAATTGATCGAGAAAAGGCGTTATATTTAGATAATCGCTGATTTGACATGTAAAGCTACAATTTAGGGACTAGTTTAGGACTGGGCAAAGGAAAAAAGGGCAGGGCGCCGATTTTCGACGGCAAGGCAGGGCAGGGCGGGGCGCCCTTCTGAAAGGGCCTAGCTGGAGCACTGCATTTGTGAATTCGCACCTCCTTTAAGCACATTGATTAACTATCTGAAAAGTGTGCTTATATATCTGTTTAATAGGCTAAACACTACATAAGTTATATACAGGCCGAGTTGACAGGCCGAGTAATACACAGGCCGAGTTTTACGCGGGCCGAGTTTTTAACAGGCCGAGTTGACAGGACACCATATTACTTACTTACTATGTTTTGACCTTTGGTCGTTTTGACTGTAAACCTTATCAACTGTCGATCACTACAATATTATCAATATCAATACTTGATAAAAACTACTCATTAGAAAAAATGCACAAGATTTAGGCATCCTGTGAGTGAACGTGATAACGAAACAAACCTTGTTCAATATTCATTTTTACCGCTTTCAAATTAGAATAGTTGTTATTGTTTGGACAGTTTGTTTTTACCCTTGTTGTGGATCAGGAATTTACAAAAAAAAAAAAAAAAAAAAAAAAAAACATGATAAACTGAACAACACGAACATAAACTAAAAAGACACTCATTCTTTTTTACTATTGTTTATGAATAAATTAAGATATGAGTTATATTTTATCCTGTTTTTGTTTTCCTTTTCTTTCTTATCCGAGAGATAATCGAATATTTGAAAAAATAAAATCAAGCACAATAACATGTTTTCGATTTTTCAACTCGAATCGATTTTTCATCTTTCCTTCAAAATGGGTCCCCCTTCCAAAATATTCTTTCTTTATTTGAATTCTGATTCACTGAACTCAAATTGACAAAAATTGAAATAAGGTTCATGATGTTCTTATCATTTTCTTTCTTTCTTCTTTTTTTTTGTAAGCGCCTGACTTTAAACATTTCACTCGTAAAATTACGTAACCGTGTGATTTACTCTTCGAAGAGAGCCTGTCAAAAAATTTCGAAAAAATAAGCCGGTTGGATGAAACGTCGCAATTGAAAGTTAATATCAGTATTGAAAGGTTATTGAGTATATAATTCGACGGGTTAGCTGGCTGAGAAATTGGTAAGTATTTTTACTGTTGCTGTAAGAATGATTGTCACTAGTTCTCGCAATGGTTACGAAACTGTAAACATTTGGTAATCAAGTTAATGTGGATGATGTACCGACTGAGAAGGACCTTGGAATTATTTTTCCCAGAATCTGACCTTTGAGGAAGCGGATATTGCACCTTCACTGTAAAACCACCGCAAACTTTGAGAACTAGAAAAAAAGGAGAAACCTGGCCACTTCTGCCATAAGACATGCTAAATACAACTTCGAGAAAGATCTTGCATCAAACATAAAAGGAAACAGCAAATTATTTTGGAAGTATGTCCGAGACAATACAAAAACAAAAACAAACATTGGCCCGCTAAATGACAAACATGGCATTCAAATTACAAACGATGTGGACAGAGCAAACCTCCTTAACAACTATTTCTCAAGTGTATTCAAAGAAGACAACAAGTTAAATCCATCAATAAGTTTAAAAACAAACGAACAACTTGAGGACTACAACATATCAGAAGAAGATATTAGAAATGCAATTAAAGAATTGAACCCAAACACATGCAGTGGACCCGACCAAATACATCCAAAACTTATTATAGAATGCATGTAGCTGCAATAATGTACCCCTCTCTCTGATATGCTGCCGGTCGGATTATCAAAGGAGGGATTCGTTATCGTATCTAGAATGCATGGAGTCCTTAGTGTCGCCCCTATCAAAGATATTCAACAGATCCTTAGCAACAGGCAAAGTACTAACAGCTTGGAAAAATTCTCTAGTCACTCCGATATTCAAATCAGGAAATAAACAAGAGCCCGAAAACTACCGACCAATCAGCATTGGCCCAATTTGTTTTAACTTGATGCAAAAGATTGTTAGGAATAAAATCACAAACCACCTGACTAGCAACAACTTGATCTCATCAAACCAATTTGGCTTCAGAAAGGGTAAATCCTGCCAATTACAACTACTAGAGTCACTAGAAGATTGGACGACAGCAATAGACTCAGGAAAAAAAATAGACATAATATTCTATGATTTAAAAAAGCTTTCGACACACTATCACATACAAATTATTAAAAAAACTGGAAGTATATGGCATTACAGGAAACACCAAACAATGGATAAAAGACCTACTAAAAAACAGAACTTAACAAGTTGTCATAAATGAAGCCAAGTCAAGACATATTGATGTAACAAGCGGTGTTCCACAAGGAAGTGTTTTGATCTTCATAAATGACCTTCCCGACATAGCTGAAACTACTGTCAAGCTATTTGCAGATGGCACTAAAACTTATAGTGTCATTAACTCAACTCTAGACGAAGAAAATCTCCAACGCACAACGGACAACTTCTGTGACTGGTCACACAATTGGGATCTCTCCTTTAATGAAAAGAAATGCAAGCGACTACATCTTGGAATACAAGGGACAAACACTGACTACTTTATGAAGAAGCCTGACATGTCTAGAGAACAAATAGAAAACGTCGACGAAGAAAAAGACCTAGGGGTCATAATTGACAAAAAACTTCACTTTGATTCACATATAACATCAAAAATCAACATAGCCAATAGAAACCTGGGCATCATCAGAAGAACCTTTACCTATCTAGACAAAACAATGTTCCTACATCTTTACAAATCGCTAATAAGACCTCATCTAGAATATTCAAGCCCCGTCTGGTCCCCTTACCTAAAAAAACATCAAACAGCCATAGAAAACGTACAGAGAAGAGCAACTAAAATCTTACCAAGCATCAGCAACCTGAATTATAGAGAAAGGCTTCTTCAACTTGGACTACCATCCCTAGAATACAGGCGACAGAGAGCAGATGTAATCCAGGTGTATAAAATCCTAAACCAGCTTGATATAACATCAAATGAAAACTTACTCAAATTAAACAACTATCAGAGAACAAGAGGGAACAACTTAAAACTCTTCAAACGCCAATCTAGCACAGAGATCAGAAAAAATAGCTTTGGTATCCGAGTCGTAGAACCATGGAACGATCTGCCAAACCATGTAATCATGTCACCGTCTCTAAACGCCTTCAAAAGTAACTTAAACAATCACTGGAAAAATCACCCACTTAAATTTACCCCCAGCTGCTACGCACACAGTACAAACACCAATTGCGAGAATCAAGAAAATGGAGGATCCCAAGACGCTAAAAGCTTACCATTGATCCGGAGACCTCAAAGATCCTCAAAGATCAGAGAAGACAAGAGTCTCAAGAAATGGGCCATAGAGGCAATTAGCCTATATACGGTCTCTAGGAACAGGTATATTTTGACTATAACCAATAAAGCACAAAGAACTCTTGGAGATTATCTACAGATCATTTGAGTACCTTGATAAAGAAATGTTTTTACCCTTATTCAAGACTCCTATTAGACCTACCCTAGAATATGCATCTTGTGTTTGGGTGCAGGTCAAAACGGCCCATAGTCAAAACGGCCCGTATTTTTGTCAAAACGGCCAATGATTTGGTCAAAACAGCCTAAAGCAGATTTTACATTAGGCCAAAACAGCCCAAATACAAAAATCACAACAAATAAAGAATAATCGAAAAAGAGGTTTGTGCAATTAAGATAATAAAAAAAAAAAAGATTCCTTATTTCAATATCAAGAATTTTTGTTATTGGCTATATGTCAAATTCAGTTGCATAAAAGATACACCGACGCTGGTTTTTGTTTAAGTTATCACCAATTGACTTTTTTTCTCATGTTCTCAGCTATTTCATTTCTACGGTTTACTTAAAAAAAGAAAAAAACTATATATAAAAAAAAGGACTCTGATAAATGAATTTATCGACCCGTCAGTTATAGGCAAGGTTAAAATAATCATAGATTGATTCACTAAATTCTCACGACTTGTAATTTACTGTAAGCTTTATTTAAATGAACCTTTTATTGATAATAACCTTTAAAATTATGCCATATATCTATGTAAAGACAAACTTTCTTGAATAAAAAATTACAAATGTTATTTAATGAAGATAATAAATCAAATATACGTGACTTTCTCCCAAATTTTTTCCTGCGAAGCTTGTCAGTTCTATAAGTCCTTCTCAAACTTGTAAATGTTATGTTAATTCTTTGTTACTTTTAAAACTATCTTTTGACAATGAATTCTAAGTGCACTCTTGATTTGACATTAAAACGGCTATATTATTGATAGATATCATAGTTCATTAATTAATTCTTAATGGATTGAAATCGGGGGTTTAGCGTGGTTGCAAATTTAAACCCCAACCTAATACACATGAATAAGGTTGTTTATCTGTTTTGCCCTTTTCAATGCCATTTCGCACATTTCTTACCTCTATCTAATCTGAATATATAATATTTGCATAGAAGAATACGAATTTATTACCTTCACAAAAAATATGTTTTTTATTAAAAAAAAATGAGTTAAAGGAACATTTGAAAAGAAGGATAAGAAAGCAAAATTACCGTTTGGGCGGTTTTGACCGATTGTCAATTCTGGTTTGGGCCGTTTTGACTCTGGGCCGTTTTGACTTTGGGCCGTTTTGACTGTAAACCTTGCGTTTGGTCCCCCTACTAGACGTGAAAAAACTTAAAGATGTACAAAGAAGGGCTACTCGGTTGGTCCCAGAGATTTGCCACTTACCAAGTTACCATACAGTGAAAGACTGAAAAAACTTGGTTTGGTTACTTTACAATATAGAAGGGATAGGGCAGATATGATCCAGATATACAAGTCCTTATACGGTTTGAACCAAATGAGATGGGATAACTTATTCTCACTTGCTGAAAATTCCTCAAGGGGACACCATCTAAAACTAAAAACCAAGAAATGCCATCACAACACCAGACTTCATTCTTTCAGTCAAAGAACAATCCATCTGTGGAATGGTTTAAGTGAAAACACTGTTTTGGCCAAAAGTTTAAATATCTTCAAGTCATCACTAAACAATGAGCAATGGAATGACACTAAATACCGTTCAACATGTTACTGTGCTCCCTAGCTATTTACCAGTTTTTCTAACAAAATTGATCAGTTTTAGTATTGAGACATTAACGAAGACATTCAAAAGAGGGGCCATGATAGCTTTGGCTAAGATGACGGCCCAACTATCCAGGTATCCAGGTAAATAGAACTTTGTTATTGGTTTCAAATTATAGCGTTAACAACCAAGTAAATGATTGGTTAAAAGGAAATTTGCACTAAATCAAAAGCCGATCGGTTTACATTCTAAATCAAATGATGTAGGTTCATAGGCAAATGACATTTGGAACAGCAGACAGCACTTCTTCAGCCAGAGAGTTATCATTGCCTGGAACAGACTGTCAGATTGTATCATTGAAAAAGACACAGTTAACAGATTTAAAAATGCTTTGGACTTCTACATTCAAGACATTCATGGGGTTTCAATGACTATGTCTATTAACCCCTTGGCCACACTCAATGGGTGTGGCTGCAGGTTAAATAGGTATAACAGCGCTTGGCAATTTCCATAACCTGTAACAGACCTTGGATGTCTATAACTTAGGCAGGTTAGTATGTTTCGAAATGGAGAATTTTGTTTACCAGAAACTGTAAGAAAAGCTAGAGTACTTCAATCTGATGCCAGATCCATAGACCCTAAATATATACTGAAAGTCCCTGCCAGATCTTAACTTAAGAATTATCATTTAAAGAGTAAAATTGAGACTTGAAAGACCAACTATTTGCAAAAGTTAATATTTTTCAGTTTTATTGAAGAATTTAAAGATGTTTGAGTAAGGAAATGAAGATTTCTTATTATTGACTTATACAAGTGGTGTTTGGTGTGCTGAATGTTTACACTGATAATTTCAAGGACTAATACCATTTTAACTGACATCATGTTTTTTTTTTGTATTTTTCAAAGTAGTCCATCCATGCTAATCTGAGGTTGATTTGGATGAGTGGTGTTCTGAATTAAGCAAATGACATTGCACAGAATCATTTCCAGGGCGCAAAGAGAGATGAGTTAGGACTTAGTCAAACTGGCCCTAAATAGGTCAAACACACGATGACACCCCTAAAGAAAATTAATAATTATTATTTACAAGCAGTTATGGAATTGTTCAAGATACAAAATTTTATTTAAAGTTGGTTTTGTGACAAGAAATTAAGTTACAAATATTAGCATATTGCTATTTTCCAACTTGTAGAGAATGTTTTTTTGGGCTCGTGATTGACCTTTAAACCAGGGTTTTGACCCCTAGAAATTTGAAAATAACTAAATTTGACTCCTTGATATTTCTCCCAAGGGGGTCATTTTGACCCTCTTGAGAGGAAATACTAAGGGTCAGAACATGGTTTTATACCTAAGATTTTCACAAATTACTATATTAAGTTTTGCATAATATTAATTACGTTTCATATGTTTCATATCATAACAAGAAACAGTTAAAGTGACTCCTAAATATGCAAAATTCTACTTATGATTTGCTTTTTCTGTAGTTTGACCCCTTTAAATTCAGACTTGACCCTAATAATTTCATAGGTGAGGAGTCATTGACTCCCTAATATAAAACACTAATACCAGCCCTGGTTTCTCTTCCCAAAAAGGGAAAGATTTTTTCAAAGAAAAATAACTAAGAATTGTAATCACAATTTCTTTGAAATTTAGTAAGTCTAAAATTTTGGCAATGGATTATGTCTTTTTCTCAAATACACCTTGTATTGTAAAACAAACAGCCTTGAGAGATATCCATGTTTTAAGTTACACACATGTATGAGTCCTACAGAATGATAAAATTTTAAATGATATCATTAATTCACATTATCATACGTTTTAGCCCCACTGGCGTATGGCCACTTGGGATATTATATTGGCAATGTGTCCGTGTTGTATGCATCTGTCCATCTGTGCAGCCACACATTAACTTTTTGTATACGCCCGTCGAAGACGGGACGTATTATGGGATCACCCATGGCGTCCGGCGTACGGCGTCCGGCGGCGTCCACTTCTTTGTCCGGAGCATAACTCTGTAACTTGAAGTCTGATTGACTTCAAACTTGGCACTTATATTCTTCTCATCATTGCGGAGTGCAGTGCACAAGAACCATAACTCTACCTGGCCTATTTTTTGAGTTATTGCCCTTTGTTGTTTTTCATACTAGAATCTTGTCCGGAGTATATCTCTAAAAGTATAATAGCTAGGATCATGAAACTTCATGGGTGTATAGATCTCATCAAGGGGGAGTGCAGTGCACAAGAATCACAACTCTACCTGGCCTATTTTTTTAGTTATTGCCCTTTGTTGTTTTTCAGACTTGAATCTTGTCCGGAGTATATCTCTTAAAGTATAATAGCTAGGATCATGAAACTGCATGGGTGTATAGATCTCACCAAGGGGGAGTGCAGTGCACAAGAACCATAACTCTACCTGGCCTATTTTTTGAGTTATTGCCCTTTGTTGTTTTTCAGACTTGAATCTTGTCCGGAGTATGTATAATAGCTAGGATCATGAAACTTCATGGGTGTATAGATCTCCCCAAGGGGGAGCACAGTGCACAAGAACCATAACTCTACCTGGCCTATTTTTAGCTCACCTGAGCACGAAGTGCTCATATGAGCTATTGTGATCACCTTTCATCCGGCGTCGGTCGTCGGTCGTCGTCCGTCGTCCGGCGTCCGTTAACAATTTCTTTAAACGACATCTCCTCCTAAACTACTAGGCCGATTAACACCAAATTTTACAGAAATGTTGCTTAGGTTGTCCCCTTCAAAAATAGCTAAAAGAATTGAAATCCATGAAAAACTCTGGTTGCTATGGCAACAAATGTGAATTTTTTAGAAAATCTTTAAAATTCTTCTTCTTCTCAACCAGTAGTCCTACAGACTTAAAACTTGGCATGGATGATCAGATCATAGACCTTAATTAAAATAGCTAAAATCATATCTTTTGGGCCACCAGGTGCGGAGCACCAGGGGGGAGGGGGTAGTACTTTGGGTAAATTTTGTAATCTTTAAGCTTCTTCTTCTTCAGAACCAGGAGCTCTACAGACTTGAAAATTGGCATGGATGATCAGCACATAGACCTTAATAAAAATAGCTAAAATCATATCTGTTGGACTGCCAGGTGCGGAGCACCAGGGGGGAGGGGCTAGTACATTTGTGAAAATTTTGTAATCATTAACCTTCATCTTCTGAACCAGAAGCCTGACAGATTTGAATATTGGCATGGATGATCAGCATATGGACCTTTATATAAATAGCTAAAATCATGACTGTAGATTCACCAGGTGCGGAGCACCAGGGGGGAGAGGGTAGTACTTTTGTGAAAATTTTGTAATCTTTAACCTTCTTCTTCTTCTGAACCACAAGCCCTACAGACTTGAAAATTGGCATGGAGGATCAGCTCATAGACCTTAATAAAAATAGCTAAAATCATGACTGTAATGCCACCAGGTGCGGAGCACCAGGGGGGACGGGGTAGTACTTTTGTGAAAATTTTGCTACTTTAACCTTCATCTTCTAAAGAACCAGGAGCACTACAGACTTGAAAATTGGCATGGATGATCAGCTCATAGACCTTAATAAAATTTGCTAAAATCATATCTGTTTGGCTGCCAGGTGCGGAGCACCAGGGGGGAGGGGGTAGTACTTTTGTGAAAATTTTGTAATCTTTAACCTTCTTCGTCTTCTGAACCAGGAGCCTGACAGATTAGAATATTGGCATGGATAATCAGCATATGGACCTTAATATAAATAGCTAAAATCATGACTGTAGATTCACCAGGTGCAGAGCACCAGGGAGGAGGGGGTAGTACTTTTGTGAAAATTTTGTAATCTTTAACCTTCTTCTTCTTCTGAACCACAAGCCCTACAGACTTGAAAATTGGCACGGAGGATCAGCTCATAGACCTTAATAAAAATAGTTAAAATCATGACTGTAATGCCACCAGGTGCGGAGCACCAGGGGGGACGGGGTAGTACTTTTGTGAAAATTTTGCTAATTTAACCTTCATCTTCTAAAGAACCAGAAGCACTACAGACTTGAAAATTTGCATGGATGATCAGCTCATAGACCTTAATAAAATTTGCTAAATTCATATCTGTTGGGCTACCAGGTGCGGAGCACAAGGGGGGAGGGGGTAGTTCTTTGGATCAATTTTGAAATCTTTAACCATATTCTTTTCCTGGATCAGGAACCCTACAGACTTGAAAATTGTCATGGGTGATCAATATATTAACATTAATATAAATAGCTTAAATCATGACTGTAGGGTCACCAGGTGCTGAGTGTCTTGGGGAGGGGGTAGTACTTTGAAGCATTTTTGAAATCTTTAAACTTCTTCTAATGAACCAGGAGTCCTACAGACTTGAAAATTGATATGAATAATCAGAATATGGACATTAATTGAATAAGCTAAAATCATGACTGTAGATTCACCAGGTGCAGAGCATCTTGGGGAGGGGTGTGTGCTTTGTTTGGAATTTTGAACCCCTACAGCCTATATATTTGACATGGATTGATCAACTCATTAAAGAAAACTTTAAAAGTCTCAGACCCAGCCTGTATATCTGGCATAGATTAGCTGATCACAGACCTTTTATGAAAAAAGCTTAAATAAATAATGACCAGGGGAGGAGCAGAGGGGGGGGGGGGGGGGGGGGGGGGAAGGATTATTTCAAATGTTATCTAATTGAATAATAGAAAATCTCTTTTTCTGTGGTTGCATGGACATACCTAGGTAATGAAGCTTTTTTCTCAGGTGAGCGACCCAGGGCCAACGGCCCTCTTGTTTGAGTTATTGCCCTTTGTTGTTTTTCATACTAGAATCTTGTCCGGACTATATCTCTAAAAGTATAATAGCTAGGATCATGAAACTTCATGGGTGTATAGATCTCCCGAAGGGGGAGTGCAGTGCACAAGAACCATAACTCTACCTGGCCTATTTTTAGCTCACCTGAGCACGAAGTGCTCAAGGTGAGCTATTGGGATCGTAGAATGTCCGTCGTCCGTCGTCAGTCGTGCGTCGTCCGTCGTGCGTCGTCTGTCGTCCACAATTTCTTTAAACATCTTCTCCTCCTAAACCAGTGGGCCAATCTTGATGAAACTTGGCAGGGATGTTCCTTGGGTCAAGCTCTACCAAAGTTGTTCAAATAAATGAAATCCACCCTTAACTTTCCCTTTACCCTTAACAAAAAGGGTGAAAAAATGAAAGTCTTTAAAAATCTTCTTCTCTGAAACCAGAAGGCAGACAGCTTTCATATTTGGTATGTAGCATCATCTAGTGGTCCTCTACCAAGTTTGTTCATATCAAGACCCTGGGGTCATATTTGGGCTTTGCCCGGGCCCAACCCTTTTTACATTGAATCAAAGAGGGAAAATCTTTAAAAATCTTCTTCTCTGTAACCAGATGGCAGACAGCTTTAATATTTGGTGTGTAGCATCACCTAGTGGGCCTCTACCAAGTTTGTTCATAACAAGACCCTTGGGTCATATTTGGGCTTTGCACCGGTGCATCCCTTTATCTCTTATGAGCATGAAGGGTAAAAAAAATGAAAATCTTCAAAAATCTTCTTCTCTGAAACAAGAAGGCAGACAGCTTTCATATTTGGTATGTAGCATTATCTAGAGTACCTCTACCAAGTTTGTTCATATCAAGACCCTGGGGTCATGTTTGGGCTTTGCCTTTGCCCCTATCCTTTTTACATTGAATCAAAGAGCGAAAATCTTTAAAAATCTTCTTCTCTGTAACCAGATGGCAGACAGCTTTAATATTTGGTGTGTAGCATCACCTAGTGGGCCTCTACCAAGTTTGTTCATATCAAGACCCTTGGGTCATATTTGGGCTTTGCACGGGTGCATCCCTTTATCTCTTATGAGCACGAAGGGTAAAAAAATAAAAATCTTCAAAAATTTTCTTCTCTGAAACCAGAAGGCAGACAGCTTTCATATTTTGTGTGTAGCATCATCTAGTGGACCTCTACCAAGTTTGTTCATATCAAGACCCTGGGGTCATATTTGGGCTCCACCCGGGCGCAACCCTTTTTACATAGAATCAAAGAGCGAAAATCTTTTAAAATCTTCTTTAATCGAAACCAGAGGGCACACTGCTTTCATTTTTGGTATGTAGTATCATCTTGTGGGCCCTTACCAAGTTTGTTCATATCAAGACCCTTGGGTCATATTTGGGCTCCACCTGGGCGCATCCCTTTCAGCTCATCTGAGCACCATGGGTGAAAATGGGAAAACCTTCAAAAATCTTCTCTGAAACCAGAAGGCAGACAGCTTTCATATTTAGAATGTAGCATCATCTTATGGACCTCTTCCAAGTTTGTTCATATCAAGATCCTGGGGTCACTTTTGGGGTCCACCCAGGTGCATCCCTTTTTACATAGAATCAAAGAGCAAAAGAGCATATCTGTCTTGATCTTCGCTGAAAACGTTCCATGGTATTGATCTTAGGCAATTATCTTCTTTTTGACATCTGCCTATCTAATTAATGCGATGTCCAAGGGGTCAAAGAGACTCAGGTGAGCGATCTAGGACCATCTTGGTCCTCTTGTTTGAGTTATTGCCCTTTGTTGTTTTTCAGACTTGAATCTTGTCCGGAGTATATCTCTTAAAGTATAATAGCTAGGATCATGACACTTCATGGGTGTATAGATCTCACCAAGGGGGAGTGCAGTGCACAAGAACCATAACTCTACCTGGCCTATTTTTTGAGTTATTGCCCTTTGTTGTTTTTCAGACTTGAATCTTGTCCGGAGTATATCTCTAAAAGTATATTAGCTAGGATCATGAAACTGCATGGGTGTATAGATCTCACCAAGGGGGAGTGCAGTGCACAAGAACCATAATTCTACCTGGCCTATTTTTTGAGTTATTGCCCATTGTTGTTTTTCATACTAGAATCTTGTCCAGAGTATATCTCTAAAAGTTAAATAGCTAGGATCATGAAACTTCATGAGTGCAAAAAATATTCATTCAAAATAACCTCATTTCTATTCAAACCCCCAGTTAATACTAAGCAGTGTGACGGGCGTATCTTGTGACAATTTGGCACCTTGTCTTTAAAAATCTTCTCCTCAAAAACTACTGGATGATTTTCAACCAAACTTCACAGCAATGATTCTTGGGTGACCCTCTTTCAAAGTTGTTTAAGAAATTTTGATTCAATGAAAAACATGGATTAAATGGTGGAAGCTGATTTGCTAAATATGGTAAATAGTGACCTTTCCTAGAACCTAACTGATGGATACCAAATAAAATTACATGAATGATCCTTGGGTGACCCTTTATCAGTCTACAAAAATAATTGTGATCAGATGAAAAATATGTATTTTATGGGCAGAGGTCATTTCTCTATATGTTAAATATAGTGGAAACTTTGAAAATCATTTTCTCCTAATGTAACAGATGGATATCAACCAAATTTCACTAGTATGATCATTGAGTGTCCCTTTATGAGTCTACCAAAATTCATCGTGATTGAATGAAAAATAAGTCTTTTATTGGGCAAAGTCATTTCTCTATATGTTATGTAGTGAAAACATTGAAAATTGTTTTCCCGGAATCTAACTGATGGATATCAATTAAACTTCACTGGAACAGTAAGTTAGTGGCCCATTATCAGGCTGCACAAAATTACTGTGATTGGATGAAAAATATGTAGTTAACAGGCGGAGGTATTTACTTGAAATAAAAGATAATTAATTAATTCAGTCATTAATTCACTGAAATGCTCATCATATCAGTAGATTCAGGTTTGTGGCGCAAATCAGCTGCTCAAGCAGCTCTAGTTTTATGCCGCCACCATGTAATTGCCACTGGCAAATAAGTTACATCTGTGTTTTAGTGTGGGGGGGGAGGGGGTTGGTGTAGATGATTTTCCTATTACTACTATAGTTATGGATGATTTTTCAACATAACTAGGCACAGTTGTTCCCTTGGGCAGTTACTAGTGTCATGTGTAGAGTTTGTATGGATATGCCAAAGGTCAAGGTCATGTTTGAAGGTCAAATAGGTCATGGTTAAAAATCAAGTATTTGTGGGGGCATCCATGTTGGTGACATATTTCTAGTTATCAACTTATCATCTTGGATTTCAACATACAAAACTATGTGAGAAATAGAATCTGTTACTCAATTTTGTTTATCTCTCACCAATGGATTGATAATCGTAGACCTATGTGAGATAGCAGCTGCAGGCTAGGAAAGGATGTGGTGGTTGTACTGGTGAGAGAAATACCAGGAAACCATTGTTAGGTGCTCCAGCCGCCGGGATATAAATGAAAAAAATGCTGAAAGTGGCGTTAAACTCAACTCAATCAATCAATTCAAATTTGTTTGAGCCAGACTAATCTTAACCTTGTCTAGAATAGAAATGTTATTAAGCTCGCCAAGGCTAGATTAATAACATTTCTATTCTAAACTTGTTTAAGATCAGCTTGTCTTAAACAGAATCTCATGAAAGATCCTATATATCTATTTCAGAAAATTTAAAATGTCTGCTGGAAGATACAAGCAGTTTCTACGAGTCATAGAAAAATGGCCACTGGACACAACAAAGAGCAAGAAGAGAGATCTAGGAGCATTGATCAGAGACAGATTTGCTAAGGAATTCAACAATGGTGACATGACTGAAATTAGAGACCCGGCAAATTGTGATAAAATAATTGCCAGCTTGGACAATATTGCTAGCGATAAATACAAACAGAAGTATTATGTTGACATCAAAAAAGGAGCTTTAACACTGGACTCTGAGGAAGCACACATTGCCGTTTCAGATGCTGCGATGGATGAACTTAAACGTAAAAGGTCACCGTTCCTTAGTTCATTGGGTTTCACTGGTGATGATGAAACAAACATTGATAAAACAGAGAAACAAAATTCCAAAGAAAAATAATTATGTTTTCAGTTTTTGAGCCTTGGATTATTGCATCCATATTATGTGTTTATTAAATGAAAAAAGAAACACACTTCATTACACACTTCATTTTCCCTCTTTATGTATCAAATCTTGGTTTCAAAACTTATGGGATCCTGCTGAATTTAAATTTTGTTTCCAAGGTTTGAAGGGACGCAGGTTTTGAGAGTCTGAGACCCATTAATAAGTATAAGTGAGGACGCTCAAAACTATCTGAAGTGAGTCCCTTTGACCCTCTGTTGATCAGCTTCAGAAAAGAATTGAGGACTGTTTTAAACAGTCTTCAATGCTTTCCTGAATTTGAGCCCCAAATATTCATAAATGCCCACCCAATTCTAAACCTAAAGCTCTAAATTCACACAGAAACAAAATCATTGCCCAAGAAGTTAGTCTTCATCAGCAGGTACACACAAATATTAAGAATAGACTCGTAAGACCATTTTTTTGAGTCTGTTGGACCCCATTTTGTTGAAGTCAGACTAAATCCCTGAGTTTCAAACTATGATTGCCAATTTTTTGAACAATTTAACCATTCTCGCTATATGTTGTTCCCAAAATAAATGGAGTCTGTGCGCGAGATTTCCCAAAATTTCAAATATGCGCAAAGCAAAGACTCTGACCAGCTGGTGCATCCCATCAGTCTGATCAGAGTCTTCGCTATGCGTTTAGTAGATAGATAAGGTCTCAAAGTATCTCTAGGTAATCAGGTAACTGTATATTTACACTTTGTGGCTGTCAACGCTACTCAATGTTTGCACCTCGCAAACGTTTCAAATTGTTGGAAATGTCACACACAGGCTCAATTATAAGTAGTAAGAGGACAGTGTGGATTGAGATCAGACCGTGTGTCTGTGCAGGCTTATCTCAGTCTATACTGTCTGTCTTAGCTTTGTGTACACCAGGAAAATACTATTTACAGCCAAAGAAAGGTTGGATTATTTTTGCATTTTCCTACTGTTTGGACCAGTCTAAATTGAGGTTTAAAATGGGTTTTGCCCCCATCTGTTTGTGTGTTACTCTGTTTGTCCGTTTGTAAAAAAGAAACCTTTAACATTGGAAATAATTTTTGAAGGGAAAGTGATAGAGCCTTCATATTTTACATGATGATTGCTTATCACAAGAGCTTTCTGTTAGTACCAAGTTTTAAGGTCATTGGTCAAGGTTAGTTTTTGAAGGTAAGGGAAATTTCCTTAATATTTGACATGATGGTTGCTTGGGACAAGACCTTTCTGATGCTACCATCTTCAAGGTCATATGTCAAGGTCAATTATTCTTCAAGGGAAAATTTGTGTAGAATTAAAACAAACATTGGCCATGAATTTAGATTGCTTTGTTAAGAGCTTTCATATTTCACATGTGTATTGATTTTAACAAGATCTGTACATGCATAACAAAGTTAAGGTCATCAGTGAAGGTCAAGGTCATATTTTGAAAGTAATTAATTTTTGACATATGAATAAGCTCTCACAATAGTTTAATAAAAATAAGGTCAATTTTATGTAAAATGATTAATATTTATTTTGTACAATGTGTTAATTAAATGAGTTTGATAAAAAGGATTGAAAATAAAGGCTGTATTGCCATTTCAGTTTCGCCATATCTAATTTGTTTATAGAACTGAAAAGAGAGAAATAATTTAAAGCAGACAAGCAAGCCTACAAAGGTGGAAAGGGGGGGGGGGTCACTATGTTATATTTACTCCTGAACCATCTCAATTGGGTGATTCCAATGAATGCCCTCAAATCAGGGTTTGTGTGAAATATTATCCCTTGTCTTGCTGAAAAAAAAGCTTTGAAAAATTATGTAGTAAATCAAAGTGCTGAAAACTCAGAATGCACTCATTTTATGTCCGTATTATTTGGAAAATATACTTGTCAGATTTTTCCTATCTAAAAAGGAAAATCAGGTGGTTTAGACTAAGATCAGACTGCACACATGTGCAGGCTGATCTTTGCCTATACCTCCTGCTAAAGCAGGAATATTTCAGGATCAGCGTGGCAAGGGGTAGTTCAAAATACCACCTTCATCTGTACCTCTAAAGAAGAAAAAGTGTATTCATGTACACTTTGTCACATGGTCAGTGTAAATATTAGGGATACATTGTCGCAAGATTCAGTTCAATCCAATTAAATTTGTAGGCGTTGTGTACACACACAAAAAATCTGTAATTTTAAGCCATTTTGTTAAGTAAAGGGCAGATAAATCAGAACCTACTTTACATATGAAAAAAATTTTTTTAGTCCTAAGCACAAATGGACAACCTACAGAGTCATTGTGGCAAGTTTCAGTTCATTCCCATTCAAAATGTAGGAGAAAAGGAGCTCACAATTTTTAGCTCCACTGGCCGAAGGCCACTGGGGCTATTGTCATGGCGTTGTGTCCGTCGTGCGTCCGTCCGTCTGTCCGTGCGTCCGGTCATAAACTTTTTCTTTAAAAATCTTCCCCTCAGAAACTACTGGATGAATTTCAACCAAACTTCACAGGAATGATCCTTGGGTGACCCTCTTACAAAGTTGTTCAAGAAATTTTGATCCAATGAAAAACATGGATTAAATGGGCGTGGCTAATTTCCAAATATGGTAAAAAGTGAGTTTTCTCAGATTCTAATCAATGGATACCAATTAAATTTTACATGAATGATTCTTGGGTCACCCTTTATCAGTCTACCAAAAATTATTGTGATCGGATAAAAAATATGGATTTTATGGGCTGAGGTCATTTATCTATATGTTTCTCTATATGTTATTAGCTCCACTGGCCGAAGGCCAGCGAGCTATTGTCATGGCAGAGTGTGCGTCCGTGTGTGGGTGCGTCAGTGCGTTAACTTTTCCTTTAAACATCTTCTCCTCCCAAACCAATGGGCGGATTTTAACGAAACTTGGTAGAAATGATCCTTGGGTGGCCCCCTTCTTAATTTGTTCAAAGAATTTTGATTGGCCCCCAAATATGGGTGTGGCAGGGCGTGGCATTTTTTCACTTTGAAATCTTTAAAAATCTTCTCCTCCCAAACCATAGGGCCGATTTCAATGAAACTTGGCATGCATGTTCCTTGGGTGACCCTTTACTTAAATTGTTCAAGAAATTTTGATTGGCCCATAAATATGGGCGTGGCAGGGCGGGGCTTATTTTGAGCCCGAAATCTTTGAACGACATCTCCTCGTGAACCACCCGGCCGATTTCAATGAAACTTTGACAGAATGTTCCTTGGGTGACCCTTAACCTAAATTGTTCAAAAAATTTTGATTGGTCTATAAATATGGGCGTGGCAGAGTGTGGCTTATTTTGAGCCTGAAATCTTTGAACCACATCTCCTCCTGAACTACTGGGCCAATTTCAATGAAACTTTATCAGAATGTTCCTTCGGTCACCCTTTACCTAAATTGTTCAAGAAATTTTCATTGGTCCATAAATATGGGTGTGGCAGGGAGGGGCTATTTTGAGCACGAAATCTTTGAACGACATCTCCTCCTGAACCACTGGGCTGATTTCAATGAAACTTTAACAGAATGTTCCTTGGGTGACCCTTTACTTAAATTGTTCAAGAAATTTTCATTTGACTAAAAATATGGGCATGGCAGGGCAGGGCCTATTTTGAGCCCAAAATTTTCAAATGACATTTTCTCCAGAACCACTTGGCTATTTTCAATGAAACTTTACCAGAATGTTCTTTGAGTGTCTCTTTTCAAAAATTATTTGCTAAATTTAGATAGGCCTTTATATTTGGGTGTGGCAGGGCGGGGCTTATATTGAGACCAAAATCTTTGAACAATATCTCCTCCAGAACCACTCAGCCAATTTCAATGAAACTTTACCAGAATATTTCTTGGGTGACTATTTACTTAAATTGTTTCAAGAAATTTTGTTTGGTCCATAAATATGGGCATGTCAGGTGGGGCCTATTATGAGCCCGAAATCTTTGAACGACATCTTCTGAACCTTATGTTTTAATAAGATTGGTCAAGGGTTGCAGGTTAATTGTGATTGAGTATTTTGGTGCAATATGGACCAGAACCATTTAATCATTACTAAATAGGTCTTAGGAGATTTTGGAGTGTTAATGTATTCATTTAAAGTAAGCTTTATTTAATGAAAGTCTAAAGATTTTAAAGCCAGTGGAGCGGTATAGGCCCTCTTGGGCCTCTTGTATAGAGGAAACTTTGAAAATCATTTTCTCAGAATGTAATCAATGGATATCAACAAAATTTCACTGGAATGATCCTTGAGTGACCCATTATCAGTGTACCAAAAGGTTTTGTGATTGGATGAAAATTATGTATTTTATGAGCGGAGGTCATTTTTAGCTCACCTGAGCACAACGTGCTCAAGTGAGCTATTGTGATCACCTTTTGTCCGGCGTCCGTGCGTCGTCCGTCAACAATTTCTTTAAACGACATCTCCTCCTAAACTACTAGGCCAATTTTAACCAAACTTGGCAGAAATGTTCCTTAGGTGGTCCCCTTTAAGAATTGCTAAAAGAATTGAAATCGGTGAAAAACTCTGGTTGCTATGGCAACCAAAGTTAAAAATTTAAGAAATTCTTTAAAATTCTTCTTCTACTGAACCAGCAGCCCTACAGCCTTGAAATTTGGTATGGATGATCAGCTGATAGACCTTAATAAAAATAGCTAAAATCATATCTGTTGGGCCACCAGGTGCGGAGCATCAGGGGGGAGGGGGTAGTACTTTGGGTAAATTTTGTAATCTTTAACCTTCTTCTTCTTCTGATCATGAAGGCCTACAGCCTTAAAATTTTGCATGGATGATCACCTCATAGACCTTAATAAAAATAGCTAAAATCATATCTGTAGGGCCACCAGGTGCAGAGCACCAGGGGGGAGGGGGTAGTACTATGATGAAAATTTTGTAATTTTTAACCTTTTTCTTCTTCTAAACCAGGAGACCTACAGATTTGAATATTGGCATGGATGATCAGCATATGGACCTTTATAAAAATACCTAAAATCATGACTGTAGATTCACCAGGTGCGTAGCACCAGGGGGGAGAGGATAGTACTTTTGGGAAAATTTTGTAATCTTTAACCTTCTTCTTCTTCTTCTGAACCACAAGCCCTACAGACTTGAAAATTGGCATGGAGGATCAGCTCATAGACCTTAATATAAATAGCTAAAATCATTACTGTTAAGCCACCAGGTGCGGAGCACTAGGGGGGGAGGGGGGAGTACTTTTGTGAAAATTTTGTAACTTTAATCTTCATCTTCTAATGAACCAGGAGCCCTACAGACTTCAATATTGGCATGGATGATAAGCATATGGATCTTAAATAAAATAGCTAAAATCATGAATGTAGGGCTACCAGATGCGGAGCATTAGGGGGCAGGGGGTAGTACTTTGGATCAATTTTGAAATCTTTAACTTTATTCTTCTCCTAGATCAGGAACCCTACAGACTTGAAAATTGTCATGGGTGATCAATATATTGACATTAATAATAGCTAAAATCATGACTGTAGGGTCACCAGGTGCTGAGTGTCTTGGGGAGGGGGTAGTACTTTGGATCATTTTTGAAATACCTAGGTAATGAAGCTTTTTTCTCAGGTGAGCGACCCAGGGCCAACGGTCCTCTTGTTCTATATGTTATATAGTGGAAACTTTGAAAATCATTTTCTCAAAATGTAATTGATGGATATTGACCAAATTTCACTGGAATGTTACTTGAGTGACCCTTCATCAGTGTACCTAAAATTATTGTGATCAGATGAAAAATATGAATTTTATGGGCCGAGGACATTTCTGTATATGTCATATAGTGGAAATTTTGAAAATAATTTTTTTTGAAGTATTTTACGATAGATATCAATCAAACATTATTGGTATGATCCTTGGGCGTTCAATTATCATGCAGCCAAATATTATTGTGATTGGATGAAAAATATGTCTTATTGGCGGAGGTCATTTCTCTATATGTTATGTAGTGGAAATTTTGAAAAAATCAATTTTGAACATCAGTCGAACCAAAAATATCTAAAAAATCTTGTCAATACTTTTTATTTGCTATTACAAGCAATTTCAAGCCTGTGGAGCGACTCAAGCCATTCATGGCTTTCTAGTTTTTAGCTCACCTGAGCACGAAGTGCTCAAGGTGAGCTATTGGGATCGTAGAATGTCCGTCGTCCGTCGTCAGTCGTGCGTCGTCCGTCGTGCGTCGTCCTCAATTTCTTTAAACATCTTCTCCTCCTAAACCAGAGGGCCAATCTTGATGAAACTTGGCAGGGATGTTCCTTGGGTCAAGCCCTACCAAAGTTGTTCAAATAAATGAAATCCACCCTTAACTTTCCCTTTACCCTTCACAAAAAGGGTGAAAATATGAAAATCTTTAAAAATCTTCTTCTCTGAAACCAGAAGGCAGAAAGCTTTCATATTAAGTATGTAGCATCATCTAGTGGACCTCTACCAAGTTTGTTCATATCAAGACCCTTGGGTCATATTTGGGCTTAGCCCGAGCCCAACCCTTTTTACATAGAATCAAAGAGCGAACATCTTTAAAAATCTTCTTCTCTGTAACCAGATGGCAGACAGCTTAAATATTTGGTGTGTAGCATCACCTAGTGGGCCTCTACCAAGTTTGTTCATAACAAGACCCTTGGGTCATATTTGTGATTTGCATGGGTGCATCCCTTTATCTCTTATGAGCACGAAGGGTAAAAAATTGAAAATCTTCAAAAATCTTCTTCTCTGAAACCAGAAGGCAGACAGCTTTCATATTTGGTATGTAGCATCATCTAGTGGACCTCTACCAAGTTTGTTCATATCAAGACCCTAGGATCATGTTTGGGCTTTGCCCGGGCCCAACCCTTTTTACATAGAATCAATGAGCGAAAATCTTTAAAAATCTTCTTCTCTGTAACCAGATGGCAGACAGCTTTAATATTTGGTGTGTAGCATCACCTAGTGGGCCTCTACCAAGTTTGTTCATATCAAGACCCTTGGGTCATATTTGGGCTTTGCACAGGTGCATCCCTTTATCTCTTATGAGCACGAAGGGTAAAAAAATGAAAATCGTCAAAAATCTTCTTCTCTGTAACCAGAAGGCAGACAGCTTTCATATTTGGTATGTAGCATCATCTAGTTGACCTCTACCGAGTTTTTTCATATCAAGACCCTAGGATCATATTTGGGCTTCATCCGGGCGCAACCCTTTTTACATAGAATCAAAGAGCAAAAAGGCATATCTGTCTTGCTCTTCGCTGAAAACGTTCCATGGTATTGATCTTAGGCAATTATCTTCTTTTTGAAATCTGCCTATCTAATTTATGTGATGTCCCAGGGGTCATAGAGACTCAGGTGAGCGATCTAGGACCATCTTGGTCCTCTTGTTATTTTTTTTTCATTCATTTCAAGGGTAGATAATTCAAGATAACTCAAGAATGACAGGAGCATTTTGAATTTAAAAAAGTCCTATGCAGAACTAGACATCATAGGAAAAAATTATGTCTAGTTACAGCTCATTTCCATTGATGGTGAAGGAGGAGTTGCGCACACAAAAAATTGCTAACGGCCGGTCGGACAGACAGACGGCCGGCCGGGGCCATAACATAATTCGACTCTTCGGGCTTATAAACAAAGGGGGCTTAAATGTCTGATCATAAGGATGAACCTTTTGAAAATGGAAAGGATCCAATAGAAATTAAAGGTAGAGGTACCTTATTGTTCATTTTTAAGCGACACTGGCCAAAGGCCACTGGGGCTGTTGTCATGGCGCTGTGTCAGTTGTGTGTCCGTCCATGTGTGTGGTCGTAAATTTTTTCTTTAAATTTTTTTATCTCAAAAACTGCTAGATGAATTTTAACCAAACATCTCATGATTGAACCTTGGGAGACCCTCTTTCAAAGTTGTTCAAGGTTTTTTGATCCATTGAAAAACAAGGCTTTAATGGGCATTTGGTAATAATTATGTGACTTTTTTCAAAATCTAACTGATGGATATCAACCAAATTTCACTGGAATGTTCCTTGATGGACCCTTTATGACTGAGTCTACTAAAAATTGTTTTGGTCAGATGAAAAATGTGTACTTTATGGGCGGGGGTAATTTCTCTATGTGTTATATAGAACCTGAGCATGAAGTGCTCAAGAGGGGCAATTATGATTAGGTGCTGTCATTCGTCCATCATCAACTTTTACCTTTTGTGAACTCAAAGAGGCCACATTTTGGGCTCAAATGTCTTGAAACTTGGTCAGAATGTTGGTCTCCATCAAATCTTGGTCAGGTCCGAAATTGGGTCAATTGCAGTCTAAAATGATGTCAAGGTGGTCAATTTTAGCACAAGAGGGCCAGAATGACCCTTAACCACTCACCTGAATTTTATTGGTCCAGTGAATGTCACCCAAGTAACATTCTTGCAAAGTCTCGTTCAAATTTGCCTAGAGGTTGAGGAGATGTAATTTAAAAGTGGGAAAAAAAAATGCCCTGTCATGCCCATTTGGATAGTCCAAAATTAATCCCAATGTCTTAAAAAAATGAAAAGGTTGACCAAAGGAACATTCTGGCAAAGTTTCATTGAACATATTCTAATGGTTTACAAGGTTTACAGATTTCATAAAGCGAAAAGGTCCCACACACAATAACTATATTTATGGGCCAAACAGACACAAACCTGATTGTAAGAAAAGAGGAACATTCTTGCGATATCTGTTGAAATTGGGAGAAAAGACATTGTAAAGTTTCAAATGTGAAAAGACTCCCTGCCCTGCCACACCCATGTTTGGGGTCAATCAAAATTTCTTAAACAACTCTTGAGAGGGGTCAATCAAGAAACATTTCTGCCAAGTTTGGTGAAATTTGGCCTACAGGTTACTGAGGAAAAGATGTTTAAATATTTCAGGGTCAAAATAAGCCCCGCCCTACCACACCAATATTTGGGTGTCAAGCAATATTCCAGGAACAAGTTTTGAGAAGGGTCTGCCGAGTTTGGTTAAAGTCCAGACATTGGTTACTGAGAAGAAGATGTTAAAAGATTTCGGGTTAAAAACTGCCCCACCCTGCCCTGTCCATATTTGGGGGTCAATCAAAATTTTGCAAACAAGTTTTGAGAAGGGTAGCCCAAGGAATATTCCTGCAAAATTTTGTTAAAATCTGTCCATTGGTTTGGGAGGAGAAGATAATTAAAGAATTGTTGATGACTTGGAACCTAATGATGACAACTAACAGATGACCCTCGACAGACAAAATATGATAAAAAGCTCATCTTGAGCATATAGTGCTCAGATAAGCTGAAAACTTTGTTCGCACTCTAGAGGCCACATATTTGGTCCAAATGTCTTAGTCAGAATGTTTATGTTCTCCATGAAATCTAGGTCAAGTTCGAAATTGGAACAAGTGGGGTCAAAATTAGGCCAAGGGGTCAAATCTTAGAAAAACCTTGTGTGCACTCTTGAGGCAATACTTCTGGCTCAAATTTCTTTAAGCATGGTCTGAATTTTTGTCTCTATGAAATAAATCTTGGTAAAGTTCAAAAATGGGTCAAGTGGGGTCAAATTGCGGCAAAAAGGTCTAATTTAAGAAAATCCTGATGTAATTTTTTTTTGATTGAACAAATTGTAACTTGATCAGGAGGTTAGTTTTAAAATCTTCTTAGGAAATTCCTAAAGAGGGTAAAAACTAGGACAGGTCTTCAAATCTTGAAAAAAACAACAACACTATTTAGTGCTTTAGAGGCATCATTTTTTTTAGCTCCACTGGCCCAAAGGCCAGCGGGCTATTGTCATGGCATGGTGTCCTTCGTCCGTCCGCAAACTTTTACTTTAAAAATCTTCTCCTAAAGTATTGGATGGATTTCAATTAATTTTCACAGGATGGATACCAATAAAATTTTACATGAATGATCCTTGAGTGACCCTTTATCAGTCTACCAAAAATTATTTTGATGGGATGGAAAGTATGTATTTTATGGGCGGAGGTCATTTCTTTATATGTTATATAGTGGAAACTTTGAAAATTAATTTCTCAGAATGTAATTGATGGATATGAACCAAATTTCACTGGAATGATCCTTGAGTGACCCTTTATCAGACTACCAAAAATTATTGTGATCAGATCAAAAATATGTATTTTATGGGCGGAGGTCATTTCTCTATTATGTTATATAGTGGAAACTTTGAAAATAATTTTCTCAGAACCCAACAAATGGATAACAACCAAATTTCATTTGAATGATTCTTTTATGATCCGTTACAAGTCTGTAAATATATATTGTGATCAGATGAAAAATAAGTGTTTAATGGGCGGAGGTCATTTCTCTATATGTTATATAGTGAAAACTTTGAAAATCATTTTCTCAGAATCTAACTGATGGATATCGACCGAATTTCACTGGAATGATTCTTTAGTGATACTTTATCTTTCTGCAAAAAATTATTGTGATCAGATGCAAAATATGTATTTTATTGTCAGAGGTCATTTCTTTTGATATGTTATATGGTGTAATACCCAATATGGGGTAAAACAAACTTTTTTCAAAGTTCAAACAGATGGGTTTCAACCAAATATCATAGGAATTTTATTTCTGTGAAGTTGTATCAGGCTGCAAAAAATATTTGATTAGATGATCAGCATGCTCTTTATTGGCAGAGGACATTTCAACATATAAAGTGAATATTTGACCACCCTTTTGGTATCACCTAAATGATGATTTTTTTTAGACTCATTTAAATGGTTGTAAAGATTGTAGGTTAAATGGAACATAAGCTTTGTTAGAATCCAAATGTGTAGAAACATTAGGTGAAATAGGGAGCCCGAGATACCCCCTGAGAATTGGTCAGTTAAGTTGAATGAAGGGTGACTGCTCAAAGAGGTCAAGTGGTGTATAGTGGCCTACTGAGGTTCAGAGTGGGGAAGAAAAAGCTCAGTTGACTGCACTCTAAGGCATTGGGCAGAATAAAAATAATGGATTTAATATTTTACTTCTTATTATCATTAGATAGGATTTTGTTTTGGTGACTGACAATTATTGTGAAGTAACACCCTTGTAGTGGTATTTAATGAAAAACGGAAAGATCTACAATCAACATTTTGTGGACAAAATACCAGTATATTATGCAGTAACATTCTGTTAGTATCAATTTTTTTATTTTTAGATTTCAAACAAATTTCACTGGAATGATCCTTATTTTTATACAGCCTTATCATCTTCTAATAATCATTATCAGGATATTCAGGCCTATGGAGAGAATCAGGCGTTCAAGCGCCTCTAGTTATCAAATGTCATGAAATGTAATCAGTATGGTTGTCTTCTTGATATCTTGGACTTTTGATAAGCCAGTCATGAATTTCAAATAAGCAGTTTGATTGATTGAATGGAGTTTTACGCCACTTTCAACATTTTTTCAATTATATCGCGGCAGCTGGAGCACCTAACAATGGTTTCCTGGCATTTCTCTCACCAGTACAGCCACCACATCCTCTCCTAGCCTCCAGCTGCTATCTCACAAAGGTCTACGATTATCAACCCATTGGTGAGAGACAAATAGTCGGAAAGAATGAGTGCCGCTGTCGGGGATCGAACCCGGGACCTCTAGATTGACAGTCAGACACGCTACCAACTGCCAACTGTACACTTTGCTACGTTTGTCGCCTATATGTCTCGGGTGAGTGCTTAAGGGCCAATGGCCCTCTTGTTTACACTTAAGAGGCCACAAATATGACCCAGTCTTTATGAAACCTGGTCAGAAACTTTGTCCAGTCACAAGGATGAAGCACAATCCAAATGTCTTACCCATGGATTATTCATAAAACTACAATAATGACTTATGATGAATAAACGGCCTCTGATAGTCATTGATTTTGCAAATAGACAAAGAGACAAATGTGGGCAAAAAAGGACCATTATGGTCCTCTTGTTCTACAGAAACTAGGGGAAGATTTCAACTAATTTGCAAAGGCATGATCCTTGGAACGTGCAATCGGCACAGTGATAAACATGGTGGCTATGGGCATAATCGGCTGTCAAGTCACAAAAAAAAATGGGGAAAAATGGGGAAAGACACGTATAAAAAATAAATCTTCTAATCTTAAACTACTTGTTAGAATTCACATGTATGATTATCAGGGTATATTCCCTTAGATTTCTTCTTAGATGTGTGCAAAAATGGTCCAAAAAGTGAACTATTGGAAAAATTCTTTCTGTAAGTGATCAATTAAAATTTGCAGTCTTATGCTTAACCATACATCAGGGTTATATTATGGCAAGATTCATTTCAATCCAATTAAATTTGTAGGAGTTATGCACACACACGCGCAAAAAAAATCTGTAAATTTAAACTGTTTTGTGAAGTAAAGGGCAGATAAATCAGGAACTACTTTAAATATGAAAATATATTTAGTCCTAAGCACAAATAGACAACCTCCAGAGTCATTATGGCAAGTTTCCTTTCATTCCTATCCGAAATGTAGGAGAAAATGAGCTGACAAGAAATTTTGTTTTTCATCAACTCAAGGGCAGATAATCCAAGATAACTCAAGAATGACTGGAGCTTTTTAAATTTGAAAGTCTTATGCAAAACTAGACATCATAGAGAGTAATTGTGTCTAGTTTCAGCTCATTTCAATTCATAGTTAAGAGGAGTTGCAAACAAAATACAGTGATTTTCGTTCATTTCAAGGGCAGATAAATCAAGATTTCTCAGGAATGACTGGAGCAATTTGAATTTCAAAGGTCTTATGCACAACTATACATCATAGGGAGTAATTGTGTCTAGTTTCAGCTCATTCCCATTGATAGTTAAGGAGGAGTTGGGCACACAAAAAAACAGTGATTTTGGTTATATTCAAGGGCAGATAAATCAAGATTTCTCAGGAATGACTGGAGCAATTTGAATTTCAAAGGTCTTATGCACAACTATACATCATAGGGAGTAATTGTGTCTAGTTTCAGCTCATTCCCATTGGTAGTTAAGGAGGAGTTGCGCACACAAAAAACAGTGATTTTGGTTATATTCAAGGACAGATCATTTAAGATTTCTCAGGAATGACTGGAGCGATTTGAATTTCAAAGGTCTTATGCACAACTAAATATCATAGGGAGTAATTGTGCCAAGTTTCAGCTCATTCCCATTGATAGTTTAGGAGGAGTTGCGCACACACAAAATTGCTAACGGACGGACAGACGGACGGACGACCGAGGTCATAACATTATACGACCCTTCAGGCGTATAAAAATTTTAGATAACCCTTACGGCGAAACGCTTTTACACTCTGAACACAGGGCAGGACGTAGCCCTGGAAGTTCGTCTGCATCGTAAAATGACGGGAAAGCGATTAAGGGTAAACATTGGTAAATTTTACGATTTTATTGATCTCTCATGTCAACCGCAATATCTAACAGAATCTTTACACAACACCTTTATTAACCAGTCGTTAATTTGCTTGTACGCGGCCAACGTCGTGCTCATTTTTGTGCTTAATTGGGCCTAATTAACGGGAAAACAGGTAGGCAATTAGAATTTTCTTTCATTCATAATCACTCAGCTGTTTGATTGTCTTGGCACAATAAGATTTAAATTTGTGGATAAAGCGTCTGCTATACTTTAAGTTTACACACCTGGCAGACCGTACCTGTAAATGGGGTCCAAAGGGACTCGATCATTTGGTTCTTAGGGGTCCTTTCTTAAAGTTTGAGGTTCCCTGCTTTAGGTACGGACTATTTCTTTTATGCTATTATATTGTATTTTGTAGATTTAGACTCGGACATTCCCTGCATAGGTTAAGATAAAGAAATTAATAGAGGTACCGGTATATCAATATTTTGGGCTCAACTTTAGGAAAGAATTGAAGACTGTTTCAAGCAGTCTTCAATTCATTTCTGAAGTTGAGCCCCAGGGATTATTTGGGACTTGCATGACAAAGTTTTGGGGGTCATGGCTACTTACTTTTGCGTCTCACTCAGATGTGGAAAAACCTGCTTCCCTTAAAACCATGTTTTAACCTCAACTGCAACAGGATGTCAATTTGGTTTCGTTGAGTTTAAATTCTTATCCTCTTATGCTGTTCCAGGCCTTTTTTATGCTGTTTTTAGGACCAAAATAGGCCTGATTCACCTCCTATAAACATATACTTTTTTCCCCTGCCTAATTCAGTGAAACAATTTCCCTGTCCAAAAGGTTATTTTCATGGGAAAAGATTTCTCTCATGTATAAGCGCAAAATAATCATTTGTGAATGAACTTCATATTTGCCTTTATTGGTCATTGTTGAAACACACATTTACAGACACAAAAATTATCACTTTTGATGGATTTCAGTTGTTATGAAAATTCTCCTCTTAAGGAATTTTTCCCCTTCAGAAAGGACCTGCCACCTTTCCCCTAAACTTCAGAAAATATTTTACAGCTGTACACAAAACTTTGGCAGACTGTATAGACTAAGATCAGCCTGCAGAGACATGCAAAGTGATCCTTTCATACACTTCCTGCTTTCTATGTAATCCTAACTAGAAACACTTGGGCCAGACCACAGGGCATTTTTAGCTCTCTTTTTTATTTTACATGTATATATGTGTATGTTAATAATAAAACACTAAAATGCCCTGTGGGCAAGACTGGTTGAAATGTCCCTAGAACATGTGTTTGAAACAACATTCAAATTTAGCAGGATAAGGGTTATAACGCACTAGCTATGCTTGAACAGTCGAGAGCTGATTTGAAAAAGTATTTTTCGTTGAAATAATTAGTTTGGGTAAAAAACAGACTCTAAATATTTATTGAATGATTAATCAATTTGATCAGTTAGTAGCCATGATTTGCTTTGTTTGATGGAATTGGGCTTTAAGCTACTTTCAACATTCATTCAGTTTTATCACAGCAGCTTAAGCACCTAACAATGGGTTCCTGGTATTTTTCACACCAGTACTAATAAAAAAATCCTTTCTGATATCCCACATACTGTTGGCCTACGACTATCAACCCATTGATGGAAGACTAATCGGAAGAGAGTTGCTGTTGAGAATCTATTCCGGGACCCTTTTTAATTGTAGTCCCACTGGCTACTAACTGCGCTATAACGGCAGCTGTCAGTTTGTAGAAGGCAGGACTGATGTGCAAATCTATGACAATGGTTCAAGTCCGACAAAACACTCTTCATTACCAGTAATTAAAAGATAATTTAAGACTGAGCAATTAATATCCCTCTTTTGATAAAAGTTTTTAGGAAATATTACATTGATAATGAGTGATCAAAACCTTGTAACCACAGCATGAAAAAGCACTGATAACAAAATGTCTTCATATACTTGTCTTAATTGATATCTATTTGGTAATATAGATCTATTATTGTTATTTGATGCACGCAGTCTAAAAATGTCACTTATAATATATTCCTAGGACAGAAATCAGTACTCATATTGTCACTTAATCGGCATAAGTACTGGAAAATTTTCCTTGAAGAATCTAGAGAGATTTACCAAAGTTTAAGAACTTGTTTCTGCTTGTTTAAACTTAGTTCACATAATTATATATATTACCCTGTGTGTGTCATTTCCAACAATTTCAAATGTGTGCAAAGCAAAGACTCTGGCCAGTCTGTGCATCGGACGAGTTTTACCAGAATCATCACTTTGCAATTTTTAGATAGATAAGGTCTTAAAGTATCTGTAGACACTTAAGCAATTACGAGGTAAATGTCTGGGCTGCTGAATGTTTGTACCTCACACAGATGTCAAATTGTTGGAAATGTCACACACAGGCTTATATCTGTTGCAATTGATGTTCTTGTTTGCATGACTTTACCTTTCTCATTCCCTTGCAATATTTTAATGGGTTTGAATACAAGCTGTAGTTATGAGGTTTTGACCCCCCATTAACAATATGAATGTTCAGAAAAACTTATAATGAATTTAAACCTATACCTGTTGAATTTGCCAATTTTTGGAAGATTTCATGGAGTCTGGCTCAAGTTTATCTAACAATAATCTCGCAGGCTGATCTTGGTCTTTACTGTCAGCAAAAGCTTTGTGAACAGCAGTTATAATTATGCTATATCATGAACAGTATCAAAAGGGTTAAGAAAGACTTAAATAGGTTAACTTTAAGGGGCTATAAATCACCCTTGAGTGACCATAAAACCTAATTTGGTTCAGTCATTAATCAAAGGTGGGAGGTCGTGGCAAGGGTATGTTACTCTCTAGATAGTCAATTGTAATATTTAAGGACAAAAACTTCTGTGAACATTAAAAAAAAGATGCTTTTGCAACTTTGCACTAATTTTTCACATACAAAATGGACAACTTGTACTATTTTAAAGGTTTTCAAATGTTTTGTCTTTCTGAATTAAAGGCTGGTGGATGGATTTGATTGTACTTATGTATTGTAAGCATAGGGAGCCCGCACATGATAATTCAACCTTAAGCACATGATAATTTAGCCTTAAAAACTTATTTTACATAAAAAAAAAAAAGATGTGTCGGTTCCACATGATTGTATGCAGGTGTAATAAATGACCAGAACCGCCGAAGCTCTAGTCAGCTGTACCCGCTGTCTTTTTTGGGAGTTGAGATCTTAAAGCCATTGGAGCATGTGGGTCTTCTTAGGCCTTTTGGTTTTTTAACATCCAACTTATACCTATATTGTAAACTTGAAAAGTTTCATTTGGTTTTGGAAATGTTTTTCAATGGTTTGACAGTATTGAGTGACCAGATTACAAACACAATTTTTGGATTAGAGAAAAAATACCATGGGCGTGAGAAAATTGGTTGAGTGTTATTTATATATTTTTGATGGATGATCCTTTTACAGCATTAATCTACATTTACACTAAAAAGAAAGGGAATCAATGGAAAAACATAAAAAAAAACACCCAACAACACTTGTATCAGGCAATTTTTCTATTTCTCAATATGTTTTCTTAAACTTGTTGATATATTGCAACTCAAAAACCATTAGTCTGCAACTCATTCGAATTTATAAAATGTTCATCATCTCCTCCTCCATCCCATCCACTCCCCCACATCCACCCCACCCATCCCCCTCTATCAGTCTGTCTTTCTATCAGCAAAATGTTGCACTTTAACCCTTACCTGTTTTACAAAATTTTGGACCTGTCCAAATTCAAAGGTTTTGCAGACGAAAATTTAAAGTGGATTTAATTTGAAAAATAACCATTCGGTAGGGTAGAAAATAGTGTGGGAAAAGGAGAAATTGCTTGTCAGAAGCAATTTCTTCTTTTTTCACAATGTTTGCTCAATCATAAAATCACAGTCACGTAAAAAGCCGGGATTAAACAGCAAAGGGTTAAACTAGATGAATTATTTCACCTCTTTTCAAGATACAATATTGCCCTGCATACAGGATGAAAAAACAATTTAGACTGTTTGCAAATTATAGCTGCTTTGCATGCAAGTAAACATGCAAAGCATGGTATAATTTGCAAATAGTTTGTGCAGTTTTGTCATCCTGCATGTAGGGCCTGTATCTGTATATGTTACATGGTGACAGATTTCATCATTATGCTTCAGCTGATACCAAGGTAAAGATCATCTGAAAAGATGTCAGGGTCATGGTTCATCGAGGTAAAATTTCTTTAAATTTTGTCTTTTCAGTTTTTGGTTAGGTTTGTGTGCTGACTGCAAAATTTCTATTTCAAATACTGCCCATGAATAAGTGAACTTTGATATGAATTTTTGTAACTTTATTTTAACCATATAAGGTAAAAAGTTGTAAAATGCACTGAGAAGGCCGCAGGTGAAGAAGTGTTCGGAATGATAAACTCCCTATCTCAAGGGCTACCACAAAGTTCTTTTATCTTTCCTATCTTCAAACCAGGATATATTTGCTCTTTCTTAAATACTGCCCTGTGTTCAGGATGTAAAAACGTTTTGATAGCGCTTTGAGATGATACCCCGCTTTGCACATGCACATACAAGCAAAACGATATATCATTTCAAAAACGCTTTACTAACGTTTTCATCCTGAACACAGGGCAGGTCTTAAAATGTTCTCAGTAACATGCATTTGTATACTTAGGTGGGCTATATTACATACTATATCATATAATTATAGCTTTGGTGCCATGGTCATCAGCTTTTTAGCTAGCTTTAGTTAACATACAAAATTTTGAGGAAGTTTCAAAGTTCAAATGAGTGCAACTGCCTCTGGCAGCTTAACCACTAAATCAATGAATACTTTCGCCATAAAAAGTAGTTCTCCCGTATTGATGCATACCTATGTCTGCAGTTTCACGCCCTCATACTTTAAGCTCGTAAGGGCAACCTGGTTTATGGTGAGCTGTGTGATCATTAGATATCCCTCGTACGTCATTCGTCTTCAACTCTCTTTAGTGTTTATATCATAGGGGCGACAATTCATGAATATTGGATAGTAATGTTTGTCAGGTCAATAATATGAACCATATGAATTAAAATTTGAAATATTCCGTATGAAAACACGAGAAAAGGATACCTGTTGACACTTTCTTTGTTTACATTCTAAAGGCCATACATTTAGCGCATTTATGATTTAGTATGTTAGTCAAAATGACAAAAACTTTCTGAAAGAGCAAAGTTCATCTGAAAATACAAACATAGGGACATTAAAATTTGGCTCACCCATGATAAACAATGACCAGAATACTTTGTATGTCAGAAAGGGGAATCATTTAGAAAATGAGAACATTTGAACAGAAAAAAGGAAGAAAAATCGGGATTTATGAGAAATTTTTCACACTCACAGCTGTGCAGTGATATTGGAATGTTGGAATGTAGATTTTCAAGAATGTCACATGTGTGCAGAGTAATGACTAATTTTCACTATGCACACTACTTTGTACGGTCACTTGGATGAACTATATCCAAATAAGAACTCATTCGAAAGTATGCTTTTTAACTCCTTGCTTTATTTAACCCTGATTTTGTATCATGATAATCTTTTAAAAGGAAGATAACTAAAATATCTATACTTTGCTAGCTTTCAGTACTTTCAGTACTTTTATCATGATTATGCTTGTTGAAAGATGGGACGTATTAGGTTTCACTAGGTATCCTGCAGGCGTGTGGCGTCTACTTCTTTGTTCAGAGCAGTCACCATATGTCTGATTGACATGAAACTTGGCAGGCAAGTTCCTCTTGTGATAACATAGTCCAATGCACAAGAACCGTAACTCTACCTAGCTTAATTTTTAGCTCGGCCGTTTTTAGAGAAAACGTGATGTATTCCTAGTCATGCAAAAACATTTTTTGATATCTCTGGTTCTCCTGAGGCATTCACTACAAACTTGGCATACATGTTCACCATCTAAAGAGCAACCATACTATCAAGAGGGATAACAATAGATGCATTATGTGAGAGTTATTCCCCTTTTTTGCCTTAGATATTTTCCACCATCCAGCACTCAACAGCCTAGCATAGGCACCCGTAGGTGGTGCTCTTGTTTATTTATTCCCTTTGTTGTATGAATGATTTCCCATTTTCATGGGGAAATTCTGTATCCACTATCAAGCACTTAGCAGCCAAGAGTCAGACATTCCGAGATGATACTCTTGTTGTATTTGGTGATTTCTAATTAATACTGTATATATTAATTGCTTTCATTTAAGACTTAATTTTTCTAATGAAACCCTAATTTGTTGGTACTCATTTGAATCATCTGGATGAGATATTTCAAATCGACTGCCTTAGTGGCCTAGTGATAAATGCGCTCGACCTGTGCCCTGTGGTTCAAGCCCCACTGTCGCCGGGGTGTGTTTATGGGCAAAACACTTAATAGCCAGCCCCCAGTTTACCCAGCTGTAAAATGCGGTAGCTGCCTCTCTCTCAGGGATGTGAAAACAACAGGACTGGGAGTTCGAGAGCAATTCTATAAGCTTAAGCTTTCGTCGCAATGGAACTAAAATAAATTAGTATAAACTAATTGAGTACCAACAATAGGAATTGTGTTGAAATATTTGAATTTGAAAAATAAAACACCCCTCTATCTATAGTTCTGCTAGATCATAGCTTCTTCATTTATGGATTGATTTCAAAATATCAAGGTTCAGAGTTTTGTACATGACCTATTTGAAGATGTGCCATTTTGAAACAAATTTAGGATAGCTTGAAGGCCAAGGTCACAGGTAAAGGTCAGATATTCAAATGGAGCTTGTCAAGAGATAAGGGGAGTAAAGCCAGTTTAGAACCATAATTTTTCAATGAAAACCTAAGTTGCGGTTAATCATTTTCATCATCTAGTCAAGAGAACTTCGAATTATTACACATAATATAGAATTTGTGCAAGTACATGTTTTGCTGAAATTATCAAAATTTGACCTCCTCCCCCCTCTAAAAAATAGAATACCCCCACTATCTGTAGCTTGGCTGGTAATGGTTTACATGAGGTCCAAATAGACCTTTTAGATTAGCCGAATCAAACAACTTGACCAATGTTGTTGCTTTGTCATATGTGGCAGGGCGGAGCCTAAGTATTGGTTCATTGCATTTAAGGTTAAGGTAAATCAGCTTTCATTTATAATTATTCAGTTTAATAGACAGTTGACACTCTTTATATCGAAGGTTGGCTATACTAAACCCTAAAGCTGAAGTAACAAGGATTTGGTAACCAAACGATGAAATGTGTTCATTTTCCCTCAACACATTTATCCTAAGGGTTTTATGATTCAGTTATTTATACATTTGACATGACTTTTTGAAAGATTGAAAACTATTGAAAAGTAAACTAGTCTAATTACATCACGGCTAAGCCATGCCCTACCAGTTGAATAATAACGCAGAATAAGTAGTGACCAAGGTGTAATTTAAGGGTTGATGACTATCACAAATATAATTACTCAAACCTTTGTTACATTTGCATTATACTGGTAATAGCCTACAGTGTAAAACCGACTTTTTCAACATTTGTGTGTAAAATTGGGGATTAACTTTTTACTATTTGCTCAACGAAAAGAAATCTTTTCAAATATTTTCGTTTTAGTTAACAGATTGACTTGACTTCTAGCTTTGCCTAAGCTATTGGACTTACAGAATTTTGAATTTCTCTTATAAAAAAGTGAAAATTAGACACAATATAATCAATTGAATGATTTTTACATCAGGAACAGGTAGGTCACTTTTTGTACATGATGTTTGGTATAAGTTATCTGCTGCAAGAAGAGTTCAAAAATCTGGTTCTTGAATGTTCTAGAAAAAGAAAAAGTTCATGATCTCATCTGGTTCTTGAATGTTGTAGAACTGATAAGTTGTAGTTCAAGACACACTAGAACTGATTCTTTCACTTCTAGAATAAGTTCTTTCACTTTTAGAACTAGTTCTTCCACTTGTAGAAGTAGTTCTAGAAGTTTAAGAACCAGTTCTAGAAGTGAAAGAATGTTCAAGAACCATTTCTTGAACTTTTTTGCAGGGGTTGATATTGGTAATATACATCAAGCAAATCAAACACTATGAAAAATGTTGAAATCTTTTTATTCTATATTGATTGGAAAACATATTTTGGCAGCCTGGGTTAATCCCTGTCAATTCTGCTTCCTGTGGAATGTGCATACCAATCAAGATGTAATTATTTTGCATAACCTAATAAGAATGTTGCCCTGTTTTTTGCAAATTTACATGCATTTACTGCCAGGGTAAGATTTTTAAACAGTTTTCTCATGTAGATAGATTTCCAATTTTTTTCACCCACTTAGATTCTCATCAATGACAGGAAACCCATTGAGCAATGAGTTTCATTAAGATCACAGGAGAAAGCTAAATGTTGGATTTTAACCTTGCCAAATGACTCCTTAACCCTTTGCTGTTTAATCCCTGCTCTTTACGTGCCTGTGATTTTATGATTGAGAAAACATTGTGAAAAAAGAAGAAATTGCTTCTGACAAGCAATTTCTTTTTCCACACTATGTTCTACCCAACTGAATGGTTATTTTTCATATAAATCCACTTTAAATTTTCGTCTGCAAAACCTTTGAATTTGGACAGGTCCAACATTTTGTGAAACAGGAAAGGGTTTAGCAGTGTCTATGCTAAGTTTGGAAAAGTAGGGGGGGGGGGGGGGGGGGTATTTTATTAAAAATCATCAACATTCCAAAAGAAATGTAATCCTTTGCTATTTATCTATGTAAAAGAATCCCTCATCATCTTCAAAAACGGGGGATTTGTTAGTCTAGTATGTCATCCCTTTTGTCACAATTCAATATAGGGTTAATTCATGTTTTTGAGGGCTTTAACATTTGCAGAGACCCGAAAATGGTTTAATGTGCTCGGGCTTTATAGTATTATGAGGGGCTCTGCAATTGTTAACGCCTGAAAAAACGTGAATTACCGGTAACGCTATTATTTCATAAAAAGATAGATTAGAGCATAAATTCAAACAGATATTGTGAAATAATTTCATAGAAAAAATATAAAACTAGTTACAAACTTACAAATATGCCGGAATAATCATAGGATGCATTACACGGTCCATTTTGTTTTTACCAATGTGGCTAGAAAAATTTATGACGTCACACAACTTAATGCGGGAATTATAGCAACGTCTTTAGGTATGCTCTATGATAATGTTTGACATGAATAATTTTCACACATTTTAATCAGGGGTGTGGAATTCCTATGCCCGACTTGTCCGACCCGGGCTTTTTCACTTGCGGGCAAGTAAATTTTTCTAGGTCACTTGTCCATGGACAAGTAAATATCAGAGCAAATCTTAGAACAGCAACAAAAAGAACTAGGAGAAAAGTCATCCTTATACTTGTATCAAAGTGTAGAAAAATTGTCTTTAATGAAGAAAGTGCTGGGCTACAGCATTTTCATCATTAAAAACAATGTTTTCTAAATATTTATCAATCCATTTTTTTGGTGGACAAGTTCTTTTTGATCTCGGGCAAGTAGGAAATTAATTTTTACTTGTCCATGGACAAGCCTGGATAATTTATTTTTTCCACACCCCTGTTTTACTAATCAATGTCTAGACTTCTAGATCTTTTTATTTTTGCATTTTGAATAGAATGCATAAAACATCCTTATAAGAATCAAGGAAATTGATTAAATTGTATAAGCCCAAATCGCAGATATTTAAGTAAAAAAAAAAGCTGGGCGTTAACGGCACGTGAATTTACTGATTAATCCACTTTTTCTTCCATTAACGCCAGGGTTTTGTCTGTTAACATATGCCTTTAACAACCCGAAAACATACATTTTATGCAATAATAATTGGATAACATGTACTTTGGTAAAATCTTTCTTTCAAACTTGTGATTTTAAAAAAAGTTATATTTTAATACACAAGTGATGCGTTATTTTTGTTGTTGAGTATATTTTGAGCAGTTGCTTATAAATAGTACCCTTCTTTCTGACATTCCAATGGCATGTTGATGACTCAGCGCAAAACAGTTGTTACTGCCTTTATGTTTATAGGCAGTTACAACTGTTTTACTCTGAGCTATCAATATATCAGAAAGATGCGTATGTTAGTGCAGCTAATGAGATGTCAGCGAATACACTTTACAAGAATCTCAGCTCAATGAAATATGTTGACCTTAAGTTGGCCTGAGGCAAATTATGTGAAATTAATAATTTATCAATATGTGAAGTTATATGGATAAATAATTACTTAATTGATTTACCTCAGGCAAAATTGATATTTTGTTAATTACAACTACATGTACATGATTTATACAAATTAGTTTCTCACCCTAGTCCCAAATTTATGCATGGGCTAGATCTTTGGTACTGTATTGCATCTAAGTAGATCCCCCTCTCCAATAGTAGCTCTCCCTACATTATTTGAGCCTGTGCGTGACATTTCCAACAATTTGACATCTGCGTGGTATGCAAATATTTATCAGCCTGGGCATTTGTATCGAGTAATTATGAATAATTGTCTTACTGTCTACAGATACTTTGACACCTTATTTATCTACAAATTGCATAGTGAAGACTGGTCAGATTGTGTAGATGCACAGACTGGCCAGAGTATTTGCTTTGCTCACATATGAAATTGTTGGAAATGCCACACACAGGCTCATTTACTAAGAAAAACTCATTTTACCTTATCAAAACTACCTAAATTTTAAGAAGTTTACAATTCATTTAAATAATTGTTTAGAAATAAGCCTAAAATTAAAGGAAAAGATGTAAAAGACTTTCAAATAGTGCAAGATCATAGGTCTATGTTAAGTATTGAAATTAAGGGCCATTTGCATTAGATGGCGACTACACCATGATTCCTTGGCAATCAAGTATTTTTCAAATCACAGTGGGATCACAAACATTCATACTTTTTTTGGGAAAAAATATACTTGCATTTTCACACTATTAATGGCAATCCCTTCCACGCTCCTTTGGCAGTTCTACTGCCCTTCTATGGTGTTTGAATTGGATTTGCTGTGGTCCTATGATGCTTTTACTGCACTGATTTGAGATGCTCTGGAAATATTCAGAACAATGTAAGAGCGCCATGGCATCACTGAATACTTTGACAGGCCTTTTTGACATTTTATGGGCTTAACACCAGTTGTTCTATACTGTCAGAGTGACTTGTTCAGTTGGCAGAAAGCTAAACTTCAAATGTTGAGAATATTTATTCACCAATGGTTAAGGGTAAAGGATTGATATTAAATTAATTAAACCATGAATGGGTTTATTATAAACAAATTAACACTTAGTATGATCTTTATTTAAAAAAAAATTATTAACTGTGAAAGGCCTTATTAAGGATTTATGTATAGTATCTGTCAAGTAGGCCCACAAGGTACCTGTGTGCTTTGTCTTGTTTCACATGTTCAAATTAAGGGATTTACTGACAGAATTGTGAGGGTTGTAAGAACTTCCTTTCAAATGAATGTAAAATAAAAATGGTATTTCCTTTAAAAATCCTTCAAAGTACCAAACATAGAAAAGGAGTTTTTTATTTAGAATCCAATTTTTGAAGCAAATTGATGTATGATATTTTCCAAACTGCCTTTAATTTGAGGTTGATTTCCTTTGAACAATCATCTATATAATTGTCAGAGAATATTATTAGAGAGAAATCACTCAAAAAATCTTAAATATATGATAAATCATCAGTCAATATTAATTTTGAGTCAATGGTAAAAGGGAGCTATTGTTGGGATTTGGAATGACCCTCTTATTAAAGGAAATACCGTAGGTTTTAACCATTACTGATTTTTAGCTCACCTGAGCACATCGTGCTCAAGGTGAGCTTTTGTGATCATTGAATGTCCGTCGTCCGTCGTGTGTCGTCCGTCGTCAGGCATCAACAAATTAAGTGTTTACACTCTAGAGGCCACAAATTTGAGCCAATCATCATGAAACTTGGTCAGAATAATTGTCAGGTCACAAGGATGAACCCTATTGAAAATGGGAAGGATCCATGCAATATCACAGGAAAAGGAGCCTTAATGACATTATTCTTGTTTACACTCTAGAGGCCACAAATATGGTCCAATCATCATGAAACTTGGTCAGAATGATTGTCAGGTCACAAGGATGAACCCTATCGAAAATGGGAAGGATCCATGCCATATCACAGGAAAAGGAGCCTAAATGACTTTTTTCTTGTTTACACTCTAGAGGCAACAAATATGGCCCAATCTTCATGAAACTTGGTCAGAATGATTGTCAGGTCACAAGGATGAACCCTATTGAAAATTGGAAGGATCTGTGCCATATCACAGGAAAAGGAGCCTTAATGACATTTTTTCTTGTTTACAGTCTAGAGGCCACAAACTTTGTCCAATCTTCCTGAAACTTGGTCAGAATAATTGTCAGGTCACAAGAATGAATCCTATTGAAAATGGGAAGGATGTGAGTCATATCACAGGAAAAGGGGCTTTAAAGACAATTTTCTTGTTTATGCTCTTGAGGCAACAAATATGGTCCAATCTTTATGAAACTTGGTCAGAATGTTTCTAAGGTCATAAGGATGAACTCTAATGAAAATGGGAAGGATCAAGGCAAAATCACAGGAAAAGGGGCCTTAAAGAAAATTTTCTTGTTTACACTCTAGAGGCCACAAATATTGTCCAATCTTCATGAAATTTGGTCCGAATGATGGACAGGTCACAAAGATGTACCCTATCAAACATGGGAAAAAGATCCATGCCATATCACAGGAAAAGGGGCCAAAATGACAATTTTCTTGTTTACACTCTAGAGGCCACAAATATGGTCTAATCTTTATGAAACTCGGACAGAATGTTTGCCAGGTAACAAGGATGAACCCTTTTGAAAATGGGAAGGATCTGTGCCATATCATGGGAAAAGGGGTCTTGTTAACACTCTAGGACCATCATGGTCCTCTTGTTTAGCTGCACTGGCCCAAGGCCAGCGAGCTATTGTCATGGCGGTGTGTCCGGCGTGCGTCCGTCAGTCCGTCCGTGCGTTCGTGTGTGCGTAAACTTTTTCTTTAAACATCTTCTCCTCCCAAACCATTTGGCCAATTTTAACAAAACTTGGTATAAATAATCCTTGGGTGACCTTCTTCTAAAATTGTTAAAGAAATTTTGATGGACCCCCAAATATGGGCGTGGCATTTTTTCACTTGAAAACTTTAAAAATCTTCATCTCCCAAACCATTGCCAATTGGGCCAATTTTGACAAAACTTGGTAGAAATGATCCTTGGATGACCCTCTTCTAAAATTGTTAAAGAAATTTTGATTGACCCCTAAATATGGGCGTGGCATTTTTTCACTTGAAAACTTTATAAATCTTCTTCTCCCAAACCATTGGGCCAATTTTAATGAAACTTGGCAGGGATGATCCTTAGATGAACTTTTACTTACGTTGTTAAAGAAATTTTAATTGACCCCCAAATATGGGCGTGTCAGGGCGTGGCATTTTTTAGCGAGCTATTGTCATGGCGGTGTGTCCGTCGTGCGTGTGTCCGTCCGTCCGTCTGTGCGTCCTTGCGTAAACTTTTTCTTTAAACATCTTCTCCTCCAAAACCTATGGGTGGATTTTGATGAAACTTGGTAGAAATGTTCCTTGGGTGACCTTCTTCTGAAATTGTTAAAGAAATTTTGATTGACCCCCAAATATGGGCGTGGTAGTGAGTGGCAGTGCGTGGCATTTTTTCACTTTGAAATCTTTAAAAATCTTCTCCCAAACCGTTGGGCAAATTTCAATGAAACTTGGAATGGATGTTCCTTGGGTGACCCTCAACCTAAATTAGTCAAGAAATTTTGATTGACCCCCAAATATGGGCGTGGCAGGGCGGGGCTTATTTTGAGCCCAAAATCTTTGAATGACATCTTCTCCTGAACCACTGGGCCGATTTCAACCAAACTTTACCAAAATGTTCCTGGGATGACCCTTTACCTAAATTGTTCAAGAAATTTTGATTGACCCCCCAATATGGGCGTGGCAGGGCGGGGCTTATTTTGAGCCCGAAATCTTTGAATGACATCTCCTCCTGAACCACGGGGCTGATTTCAACCAAACTTTACCAAAAAGTTCCTGGGGTAACCCTTTTCAAAAATTGTTCCTGAAATTTTGATTGGCCACCAAATATGGGGGTGGCAGGGCGGGGCTTATCTGAGCCCGAAATCTTTGAACGACATTTCCTCCTGAACCATTGAGCCGATTTCAATGAAACTTTACCAGAATGTTCCTTGGGAGACCCTTTCCAAAAGGTGCTCTCATAATTTTGATTGGCCCATAAAAATGGGTGTGGCAGGGTGGGGCTTATTTTGAGCCCTAATTCTTTGAAGGACATCTCCTCCTGAATCACTGGGCTGATTTCAATGAAATTTTACCAGAATGTTCCTTCTGTGACCCTTTTCAAAAATTGTATGCGAAATATTAATTAGCCCTTAAATATTGGCATGTCAGGGTGTGGCTTATTTTGAGCCCGAAATCTTTGAACTACATCTCCTGATGAAGGTTGGGCCAATTTCAATGAAACTTGAGAATTTTGGTGCAATGTGAGCCATACCCAGTTAATTAATATAAATTAGGTCTTAAGAGATTTCAAAGTGTTGTTTTAATTCAAAGAAAGATTCATTTAATGCAAGTCTAATGATGTTAAAGCCAGTGGAGTGATACAGGCCCTCTTGGGCCTCTTGTTTTACTGACTCTACCATTGAATGTTAAAGTTCTTGTACTCCTAGAGGAGTCTACTATATTAAGAATGAAAACAATTGTAAAATTAACAAGAAAATTCCAATGAATAACTTACATATACCCGGTAATTTGTTACAGAATTGTCATAATATGTACAACTTATGTCCATAATTTACAGAGCTCTACTGTATGGAGTTTTAATAGGATTCTGCAGGAATCTCTTCTTGTTACTGTGAGTATCATTCCGGATAACCGGGAATCCCTTCTTTCATTTACATACGTAGAAATTTAAAGGAAGGGTAAGGAAAAGAATTAAGATAGTGATATATTGTAGAAAGGGTTTTAACTTCACTTTTCTTCCATGCAAACACAAGGAACAAAGTAGAATTTGAACCTTAGCTTGAAAAAAATGGCCCCCCATCCAAGCCTTGGTGATGGATGGAGGGCATTATTGGAGTAAAGCCGGAGGCTGAGCATGTAGAAAACAGCATATCGTTCTGAACATATTCTACCATCTCGCTTTAAAGATAAATCAAATACACCCCCATGTCACTACGGGAAGTCACAATCACATGTTTCATAATTCAAAGGAAGTGTTGCTTAGTTGCACATAAAACAGGGGGGGAGTGAAAAAGACACATTATGCAAAACAGACAATGTCAAGGTTACAGACAACATGAACAACTAAAAGGTCTTTACATAAGCAGCATTATAGCTCTTACCTACACAGCAAACGAAATGAATTACCATTAGCAATGCAGGGAAGGGTTCCTACATGCTCAGCCTCCGGCTTTACTCCAATAATGCCCTCCATCCATCACCAAGGCTTGGATGGGGGGCCATTATTTTTCGTAAAGCCTTCGGCTTTCACATGTAGAAAACAGCATCTAAAGGCAACTAAGCAAAACTGGTCTTACTGGTCTAAAGGAGAAAAGTACCAACTATAAGAGAAAACTAATATTTATGCACCAATCTGGTAATTGACTAACAACAAACATTATCTCAATTTAATCGCATATTCCCAAACAATCAGTCCATTTATCCCAGTACTGCTTTAGCAAAAGACAACTGGCTATTACTTATAACCTGTCTATGATAGAATTTCCTGAAATTTTTATCAGAAGACCAGTCCGCAGTATTCAGTATCTTACTCAAAGAGCATCCCTTATGAAATGCTGCCGAAGTAGAGGCACTCCTGACGGAATGAGCTTTGAATATACATGTATCTATTCCTGACAACTCAAGTACACACCTTAACCATCTGGCAATAGTACTAGTACATACTGCTTTGTATGTCTGATATGAAATCAAAAGTGAGTTACTCAGTCTAACCTGTTTAGTACAGTCTATGTAATAACTCAAGGTGGGAAACGCACACAAGGACTCATTCCTGAAATGTTCCACTTTAAAAACATAACTATGCCCTCGTCTAGTTGTTTTCAAATGCTGCGGGAAAGTGAAAATCATAACACCTTTATCCTTAGTCATATAATCCAAGTTTAACCCTGCCAAAGTCTGAGCTCGAGGTGCAGAGGCTAACGCCAGAAGAGCAACTAGTTTGAAAGTAATAAGTTTTAACATCAATTGATCCAAAGGGTACAGGCTTGAGAGATACCTTAAAACGACTGATACATCCCATGTAAATTGGTACCTTGGTAACGGAGGTTTTTGATAAAACACTCCTTTCATAAATCTATTTATAAGTATGCAGTCCTTACACCATTTATTACCAAAGAGTGGAAGTGTTTGCAACAACATAGCCTTATGACTGTTAATACAGGAATAAGATTTTCCAGACTTATATAAGAAAAATAGAAATTTAACTACTTCAACCTCAGTCGTGTAAAGGGGATCTCTCGACCTGAGACAATTCCAAGTATACCACTTTCTCCAAGCGAAGTTATACTGTTTCTGTGTACCTTCACTCCACGAACTAATAATGAGTTTTGTAATCTCTCCCTGAAGGCCTGTTTTACGCAATACTTGCCCGATATGGTAACAGCGATCATCTGAATGGAACTGTGAAGTGGATGTAACTTTCCGTTGTGTGGCATTGTCAGAAGGTTTTTGTGGTGTGGTAACCTGACCGGATAAGAACAAATATTTTCCAGAATAAGTGGAAACCATGCCTGTGCTTTACAATAATAGCTTTCTCCACCTTATCTTGCAAGAGTTTATTCATGACTTTCCTAATCAAATTAAATGGTGGAAATATGTAAGGTATAAGATTAGTCCAACATAAAGTGGATGAATTGAAATTCATGGCCCCAGGCTCTGGAAACCATGAAACAAACCTCTTGATCCTAGCATTTAACCTGGACGCAGACAAATCTATATCTGGCATAAAGAAATGTATGCATAATCTATCAAAAATATCTTTCTTAAGCATCCACTCTGTGGCATCAGAGAAATTTCTTGAATAGAAATCAGCTGAGTTTCTTTCCCAGCTATAAATATGGCTGTTACTGTTATGTGTCTGTCCAGACACCAATACCATAATTTCTTTGCCAACCTATCAAGACCAAGGGAGCACATACCCCCCATGTCATTGATATAAGCGACAGCAGAGATATTGTCGGATTGAATCTCAATATGTACATTGGAACAATTTGAATAAAAAGCTTGAAGTGCATAATAAATTGCTAATAATTCCAGGTAATTAATATTTTCTTCAAGTTCTAATGAAACCCATCGCCCTTGAGCAATTTGTTCGTTATCTAAATCAATAGCACCCCACCCTGCACCACTCGCATCTGAAATCAACCTCTTTATCTCTAATGGGTTTACCATTCTTTTTGGCAGCATTTAATTGCCACCACTTTAATTCTGAAATGCTATCCATTGATAAAACTTCTTTATCATCAAAATTAAGATCAGATCCAAGTCCAAATATTTTGTCTCTTTCCAATGCTCTGTAGTGCAATCAGAAATTGCATAAAATGCACTTACAACTAAGCCTATAAAGGAGGCAAGTTCCCGAACTATCACCTCTCTCAAGCCTAACAATTTATTTGCCTTTGTAACTAACTTAAATATTTTCTCATCAGTGAGAAATACCATGAAAGCTACAGAATCTACTACAAACCCGAAGAAGATGATTCTTTGAGTAGGAACTAAGACAGATTTCTTCAAATTAATTACATAACCAAGTTCTTGTAAAGTATTCACTATAGTACTAGTATTACTAGAACATAGCTTCCTGTCTGAGTTCATATTTAAAGAATCATCTATGTAATATGAACAACGAATATTCTGCAGTCTAAACCAAGCGTACAAAGGCTTGAGAATCTTGGTTAACACGAACGGTGAGGATTTTAGGCCAAAGGGTAGACAAATGAACTTCATCAGGGAACCCCTCCAATAGAATTTCAAATACTTCTGATAATCAGTATCAATGGGCACTGAGAAATAGGCATCACTCAAGTCAATTGAGGTGAAGAAATCTTTTTCTTGAATAAGGTCTAAAACTACCTTAAAAGTCTCTTGTTTAAAATGATCATAATGCACGAAATGATTGAGATATCTTAAATTGATAACAGGTCTAAATTTACCATTCTTTTTTTGGTACTATAAAAAGAGTAGAAATGAACTCCCCTTCTTCATGTGCTGAGGGAACAACAGCTCCTTTTAATAACAGTTCCTTAACTTCGTTATCAACTAAATCAAATTGGTCCCCACTAAAGGGGATTTCATTTGGGATTCTATTTTGAAAAGGGGGGCTATCAAAACAAATTTTGTACCCAGAAATTGCTTCCAAGACCCATGGGTCATTAGTAATTTGATGCCATTTCTCTTTGTGAAATTTAAGTTTACCAACGTTGGAACAACTTGTACTTACATTTAACCGCCGCGATATAACTGAAATAATGTTGAAAGCGGCGTAAAAACCCCATTCAATACTTACATTTAAATGTGATTCTATTCATTTGGGGACGTCTGAGTAGCTGTTGGGGCCTTTCTTGGTATTCGATAGTTTTTTGAACCCCTTTGTTGAGCACCTCTAGTCGAGGGATAAGGCTGATATCTTTGATTTCCAGTCCCATATGAATTGGAATTGTAGTTATTGTTTCCATTTCCACCATAATAACCTCTCCTTTGAAAACGTCCTCTGCCTCGAAAAGAGGGCTTGAAAGAGTTTGATTGATCCTTGCCTAAAGCAACAAGTGAGTCACAGTTTTTGATATCTTTTGAGATTTCTTCTCCAAACAAATTCCCAGTTATTGGCATAGATATGTTACATAAAGAATGATACTTCTTTTTAAGGGTTGGTCGAATCATGTAGCAACGTCTCTCTGACAAATTGAACTGGACTTGACCCAGCAAAGTAAGTGAATCCGCAAGTAAAGTCTTGGCTTCATTATTTCCAGATGTCTGTGGTTTCAAAACTTCAGCTAGCTGAATAATAGGGGTTATACCCGAGGCAACTAAATTTTGAATTTCGGCCATACTTCTATCAACGGTCTGGCTATGCCTATCCATTATCTTCCATATTTCATTATTGACGAGTGGAGCACATGCTCTGTCACAATTTTCTGGGATCTTGTATTTGCTAAGTAAAGTATCTGTGTCACATTGAGATGTGCAAGCTGTATTAATAAGGTTAGCAAGTGATTTTAACACTGGTTTTCCTTTGACAGGTGCCTTTAGTCGAGGCATATCCCACTCTGATTCATCATCAATTTCACCTTCTTCAAAAAGGGCATTTGACATGTCCCTCAACACATTGCTTTGTTCTCTAACCGGAGATTCACGGCCAGAAATATCATCCCTATCTACACTAACTGTCAACTTTCTAGCATTAGACAAAGAATGACCATACAGTTCCTGCATGTCCTGATTTTCTAAATTCTCACTGTCACTGTAACCAGAATTATCTAGACCCAAAAGGTTTTTCAAATTCACTATATCATTGGGAGTCAACTTTGACAAGTCAAATTTGTTGAACGACGTCGAACTCGAGTCTTTGTTTTTTATTTCAGAAGTCACTTTCTTCTTTTTCTGTACATTTTCAGAGTCATTTTTTCTTCTGGGACTTCGTCCCAGTCTTTTTCTCAGACGATGCTTTCTGTTTTTTGTGGCGGGTTTCTTTTTCCGATTCGCTCAGCGAGCTGAATCCCAAGAAGCTTTTTTCAGAATCGTCACAACTGACAACGGCTGCTTCGTCGTTTGAGGCCATTATATGGATGAAGACAGTTAAATAATACTGGGACAGCGTCCACAGTAGCCTAGTTGACAATAACTTACCAAGATTCCGAGGCACAAAGCCAATGTAAGCGCGATATCTTCGATGTTTACTGGTCGAACGCCGAAAGGAATATGAAACATGTGATTGTGACTTCCGGTAGTCATGTGGGGGTGTATTTGATTTATCTTTAAAGCGCGATGGTAGAATATGTTCGGAACGATATGCTGTTTTCTACACGGAAAGCCGAAGGCTTTACGAAAAATAATGAATTCTGATTGAAAGAACATCTAAATTCAAGAAGGATCCTGATGAAATCCTTTGCTTTTAACTAATGGGACCCCTCCTGAAGTTTAAGGATCCGGGGACACTGTTGGTTAGTGTTGAACCCTGCTCTAATCCCTAGCTAATTAACCCTTGTCATGCTTAACAAATTTTGGCTAAAAATTTTCATCAAAATCAAAGGGCAAAAAGAACTGAAAGCACCAACTGTATGTCTTTTTTTATACGGAAAACTAAATCTATTGACAATTCTGGTTGGAAAGTGAGAAATAGGTGGTGTAGACTAACATCAGACTGCACTTATGTGCAGGCTGATGTTTGTCTGTAGCTCCTGCCAAAGCAGGAATATTCTTGGTTCAGCATGACGAGGGTAAATACTTTTACAGTTCTATGGAAGGAAACATTACCAGTAGCATGGACAACCCTTACCTACTTAGAGCACAATGTCAATGGTGAGAGCGCAGTCCTGTCCACCAACACACCAGTCCATTCAGTCTGAAAATCTTGGTGAGTACTGAGTTGTTTAGTAAGATAATCTTTTTGTCTAGAAACATATTGACCAACTATCAGATATTTCAGTGCTTTTGTTTTCATGGAATTATGGAAAAATATACAGCATGACAAAGGTTACTTTGGCCTATCTCGACCTAGACCAATGTTCCTACCATTAAAACTAACATTCCATTCGAACAAGTAGTATACCGGTACCTACCGATCAACCTATCTTTTAGTAGCTAAGGCTTATAAATTCCTGTTGGTCAAACTAAATGAATGTTGGTCCATGTCCAGAAAGGTCATTGTCATTAGGCAACCAAAATGTTCTGTCGTGTCCAAAGCTAGAATAAAGACCTAGATACCACATTTTGTTGGCCCACTGATGATATCCTTTTACCTCAGTCTTCATGCATGGTTCAAAAGTGGCAAAGGAAAGTGTTGTTTTAAGAGTCTGAATTGATACAACTCATCTATAGTTCAATTGCTTTGTTCTTCATTTGATGTATATTTTCCCTCATTTATCTTTTGCTGTAAGTCAGATTTATGCACACTTAAGCAAAGACACAACCAGAGAGACAATGGAAATGGCCAATTAGGGTAAGGGGCAAGTCATTACAGGGGCCATTGACCCTACCCTAGGGGACTTACAAAGAGTACTTAATTTGAATTATTAAACACAATTATTATTAAAACATTATCAATATTCTAACATTTTGCAATCAGACATAATTGAAAATCAAGTCATGATTGACCTCTGATGCTCAAAGATTTTTTTTAAAAAAAAAAAAGAAAAAAAGTCCACAATGGAGGCTGGAACTCAGCTGAAATTAACTCATTCAGAATAGGTTCAAAGTCTAGTGTCCTTACTACTGAGACAAAGATCTTCCCTGACACAGGCAGCTGCAATAGCATTTAACCTTTGTCATTCTGAACCTGGAATATTCCTGCTTTGGCAGGAGATGTAGACAAACATCAGCCTGCACATATGTGCAGTCTGATATTGGTCTACACAACCTGTTTTTCACTTTCCAACCAGAATTGTCAATAGATTTAGTTTTCCAAATAAAACAATTGACATACAGTCGGTACTTTCAGTGCTTTTTGCCCTTTGATTTTGATGGCGTTTTTTAGCCAAAATTTATTCAGCATGATAAGGGTTAAGAAAGTCAGAACCAGTAATAGTTTCGCAATGCTTTGGAAGTCTTAACCCTTGTCATGCTGAATAAAAGTCTCGGCTAAATTGCATTATAATCCAAGTGCTGAAGTCCTAATTTTTGAGTCAAAAATTGAATTTTTTTCTGGCTTAAAAAGGAAAACAAGCAGTATGGCCTAAGATCAGACCGCATATATGATCTTTGTCTATACCTCTTGCCAAAATAGGAATTTTGCAGGTTCAGCATGACAAGGGTTAAACTTTAACAGTGTTAACGATGTATCCTAATAATTTTATAAATTTTATAACTTCGGTTATCATAGTGAAAGACCATGAGTTCAGAAATGTTGCCAAACTATTAAGGGTCCACTAACTTAAACCTTACAAGCTTTGCTGGGTGGGTAGAGAGATATACCATAAGGGGATTCACCAAATTGTGCCTAGAAATGTCTGTGATCAATTCCATTGTCATTTTCAAGAGGAAAAAGGTTTGTAAAGCAACAATAAGAGGATTTTGTGGCATAGATAAATAATTGCCATTGATTATTAGAGGATTGTAATAACAAAGGGAAGGCATGAAATGACAGACTGTCACTTCACAAGAGCATTTCTGTTTTAAAAGTAAATTACAGTATGAGTTAAAAAAAATACAGGGAATCCATGTTACTCCATTTCATTTCCTCAACACTCTTTTTAGCTCACCTGAGCACGAAGTACTCAAGGTGAGCTTTTGGGGTTACTTGATGTCCGTCGTCCGTTGTGCATTGTGTGTTGTGCGTCGTGCATCGTCAACATTTACCTTGTGGACACTCTAGAAGCCATATTTTTAGCCCAATCAACCTCAAAATTGGTCAGAATGTTTATCTTGATGAAATCTTGGACAAGTTCGAAATTGGGTCAAGTGGGGTCAAAAACTAGGTCATGGGGTCAATTCTTAGAAAAACCTTGTGGACACTCTAGAGGCCATATTTTTAGCCCAATCAACCTCAAAATTGGTCAGAATGATTATCTTGATGAAATCTTGGACAAGTTCGAAATTGGGTCAAGTGGGGTCAAAAACTAGGTCATGGCATCAATTCTTAGAAAAACCTTGTGGACACTCTAGAGTCCATATTTTTAGCCCAATCAACATGAAAATTGGTTAGAATGTTTATCTTGATGAAATCTTGGACAAGTTTGAAATTGGGTCAATTGGGGTCAAAAACTAGGTCACTGGGTCAATTCTTAGAAAAACCTTGTCGGAACTCTAGAGGCCCTATTTTTAGCCCAATCAACCTGAAAATTGGTCAGAATGTTCATCTTGATAAAATCTCGGACAAGTTCGAAATTGGGTCAAGTGGGGTCAAAAAGTAGGTCACAGGGTCAAATCTTAGAAAAACATTGAGAACACTCTAGAGGCCATATTAAAAGCCCAATCAACCTGAAAATTGGTCAGAATGAATATCTTGGTAAAATCTTTGACAAGTTTGAAATTGGGTTAATTGAGGTCAAAAACTAGGTCATGGGGGTCAATTCTTAGAAAAACCTTGTGATCACTCTAGATGCCCTATTTTTAGCCCAATCAACCTGAAAATTGGTCAGAATAATTATCTTGATAAAATCTCGGACAAGTTTGAAATTAGGTCAATTGGGGTCAAAAATTAGGTCAAAGGGTCAATTCTTAGAAAAACCTTGTAGGCACTCTAGATGCCATATTTTTAGCCCAATCACCCTGAAAATTGGTCAGAATGATTATCTTGATAAAATCTCGGACAAGTCTGAAATTGGGTCAAGTGGGTTCAAAAACTAGGTCATGGGGGTCAATTCTTAGAAAAACCTTGTGGACACTCTAGAGGCCATATTTTTGGGCCCAATCAACCTGAAAATTAGTCAGAATGAATATCTTGATGAAATCTCAAACAGGTTCGAAATTGGGTCAATTGAGGTAAAAAACTAGGTCACAAGGTCAATTCTAAACAAAAACCTTGTGGACACTCTAGAGGCCCTATTTATATACCAATCAACCTCAAAAGTGGTCAGAATGATTATCTTGATAAAATCTCGGACAAGTTCGAAATTGGGTCAAGTGGGGTCAAAAACTAGGTCACTGGGTCAATTCTTAGAAAAACCTTGTGGACACTCTAGAGGCCATATTTTTGGGCCCAATCAACCTGAAAATTGGTCAGAATGATTATCTTGATGAAATCTTGGACAAGTTTGAAATTGGGTCAATTGGGGTCAAAAACTAGGTCACTGGGTCAATTCTTAGAAAAACCTTGTGGACACTCTAGAGGCCTTATTTTAGCCCAATCAACTTGAAAATTGGTCAGAATGATTATCTTGATAAAATCTCGGACAAGTTCGAAATTGGGTCAAGTGGGGTCAAAAAGTAGGTCACAGGGTCAGTTCTTAGAAAAACATTGAGGACACTCAAGAGGCCATATTTTTAGCCCAATCAACCTCAAAATTGGTCAGAATGATTATCTTGACCAAATCTCGGACAGGTTCAAAATTGGGTCAAGTGGAGTCAAAATCTAGGACACTGGGTCAAATCTTAGAAAAACCTTGTGGACACCCTAGAGCCCATATTTTTTTAAGCACAATCAACATGAAAATTGGATAGAATGATTATCTTGATGAAATCTCGGACAAGTTCGAAATTGAGTCAAGTGGGGTCAAAAACTAGGTCATGGCATCAATTCTTAGAAAAACCTTGTGGACACTCTAGAGTCCATATTTTTAGCCCAATCAACCTGAAAATTGGTTAGAATGTTTATCTTGATAAAATCTCGGACAAGTTAGAAATTGGGTCAAGTGGGGTCAAAAAGTAGGTCACAGGGTCAAATCTTAGAAAAACATTGAGGACACTCTAGAGGCCATATTAAAAGCCCAATCAACCTGAAAATTGGTCAGAATGAATATCTTGATGTAATCTTTGACAAGTTTGAAATTGGGTTAATTGAGGTCAAAAACTAGGTCATGGGGGTCAATTCTTAGAAAAACCTTGTGATCACTCTAGATGCCCTATTTTTAGCCCAATCAACCTAAAAATTGGTCAGAATAATTATCTTGATAAAATCTCGGACAAGTTCGAAATTGGGTCAATTGGGGTCAAAAATTAGGTCAAAGGGTCAAATCTTAGAAAAACCTTGTAGGCACTCTAGAGGCCATATTTTTAGCCCAATCAACCTGAAAATTGGTCAGAATGATTATCTTGATAAAATTTTGGACAAGTCTGAAATTGGGTCAAGTGGGGTCAAAAAGTAGGTCACAGGGTCAAATCTTAGAAAAACATTGAGAACACTCTAGAGGCCATATTTTTGGGCCCAATCAACCTGAAAATTGGTCAGAATGAATATCTTGATGAAATCTCAAACATGTTCGAAATTAGGTCAATTGAGGTCAAAAACTAGGTCATGAGGTCAAGTCTTAAAAAAAAACTTGTGGACACTCTAGAGGCCCTATTTATATACCAATCAACCTCAAAAATGGTCAGAATGTTTATCTTGATAAAATCTCGGACAATTTCGAAATTGGGTCAAGTGGGGTCAAAAACTAGGTCACTGGGTCAATTCTTAGAAAACCTTGTGGACACTCTAGAGGCCATATTTTAAGCCCAATCAACTTTGAAATTGGTCAGAATGTTTATCTTGATAAAATCATGGACAAGTTCGAAATTGGGTCAAGTGGGGTCAAAAACTAGGTCACTGGGTCAATTCTTAGAAAAACCTTGTGGACACTCCAGACGCCATATTTTTGGGCCCAATCAACCTGAAAATTTGTCAGAATGATTATCTTGATGAAATCTTGGACAAGTTTGAAATTGGGTCAAGTGAGGTCAAAAACTAGGTCATGGGGGTCAATTCTTAGAAAAACCTTGTGGACACTCTAGAGGCCTTATTTTAGGCCAATCAACCTGAAAATTGGTCAGAATGTTTATCTTGATAAAATCTCGGACAAGTTCGAAATTGGGTCAAGTGGGGTCAAAAAGTAGGTCACAGGGTCAATTCTTAGAAAAACATTGAGGACACTCTAGAGGCCATATTTTAAGCCAATTCAACCTTAAAATTGGTCAGAATGATTATCTTGACCAAATCTCGGACAAGTTCGAAATTGGGTCAAGTGGAGTCAAAATCTAGGACACTGGGTCAAATCTTAGAAAAACCTTGTGGACACCCTAGAGGCCATATTTTTTTAAGCTCAATCAACCAGAAAATTGGATAGAATGTTTATCTTGATGAAATCTCTGACAAGTTCGAAATTGAGTCAAGTGGGGTCAAAAACTAGGTCATGGGGTCAATTCTTAGAAAAACCTTGTGGACACTCTAGAGGCGATTTTTTAAGCCCAATCGACCTTAGAATTGGTCAGAATATTTATCTTGATAAAATCTTGGACAAGTTTAATATTGGGTAAATTTGAGGTCAAAAACAGGGTCAAATCTTAGAAAAACCTTGTGGACACCCTAGAGGCCATATTTTAAGCCCAATCAACCTGAAAATTGGTCGGAATGTTTCTCTTGATGAAATCTGGGACAAGTTCAGTGAGTTCACATTAGGTCAATTGGGGTCAAATACTAGGTCATGGGGGTCAAATCTAAGAAAAACCTTGTGTACAAGCTAGAGGCCATATTTTAACCACAATCAATCTGAATATTGGTCAGAACAATTATCTTGATGAAATACTCGGACAAGTTCAAAATTGGGTCAAGAGGGGTCAAAAACTAGGTCACGGGGTCAAATCTTAGAAAAACCATGTGGAAACTCTAGAGGCCATATTTTTAGCCAAATCAACCTGAAAATTAGTGAGAATGATTATCTTGATGAAATCTTGGACAAGTGAGAATGATTATCTTGATGAAATCTTGGACAAGTTTGAAATTGGGTCAAGTGGGGTCAAAAACTAGGTCATGGGGTCAAATCTTTTAAAACCGTTGTGGACACTCTAGAGGCCATATTTTTAGCCCAATCAACCTGAAAATTGGACAGAATGAATAATTTGTTGAGAACTTTGACAAATTTAAATTTGGTCAAGTTAGGTCAAAACTAGGTCATGGGGTCAAATCTTAGAAAAACTTTTTTAGATTGTTAATTCAGGTGAGTGATTAAGGGCCACTATGGCCCTCTTGTTTGAATTTTCGGTTCCCTGACCTTCATCAAGATAACACAATATAATATATAAATAAGATACTAAATCCTCATCATTCCTCCATTACACTTTGTGTGAACGTAATTTTTATACAGCAGAGCTCAACCTTTCTGATTATTTGGTTCCACCAATGGGTTGATAATCTTAAACCCATGTGGGATAGCTGAAAGTTATACAAAATCCAATTGAAACAAACAAATTACAAATTTTATCTTGATAGATGACCTTGATCCTGTCTGATGAACTATTTCTTTCAAAGATGATTTTACTGATGTGATTCTACTCTCATGCCAAATTTCAGCATTGTATTTTAAGGATCTGGCTACCATACAAGGATTTTTAAAAAGGGAATTAAATCTGATGATGTAATACCGAGATTTCAATTAAGTCCCTTATCTTGTGGAAAGAATAAATTTTAGTTCATTCATTGACCACATGAACTTTGATTAAAGGGGCTAATCAAGTAAATTTTTGAAAATTGTTTAACCCTTTGCTGTTTAATCCCTGCTTTTTACATCCTGTGATTTTATGATTGAGAAAACATTGTGAAAAAAAAAAAAAGAAGTTGCTTCTGACAAGCATTTTTTTCTTTTTTCACACTATTTTTTACCCTACAGAATGGTTATTTTTCAAATTAAATCCACTTTAAATTTTCGTCTGCAAAACCTTTGAATTTGGACAGGTCCAAAATTTTGTAAAACAGGAAAGGGTTAAACCACCAATGACTGTATATCTTTGAAACTAAAGGAAAATGTCAAGCAAGAAAACAGTTTTAATTCAACTGGAATACAGATAATAGAAAGATTATACATGTATTGAGATCTGCAGGGGAAAGGGGAGTATAAAAATGCCTCAAGAATAACATTGGTTGTATGTAGCTGTTTCATTCTAGGACAGATGCACAAATCGATAGCAGTTGCAAAGTAGTTGTAACTGCCTATAAATATATGGCAGTTACGACTATTTTGTGTTGAGCCATCGAAGTGGTAAAATGCCTATACCCAAGGATGGCATAAAGCACAAACATTGATGTTGAAGATCTCGTAAACAAGAAAGCCAATAGTTCAATGGAACGACTTGTTGATTTCAATATTACTGTACTAACATGGGTTATTAGACCTATGTGTGAAAACTGGACTTGACAGGAATGTGATACAAGTTTTGTTGACTTGTCAACTAGCAAATATGAAATAATATTAACCCTTTCCTTGCTCAGCTCATGGCATTATCCTGTTGTAAGCAGATAGAATAGCCTTAGATCAGCCTTTACAGACATGTATTCTCGTCGAACTGTCAAATTTAAGGTCCTAGGTTTGATCCCGGACTGCAGCACTCATCCTTTCCAACTATTTGTCTTTGATAATGGTAAATCTAAATGGGATAGCAACTGCAGGCCAAGAAAGGATTTAATGGTAGTACTTGCATGAGAAATGTCAGGAATCCTTGGATAGGTGCTACAGCTGCCACGATATGACTGAAAAATTGTTAGATGTGACTTTAAACCGCATTCAAACAAATTAACAAACTCACAAACAGACATGTTTTCTGATGAAAGCATACTCTTCCTGCTTTCTACTTTTTGTATTTTTCCTAAAAAAGGCTCAAACATAGAAAAGTCAATTGAAAAACTTGTTGACTTCAATATTATTATACTTACTATTGTCATTAGACTTGTGTTTGAAAACTGGACTTAATAGCTTGTCAATAAACATGAAATGATGTTCAGATCTTGTCTTTAAATGATATAAGCAGGGTGTTAGGCTGACATCAACAAAATAAGGTCCAATGGACTCAATCATTAGGATCTTAAGGGTCCTTTCTTGCATTTTAGGATCAAGTCTCTGCTCTAGGTATAGACTATTTCTTTTAGGCTAAAATCAGGTTTAAAGCAGTCTTCAATTCTTTTCTGAAGTTGAGCTGCAGAGAGTCTTTGGGACTCACATCACATAGTTTTGAGTACATTTGTGTCTCAGATGTACAAAATCTGAATCCCTTAAAACCCTGAATAAGTACCATATTTCCTCCTATGAAAGTACACACTCTTTCATAGTAGCTTTTGTACTAATTTCTATGAAAAAAAATAATGTGACAAAAACACATTTAAAAGTCAAGGTCATCCATTAGGTCAAGGTTTCTTTCAAATTAATCTCAGGGGTGTGGAAATATGGATTTCCTACACTTGTTCCTGCACAAGTAAAAAAAATATTTTCTACTCTCGAACCAAGATAAATATGTCCGCAAAAAGAGAATACACATACCGGTATTAAGACATTTTGAGAAAACATTGTTTCAAAAAGGAAAATGCTGGAACCCAGCATTTTCTTTATTTAAATGACGTTTTCTTCCCTTTGATACAAGAAGCATTAATTGATCTCTTAAGTCAATTTAGTACCATTCGAGGAATTGCCCTGGTATTTACTTGTCCATGGATAGGTTACCTTGGAAATGTAGTTGTCCCCTGGTTGAAAACCTCTTGTCAGACAAGTCGGGCAACTCCACACTCGTGAAACTTCTAAAAAATTGTTGCATAGGAAGGCAATAGTGTTACAGACACATCTTCTTGTTGTTATTCTTTTCCTATAATAAAATAATGTATTTCTACCTAACTATGTACAGGATGTTTTGAAGTTGGAATAGTTCTGGACAAAGGTTAACAGTCAAATAGAAAGTCAGATATTTGCTGTAGGTGTAGTAAGTCCATTGAACAAATGTTTTCTTACACAAAAGTAAGACTTTTGAAATTTCATCTTCAAAAAATTTTCGTCTGTAATTTCTTTGAAATTGGACGGGTTTAAATTTTTTAGCTCCACTGGCTGAAAGCCACTCGGGCTATTGTCATGGCGTTGTGTCCGTCGTGCGCCCGCCCATCCATCCGTCTGTCCGTCCGTGTGTGCGGTCATAAACTTTTTCTTTAAAAATCCTCTCCTCAGAAACTACTGGATCAATTTCAACAAAACTTCACAGGAATGATCCTTGGGTGACCCTCTTTCAAAGTTGTTCAAGAAATTTTGATCCAAGTAAAAACATGGATTTAATGGGCTTGGCTTATTTCCAAATATGGTAAAAAGTGACTTTTCTCAGATTCTAATTGATGGATACCAATAAAATTTTACATGAATGATCCTAGGGTGACCCTTTATTAGTCTACAAAAAATTTTTGTGATCAGATCGAAAATATGCATTTTATGGGCAGAGGTCATTTCTCTATATGTTATATAGTGGAAACTTTGAAATTTATTTTCTCAGAATGTAAGAGATGGATATCAATAAAATTTCACTAGAATGATCCTTGAGTGACCCTTTATCAGTCTACCAAAAATTATTGTGATCGGATGAAAAATATGTATTTTATGGGCTGAGGTCATTTTTCTCAATATCATTATATAGTGGAAACTTTGAAAAATCATTTTCTCAGAATCTATTTGTTTGATATCAACCAATTTTCACTTGAACGATCCTTGAGTGACCCTTTATCAGTCTACCAAAAATTATAATGACTGGATGAAAAATATGTTTTTTATGAGCAGAGGTCATTTCTCAATATGTTATATAGTGGAAACTTTGAAAATCATTTTCTCAGAATGAAAGTGATGGATATCAATCAAACATTTTTTGGTATGATCTTTGGGTGACCCATTATCATGCAGCCAAAAATTATTGTGATTGGATGAAAAACATGTCTTTTATGGGCGGAGGTCATTTCTCTATATGTTATTTAGATGAAACTTTGAAAATCATTTTCAACATCAGTAGAACCCAAAATATCTAAAAAAATCTAGTCAAAACTTTTATTTGCTTTTACAAGAATTTCAAGCCTGTGGAGCGACTCAAGCCATTCATGGCTTTCTAGTTTTGTCTTGAAATGGGTTATTATAATTCTTTCTACCGGGCATTTTTGGGAATTTTTTGAACTTGGAATAGTATTGGCCAAAGGTTAACAGTCAGATAGAAAGTCAAATATTTGCAGTAGGTGTATAAGTCTATTGAACTATTGATCAGTTTGTTACTAGCTGTAAAGTATTTGTTGTATCGGACACATGTGTTAGTTCTGTGGTGCTGGGAGACAAATAATAGGACTTTAATGTTACAAGGGGAATTTTTGTGAGAAATTGATATTACAAATCAGAACAAGTAGAAAAATACATAAATTAATAAATAGATAGATAAATAAATAGAATGGGAATTTTTGTGAGAAATTGATATTACAAATCAGAAAGAGTAGAAAAATACATAATTTAATAAATAGATAAATAAATGAATAAAATGGGCACTTTTGTTAGAAATTGATACCAATGCTTCAGTTTTAAATCAGAAATAGTTAAAAAGTAAATGAATAAAAAATAGAAAATTAAAATGAATTAAATAAATAAATAAATAAATAAATAACATACAATGCTGTTTTTATGCCTCTAAAGAAAAAAGGCTTAGAATAGGATTAAATTATTTAAGATGGAAAAATTACTTGCGACAATTTCGTCTACTAAAAATGTTAATGTTCAATTTCATTGAATTAGACCAATTTAAAATGTTGCTATTTAGTAATGAGCTACAGTAAGTGCACTAGTTGGTTTAAAAAACAATTCCGTGGTCCAAATTTGAAAGAAGAGTTATGCAGAAGTACAAAACATTGCGAGAAAAGGATAAATTGCTTGTTACAAGCAATTTTTCCTTGTTGATTTTAAACCATATCCTGCAGTGCAAAATGTTACTTAGCTAAGTAATGGCTTGATCAAATAAATTATTTGATTTTTATGAGATTAATAATTAGTTAACATTAAAATTGATTAAAAATGGTATGTCAGGAAATTGAGGTTTAAATTAAAAGAAAAAATCAAGTTTTGAGTACTGTAAAAGCTTTTATAGAACCCCTGGGTTCTATTAGAATCATCACATTTTGATTTGAAAGGGCTGGACTGTTATTAGAGGCTAGGCTAGATATTGATGGCTACGTATGAACCAGTTGTTACTGTCTATATTTGTTAGGACAAGGAAAAAATGGCAAAAAAAAAATCAAGTGTTTAATACCAAAAAAACTCTAATAGAACCTCCGGGTTCTTCTAGAATCATCACATTTTCATTTGAAAGGGCTAGGCTTTTATTAGAGGCTATGTTAACTATTGATGGCTCAGTATGAATCATTTGTAACTGTCTATTTACATACAGGCAGTTACAACTGTTTCATGCTGAGCCATTGATATTTTGCTAAGACAATGAAAAAATTGCCCAAAATGGTATATACTTAAAAGTACTTATTCATCATCAAAACCAGAGGTGAAAAATCCATATATAAAATCACTATTCTCCTTCACTCCAGCCAACATCATAGTGCAGTTGGTAGCGTGTCAGACTGTTAATCTAGAGGTCCCTGGTTCGATACCTGATGGCTGCACTAATTCTTTCTGACTATTTGTCTCTCACCAATTGGTTGATAACCATAGACTTATGTGAGATAACAGCTGGAGGCAAGGAAAGGATGTGGTGAATGTACTGGTGAGAGAAATACCAGGAAACCATTGTTGGGTGCTCCAGCCGCAGCGATATAACTGAAAAAAAATGTTGGAAGCGGTGTTAAACTCCATTCAATCAATCAATCCTTCACTCCAACAGTAGCCTATAATTAACATTGTCTATCGAAAAATATTTGATGTGAGAAAAGGTGCATAAATTCTGTGTTTAATTAATTGTGACCTTGATTTTGTTGGGATGGGCTCAGATCAGGGCTTCATAACTATTGTAAAAACATATTGAAAAAGGTAGATTCAAACCTCTGAAAAGGGGCATGGGGTTTTATTAGACCATTGGACTGTACAATAATTTTGCAATCATTAAGGTTCTGATAGTTGCTCGGAATTTTTTGTCAGTTATAGTATTTTGTCCAGTGAGTGATAAAATATGGTTAGTTGAACCAGCTGCCACTTATTGATTCACTATTGATGATAAATCCAATACAACACCAATACAATACACCATCTGTTAGAATATTGGGTCACACTAAAAGCTCTAACCATTATAATTACCATACTATTATTCTGGACCAAATAATTAGTGACTATTGATAAAATGGGAACTCATTGGATGGTGATGTACTTTATCGTTCTGTGATGTGACATTAACATGAAATCGTCTGAATTTATCTATGCGAATTTGTATGAAGTTATCTACATCAAGTACTATTTGTATTCTTGTGTTGTGGGAGTTAAAAAATACTGTGATCTTCAATGCACTTTTTGGTTTTTAGTTAGCAATAAAATTTAATTCTTTAATTTATTCTTCTATTCTTTGGGGTTTAAAGTTAACAGTAACTAACTGGAGTTATGAAGCATAAAACCAAATTACACCCTGAAAACATGAAGCATATCCATGCATAAGTCTGACTTGGTTTCTGTTTTCATGCCTCCATGAATTAAAAAAAATCCCCTCTCTATATCTTTTAATCATTAACATACATCATAATATCGCAAACATGTAAGTGTCAACAACTCTCCAGGATAAGACAAATTTATTTCACAGGCTTAAATTTTTACATAGCTGTGCACTCCAATAATTGTTTTCATTGAGAAATGATACTAATTTTTCAGCAAATCAAATTGCTCAAATCTTGAGTGACTCATCTTGAATAAAATTATTATAGTCTTAATGAAAAAGGTTGCCATTTAAGTGTTCACCTCCATCAAATTGTTGGAAATTATTTTGCGTCAATTGGCCTCAAATGGAGTGAAGTGGGCGTATAACACCCTAGCTTGTTGAACTTTTAGCACTTAATAAGCTTGTGGAGCTTAATAAGCTTATTGAGACTTTATCCAGGGTCATCATCTTCATATTGATAGTGTCCTGACTTTTCTGCTTCTCTTTGAATTTGCAAATAGTTAGAATTTTGTTCTCAAATCATTCTTGTATATTGATGGCTCAGCAAGAAACAATTGTAACTACCTATAAACATATAGGTAGTTACAACTGTTTTGCGCGGAGCCACCAATGTGACTTTTGCATATTGAGGGTTCAGCGCAAAACTAATGAAAATACCTATGTAAATTGTGATTTAGGCAATTAAAATGATTTTGCAATGAATCATGAAGTCATTAAAGATTATTATTTCATACATGAAGTACTATTTCATTATCATTTTCTTTTCTTACTTTCATTCCCATTATACTTAAATATTTTGATATATTTAACATATACACATCATAAAAAAACTTAGAATTTAAATTTCTATTGACATCGGCCATTTTAACAATGCAAATTTTGTCTTGGTATAAGATTGCCGTTAAATGAGAATGCAAAAAACAGTTGCTTAACCACTTAATTCAAGTTAATTGCTACATAAACTGCTCTCAAGAGAGGTTTTTATGGTTTGAACTATTTTGACCTTAATGTTATATGACAAAAAATAACAATAGGTTTCAACTGTATAAGGAAGTAAAAAGAATTTGATAACACTTAATGGGCTTTGAAGCTTAATCTGTTAGTATACTGCTTGAACTTTGAAAAGCTTTAGAATTATGTGAGTTTGACCTATTTTATGATGCAATTTATTGGTCATTACAGAAGTGGGATTGTTTTCTGCACTAATGTGCTCTTAATTCTAACCAATAAAAGATTAAACATGATCGAGCGTCACATAAAATTTTTTGCTAAAACTACTTGGCAGAATCTCTGTGTAATTTTAATGCAGGGAGCTTCATTTAAAAATATTTTAGCATTCTTTTGATAAATATTGGGGGGAAAAAAGAATTTTGTTTGTGAAAAGTATTTTATCCTATTATTATGTTGTTATTTTTTTTCTTTTGATTTTTTTTAGTTTCATACAATGCAATCATTTTTCAGAGTTTCATACAATTCAATAATTTTGCAGTGACATTTCAACAATTTTTTTATTTTTTAGCTTCAAAACAATTTATACAAGCTATTTAAGCCTGAAAATATGTTAGTGCTCAAGAATTTCCTGTTGCTACCTAGTTGGAACAAGTCAGACGATATTAACTTGTAAACCATTACGAAGCGAACAATGCATATTTATTACTAATTCTAATAAAACTCTTGGGAAAAATCAGTGAATATATCTAGAAATCTGAACCGGATACCGTTGCGTGGAACTAATGAGTTGCTATGGCGATGGCTTGGATTAAGTGACATTCGGATTATGTTCGAGGATGGGTAATAGTTAGTATCAGATTATTTCTATTATGTATATTTATTACGGATGTGATATTTCTAATTCAGCATAAATCCCCCAGAGTCGATTACAAAACTGAATGCGGATTGAATGCTGAAAAGAAGAAATAGCATAACCAACAACAGGGATAATTCTGGCTCACAATAGCAGTGCAAAAATTCTCTTATGATGAATAAAGAATTTTTGGAGATAAATTTTAACGAATCAATGGCTCAGTGCAAAACAGTTGTAGCGGCCTATATGATTATAGGTAGTTACAACTTTTTTGCAATGAACCAACAAAGTCCTTCAAAAAATTACATATAGATTTTGCTTTGAGATTATACCTGTGGCTTGGTGTGAAACAGTTATAACTGCCTATAAACATATGGGAAGTTACAACTGTTTTGCACTTAGCCATCAAATCCGCACAAATTATTAACCCTTGTCATGCTGAACCCCGAATATTCCTGCTTTGGCAGGAGCTATAGACAAACATCAGCCTGCACATAAGTGTAGACTGATCTTTGTCTATACACCTGTTTTTCCTTTTTTCTGAAACTAGAAAAGCTTAAAAATTTTATTTCTAAATTGATTACCAAGCCACAGTAAGTGCATCCAGTGCTTTCAGCACTTTAATTTTGAGTCATTTTTGCCAAGATCTTTTATTCAGCATTACAAGGGTTAAAATTTGACTGGCAGTGATTTACTGCGTTGTGTCATCAAATTATAATATTTCCAAAAGATTTCTATGATGATCCGATGATCGGAATGAATTAATAAAATTTGTTTCTCTTCAAGTGTATTAAATAACTTAAGTACCACCAGTAGCCTAATTACCTGAAAAGTGACTTAGAATTACTACACTTACATTCCAGGTACTTTCCAGTTTACAGTATAGTCCGAGCAATGTTCAGAATGGGAGAAAATTTGAGCCACTGTAACTTGTTAAAATACCCCCAAATTGGCGAAATGTTTGAAACTAAATTAACCCTTGTCATGCTGAACCCGTAATTTTCCTGCTTTTGCAGGAGCTATAGACAAACATCAGGCTGCACATGTGCAGTCTGATCTCTGTCAATACCACCTGATTTTCCTTTGTAAATCAGATAATTTAGAAAAATTATATTTTCACAATAAAAACTGACTAATAATCGGGGAAACCAGTAATTTCAGCTTTTTGATTATGATGCATTTTTGCCAAGGATTTTTATTCAGCATGACAAGGGTTAAGATACAGCATGACAATGGTTAATATACAAATCGTTAAGATCGATTCCTACAGATAGTAGCTCCCCATTGTCTGCTGCAGGCATCTCAAGAGTGTTTTGATAGCCATGTAATGGTTAATACAAATTTATGACAATGTCATTTGTGTCTGCTACTAAATTGTCTTGTCTAGTCAAACTGAACATTTTGCCCTTACAATTTCCTATGACAATGTCTGAACTACTTTTTGTCAATCTGAAAGACTTATGATCATTCTTTGGACTTTGAAAATCAACTGTGATTTTAGGACAGTAGTTTTAAGATTTAAAGGGAAAACAGATCTGTCAGACTGTGTATTTTATTTTTTTCTTACACATATTCTTTTCATAACCTATTTGCATATTGGTACCAAAATGACTGGATCTTTCTACCAAATTTTCCTGTACACTTTTCAGTTGATTATTGATATTTTTGGCAGCTAGATTATCGCTTGAAGATTATTTAGACCAGCCATATCAAGTGAGTGATCAAAGATCAATTTTACATTGAAAATGATAGGAGATAACGGTTTCTCAAATCTCACTCTTTCTTGTGGAACTTTACTTCTAGTAAGTGAAATAATCAAGATGGTAAGCTCTCTGTCTGATAGATATACCTCTGCCTCAATGCTTTTATAGCATTGCAGGAATGAAGCAATACATATTTTTTTCACTCGCCATGGACAAGTAAAATAAGACTTTTTACTTGTCCAGGATCAAAAGGAATTTGTCTGAAAAAAATAGAGATTAGATAAATTTTGAGAAAACATATGACCATAAACATAAAACATGAACATAATTATTTTTAATGAAGAAAATGCTGGAACCAATACAATGTTTTCTAACCTTTGACCAATGATACAAATGTAAGGCTTATTAATTTCTTTGGTATATTATCACCATTCCAAAGATTTCCCTGGTATTTACTTGTCTGTGGACAAGAAGCCTAGAAAAATGTACTTGTCGGCAGGTAGAAAAGCCTATGTCGGACAAGTGAGGCATGGGGATAAGTCAGATTATAAAGGCTTTGGTAAGCAACTAACAGGACCACCTTCGTCCGCCTGATTATAGTCTCATACTCATAGGAGAAAACTGCAGCAGAAATGATAGGAGACCTATTGTGGAAATAATTAATTCGTTTAAGATATTGAAATGATAATGAATACCAATGTTTTTAGTCCTACAGAGATAATCAATCAAAAATTGTGACATGGCATATTTCATAATAGTTATGATATTCGGTTTCAGAGCAGGATATTTTCCGGATATATAATGAACAATGAATATTTATGAATGTGTTGGTAGAATTGTATTTCTGTTAAACTTTCTGTATTAGAGGAATAAGTGAAAAAGAAAGAAACTATTGCTTGTAAATATTATTTTCTACATGAATATGATCACTGTTTTAAACAGTCTTGATGCTTTTCTGAAGCTGACCCTCTTTAGCTGACCCTCTGAAGCTGACCCAAAGAGGGTCGTTGTACATATAGTTTTGAAGGTTGTGGCTACTTATTTGAGAGTCTCAGTATGACAATGGTTAACCCTTATATCATGTTAAACATGGCAAATTGCTTTAGCAGAAAGCAAAGACAAAGATCAACTGACACAGACATTCAATCTTATCTTAGCCTACACTGCAAGATTTTTCCTTCATATTTTTAAGAAAGAATTGCTTCAGTGGGGTTAATATACATGTTGATGGCTCAGCGTGAAACAGTGGTTACTGCCTATAAACATATAGGCAGTAACAGTTGTTCCACACTTAGCCATCAATGCATGTCCTCAAACTTGGCAATTTGTTAGAAACAAGCTATAAATGGGCCTTTCCGAAAATAATGAAATGGAGTTATCGAACTTGAATACTCTCCGGTACATTGAAACAACGAACGGTCATAACTCTCCATTTCCGGGTAGCAAATTTCAGACCGATAATATGGCTGATATAGGAGTGTCTTTGAAATCAACGCGAAAAAAACGAGTTTATAGGACTTTCCGAAATACAGAAAAAGAAAAATTGGGCCTAACTACTCTCCAGTGTATTTAAACATGGAGACGGTCGTCCTTCTATTTCTGGGTAGCCAATTTCTGCTTCAAAATGGCTGAGAAAAAAATCCTTCGGGTCAAGATTAAACAGGGACACTCAATACTGTATAATTAGGGTCCGTGTACAAACCCATTACCAAACCACAAAATTTTAAAGTTAGTCTAAATCCAAAGAGTATGCGAACGATATTTTTAGCAGATAAAACTTTGAATGTCTTTGAAGCACAATTACTCTTCTTTATTTCATTTAAGTTTATCTTGATAATTCAGTCTATTTTGACATTTAATGGATTAGATTATCGAACCTATACATTTTAAACCAATAATTTATTGTCCCTAGAAATTAAATTTGACTTTTTGAATTTTTATTTGATAAAGAAAAAAACGAAGAAAGAAGACTTGATTTTTAAGGTGAAATGTAATATGGTGTTTTTTTCTTCTTGATAAAGTGTCGATGTCCGTCCATGAAAATTATTTGACATGTCTTTTGAAAACAACTTTGATTTGATTGTTTGTGTGAATTTCTTTCATGATGACTATTCATTCTCGTTTTTTCAATAAAACCCCTTACATAATCGTTTGTAACAAAACGAACGCGCTTATTAGCAATAAACCAGACGACAAAAATGAAAGGCAGCAAAATTTAATTCTATACAGATATAAACTTAAAGTGTGGAAATAAAAGACAAATACAGTTAGGTGTAATTTCAATGTAGAAATAATTCCACGCAGTTGGTATTTCATGTCTTTATGATCCAAATTAACATATGTTCTTATATCGAAATTGGCTTTTAAGTACATGTAAAAATGCAATCACAATTTCCGTAATGACTTTTCTAGTTTTCTTACAATCGTCAATAATTACGCATGCCATATTACATGTATGTATTTCGAGGGTTAACCATAAATATTAAAGTTGAAAAGTTAAATAAATATTCTTTTCTGATCTGTTCAGATTTTAGTTTAACACTAACCTCATACGAATCCATAATATTATCCAAATTCTAGTATTATTGAAACACAGTAATATCCCTTAAATAAAATTTTGTTTTATCTATCTCCTTGTTAAAATTGGATTTTAAAAAAAACTATTACGATTACGTAATGTCATATGCCACGTGCGCCGCTTCATTGTCAAAAGTGCGGTGTTTATTTAACACACGTGTTGTAACTTATGTCTGCTACTGTCGTGGTTTACCGCTCTTTGATCCCGATGGGGTCCTTTGCCCACCGAAAACCCTTTCTACAAAGTAACACGTGTACGCATACAAACAAAAAAAGATATGATCGTATTTTTTTCTAAAATTATTATTTAATTTCGGTCACTACAGCCATATTTCATGATTGTCTAATCATTAAAAATAAGCAGGGCATGTCATTTGCAATCATTGCCATATGTATGCTCTTAGCTCAACCCTGTCCTATTCACACTTTTATTAAACAAGTATATAACAAAAGAAAGATGAAATTTTAGACAGTGCTGAAAGGGGCTCGTGCCGAATAAAACTACTTGATTCTAAATGAATATTTCATACATGCCCCCTATACCGAAAAGAACGTGAAACCAACTTTAACCTAGTCTGACGTATCTATGAAATTAACAGACTACGCTGACATTTTCTTTGTTCCATACGCGGTGTGAACATTTATTGTGCCTAAACAAATCACTGCTGTGAAAATTAACTTTGCACACAAAGAAATGAAAAATGTATGGTAAAAATATCGCAAACCGCAGCTAACATATCCATAAACATGCTTCATTAACTGAAAGATCGCCTATACGACGGTTTGAGTTCTCTTTTTGCCACGAAGTTCCAACATCGATAATACACCATTTCTTCAACGTATTTGTAAATTGCAATTAGATTAGGCGCCAAGTGATAAATTTATTTAAAAAAATTTAATTCTGTCTCAAGCATATGTTTAATTTTTTGTTTTCTAATAAGAAAAAGAATCATCATAGTTATTTTTATTTCGTGATTGGACAACTTTTAAAGATACAAAAATGGGTTAATTTGAACCGCGATTACGACGTTAGTAGCAACTCGAACAATGATTTATATAGATGAACAATAATTTACTATTGACCCGGCTACATATTGTATGATTTAAGATTATTTGATTACAATCGGATTTTTATCGAACAATACTTAACTAAATAAATAAAGGATCTAATAAAAGAAATGTACAAACAATGAACTATCTGTAAAATAACTTCAATGAAAACGAAAATTACAAAAATAAAACGCTTTTAAACAATTATTAGCGGCATTATCGTCTACAAACGGACTTCATCCGTAATCTTTCAATGCTTTCTGTAAAGATTTGCTACCCGAACAAGGGAAGTCACTCTAGCGGATTATAGGGAAAAAGGGAGGTAAACCACTTTTTCGGAAAGGCCCATTAGCAGAATTAGGATTAAACAATGTGAGAAAAGTTGAAATATTCATATAGTGTTCAATGGTCACATTGAATCAAGCAAGATCACAAAACTATGAGGTGGTCACAATTGGCCACATTTCTTGAAATTTGGCAACACAACAAATTCTGAGCTTTACATTGTTTGTACAAGACAGAAAACAATATATAGCCAGAATATTTGTTATCTGTGGCAATCACATAAAACAAACTTTTCTGTGAGATCAGCTGCTGTTATATCAAGGTCTTGTGATTTTGATCAAGCCATTATGATTTATTAATCCTTGTCATGCTGAACCCAGAATATTCTTCTTTTGGCAGGAAGTATAGACAAAGATGGGTCTGCAAATATGTGCAGTCTGATCTTAGTTCATACCACCTGAATTTCATTTTTAAATCAGAAAGGTGTAAAACAATGCATTTCTGAAATCAATACTCACTCATATTTGGTAACTTCCAGTGCTTTTAGCTCTTTGATTTTACATCTATTTTGCTAGGATTTTTTATTCAGTATGACAAGGGTTAAGACATAATATGGTCAATGGGTCATGCAGTGCAAAAATGTAGTAATTGGCAAAGCTGCAGAAAGAGAGCTTCTGGGAATCTAACTAGGGTCATAGCGCAGTTGGTAGCGCGTAGGACTGTCAATCTAGAGGTCCTGGGTTCGATCCCCGACGGCGGCACTCATTATTTCCGACTATTTGTCTTCCACCAATGGGTTGATAATGGTGGACCTATGCGGATTCAGCTGGAGGCTAGGAAAGCTTGTAATGGTTGGTTGTACTGGTGTGAGAAATACGGGAAATCCATTGTTAGGTGCTCCAGCTGCCGCGATATTACTGAAAGATTGTTAGAAGGGGCGTAAGCCCCATTCAAACAAACAAAACAAATCTATAGTTTCAACCACGGACACCGCAAAAAACCAAGCAACCCATCCTTGATTCATTGACCAGCATGTTGCATTTAACAAAATTTGGTCTTTTGGTTATCAATTGCCTTTCAATATAGCAATAATCCGTAGAAAGCTAGGTTCTTGTAGCCTTTAGCTGCAGCATAACAAAGCTTTATTTATGAAGTCTCAGGTTGATCTTTGTCTATACGGTCTGCCAAATCTTTTAAGTGTTTAGCCAGGGGTGTGGAATTCCAAGGGCTGATTTGTCTGATATAGGCTCTTCAACTTGCCGGCTACAGTACATTTTACGTAGGCAACTTGTCCATGGACAAGTAAATATACTTCTATCAATATCTTTGCCTTTAACCAGGGAATAGCTCTAAATCTACTAAATGCAAAATTATAGCCTGAAAGTCTATACCTAAAGCAGGGACTCCCAAAAGTTAAGAAAGGTCCCCTAAGATCCCAATGATCGAGTCCTGTGGAGCCTAAGTATTTTGTTGATGTCAGATTAAAACCCTACTGTTCGTTAAAGGAGATAATTAAACGGTGACTAATAATGTGAGAAAAACGTGTCCCTATAGAGATCTCTTTACAGATCTATCATCTATATACAGCATCTGGTATCTTGTGACAGAAATATGCCATCATCTAAGTAGAAATAGGTTAAACAGTTCAAAGGTTGTATTTCTCCCTGGTTGATCTCACTAATTAGGTAATGTTCCGAGCCACATGCTCATTTTAATCATGGAACCAGCTATTTTGATTGGTCATGTGAGATGAAACAGACTTTAGGGTGACATCTTGGGGACGTGATCATTAATTAGGCTCTTGTAGTTCAGAATAACTCCTATTGATTCCTACCATATTCAGAAGACTAGGTAAATGGAGGTAAAGCCATTCTAAAATTTACAAATCTCAATAAAACCCTATGTTTTGGGTACTCATTCGAATATATATCCCCTTGATAAGATGATTCCAATGCATATCCACAAGTTGGAATTTTTACAAATCTAGGGGTCAGTGCAACACTATTGTAAGTGCCTATAAATTTATAGGCACTAACATTAGTGATGCACTAATCCCTCGAAAAATACTAGAAACATGTTCCGAGCCACATGCTCATTTTAATCATGGAGGCAGCTATTTTGATTGGTCATGTGAGATGAAACAGACTTTAGGGTGACAACTCGGGAACGTGATCATTAATTAGGCTCTTGTAGTTCAGAATAACTCCTATTGATTCCTACCATATTCACAAGACTAGGTAAAAGGAGGTATCATCTATATTGAAATTTTAAATAAAACCCTGTGTTTTGGGTACTCATTGGAATTCCCTTGATTAGATGATTCCAATTCATATCCATAAGTTGGAATTTTTACAAATCAAGGGGTCAGTGCGACACTATTGTTAGTGCCTATAAATATATAGGCATGTTCCAAGCCACATGCTCATTTTAATCTTGGAAGCAGCTATTTTGATTGGTCATGTGAGATGAAACAAACTTAAGCGTGACATCGCAGAGATGTGATCATTAATTAGGCTCGTGTTCTTCAGAACAACTCCTATAGATTACTACCATATTCAGATGACTAGGTAAACAGAGGTATGGCCATTCTGAAATTTTCAAATCTCAATGAAACTCTATGTTTTGGGTACTCATTCGAATTCCCTTGATTAGATGATTCCAATGAGTATCCTTAACTTAGAATTTTTACACATCTTGGGGTAAGCACAACACTATTGTAAGTTCCTATAAATATATAGGCTTTAACATTTATGTGGCACTAACCCTTTTGAAACATTATAGAAACAATTTAACCTAAAATTCAAAATCTCCCTTTTATCATCATAGCTTTTTGCATCGCTCCTGTTAATTTATAGATCTTGGGTATGTTGCAAACAATTTATCTAAAGGAAAAATTGAACTGGTCGGAAACTTCTTAATTTTTACACTGTCCAACCATCTCCATCCCATCTAAAAAGAGTGTGTGTGTGTGGGGGGGGGGGAAGGGGGGGGGGGGGGGAGTAAAGTTATGGAAACAGAAAAAAGTTTAAAAACCATTATGTATTGATTTTTTTTCAGATGATAAATGAAGTAACTGACAGATTTAGAAAACTTTCTTTTATCCAACTTTGTTTCAACTTATTACACACAAGTTAATCAAATGTTATTCAAGGGTTATTTGAAGTTTTTGGGATTACTTGATAAACAAAAAACAAACTTGAGATCTTTGTGCTTTATTGAAATTGATCTCATGCACCTCACTGACAGAAACCCCAAAATGATTCGATTGGTCTATGTAATTTACCGAGATTGCTAACAGAGAACAGGTATCTAATTTTTCTGCTGGGAAGAAATCAATTACTTTTCCAGTAATTTAATAATACTCGCTAGTAATTCATGCATATGAGGAATTACTGGTAATTGGGTTACCCAATCAAGGTATGTAATACTATCTCACTCTATTTTCCTTATTGATTATCAGTGTTTCAGATCAAGGGGGTATTTGGGATTTTAGAATTAATTATTACAACTATTCTTTAGCAAACCCTGTGTTGTTGGTACTTATTGGAATTGTCTCGTTGAGACAATTCAAATAAGTACCCAAATCATAGGGGTCCGTTGAGTGTTAAGGAATTTAGACTTTTGGATATTCCCTTTTATCCTGCCCCTAGTTTTTCAGTAACGTGTTTAGCATTTATTACACCATAGCTGGCTTTTTAAATCTTTCTGATTGTTTTAGCTATCCTAATACTAAAGCTTTCCCTTTCAAATTTACTAAAGACATGTATTTTGAACTATATATTTCAACCCTCAATGCAAATATTAATTTGTGTAATTGTTTAATCTGGGCCCAAGGTTATAAAACTTTGCTCATTCTCAATTCAAAATTTTCTCAAATTTCAATTTGAGATTAAAGCCGTAATTCTGTTTTATTGCTCATTTTAATGTATTAACATAAAAGATAATGTTAATAAGTTGTTATAAACAACAACTTATTAATATTATCTTTTATTTTCATACATTTTTTTTAATTTTAAATTTGAGAAAATTCTCAGTTAATTGAGCCTGAATAAAGTTTTATAACCTCGGGCCCTGTTAGTTAATGGATGAGGTCAGGTCATGAAATTTAGGTCACAAGGTTGAATAGAAGAATTTTGAAATATCTTATAAATGCATAATTGGTGGTTCAAGGGCGCAACTACCATTAAGCATATTACACAAGTTCTTAGTCAAAATAAATCCTTTTTCGAAAAATGTCGTTTATGAATTATCAGAACATCCAAACTACAGCTTACTCATGTTTTGATTATTCACTATCCCTCAAATTATAGAAAAGGGTAGCGGATGGAGGACATTCATCTGTTTTGTCACAGTCCACACATAGCTTTTATTCTATATATTCTATGTTGGTTGCCTTTTGAGTGCATATACATTTCGGAATCCTAGCTGCACCTATGCGTTGTAGTAGGTTACTAGTTCAACTCATAGAAAAATCCTGTATACAGAGGGGCCTCATTTTTGGCACAATTTTTATCAAACTTTGACCATTCTGATCAACTATTTCAAGGACTCTATGAACAGTAGTTATAGCTGAGTAAAAAAAGTAGGTAATTTTACGTCAAAACTCAAATGGACAAGACTGCAGTTTTCTATTTATTCATCAAGTGTTTTTTTTCCTTTTCCCTGAATCTTAATCTTTTCTGTATATGCAAAGTCTTCCTGTTTCAAGAGAAACTGACTTCCTTAATTACAGTCATGCTGTAATTCCTGGGAGAGCTGTTGAATTATGGAAATAAGCTCAAGTCAGATTCAGGTTGATTAAGCTGTATAATAATCCCTCTTTCTATCCAATGCAAGAAAATCTCTTGGTTGCATTTAGGTGACAGTAGTTTCTCAAAGCATAGTTTGAATGATTAATAAAGAGCCTCTTGTAGTTCATTTGAATTTTCGTCCGGTAAAACTCTAGATTTAAGATATGTGACTGGTCATGCAAAGAAGGACGATCTGGGAAGTTCATAAAGTGTGGATCCTTGTTGGACTTGGCAGACTAGCTAGGGTTGAAACTTTTCACACTTGGCTCATTTTCTGAATCTAGAATGGACATTCTTTCTTCCTGTGAAGGAATTTTTGACCATGGCTTCTGGTTAACCTGTTCTGGAACCAATCTGCATTTCAAAATTTATGTTACAAAGTTTACCCAGATGGTCCATTTATAGTGTGATAGGTCACATTTTGATTTTAAATGAGTGACTGTAATACAGCTTTATTCGAGGGGTCAGTGCAACACTGATGTAAGTACTTTCAATAGTGTCGCACTGACCCCTCGTTATGTGGTAGAGAAAAATGACTGATGTTTAAAATATCTGCCTGCAATTGGAAATGTCATGGAACATCTTAGAAATGGTATCACATTTTAGGGGTCAGTAAAGGCTATATAAAATAGTTGCATTTACAATAGCCTTCAAACTGGCAAGGTTTATGTTGTAGTTGCTTAAATTCTTTCCCTATATACTTGAATTAATCTAGAAGCCAGAGAATGAATTAAGGTCAATCTGGAACTCCTTAGGGAGCTGTAGAATTATGGAAATCAGGTTAATAGGGTGGTATATAATTAAGGTATTGGGAAAGTTAAACATCATTCTTGCAATCGAGACACCACAGTATGCTTCTATAAAAGGGATGTTATATTTGTTTGAATTGGGGAACATTGCTTTAGTTAACCCTTTGCTGTTTAATCCCTGCCTTTTACGTGCCTGTGATTTTATGATTTTGACATAAAAATGACATTGTGAAAAAAGAAGAAATTGCTTCTGACAAGCAATTTCTTCTTTTTCCACACCATTTTCTACCCTACAGAATGTTTCTTTTTTCAAATTAAATCCACTTTAAATTTTCGTCTGCAAAACCTTTGAATTTAGACAGGTCCAAAATTTTGTAAAACAGGAAAGGGTTAAGTTGCCAATATGCAGCAAAGTTAATTTTAAAATAATCCTCGTCCTTCTATATCAAAGGCTAAGCAGGAATCATAGTCCAAGTTCAAGTTAAATTTAAACATGCTGATCTTTGCCTATGCTACCTGCAATTGGAGATCTTAGAATTAAATATATCTGTCAGGATTTTCTACATCTATATGAGTGTAAAGTGTCCACTGTGCAGGCTGACAAGGTTCAACACTTTCTGAACTTAACTGACGTTCTGAATTAAAAAAGATCATTGTATTGTACCTTTCTGTATATTTTTTTTTTGGCACGTCCTCTGGTTGACCAATGCTGGACCTAATTTCTTTATCAAATATTTATTATATTGAGTTCTCAGATAGTCCATTTTTGCGTGACGGGATCACATATGTATTTTGAATCAGAAGATAATTTATGCTTTCCATGTGTTTCAATATTCTGCTCTATATTTTCCAGGATTGAGCCAAAGAAACAGTCGCAGTTCCACTATGGAGGATGAGCTGACATGTCCAGTTTGTTTGGAGCTGTTTGCTGATCCTTTGTTGCTGCCATGCTCACACAGTATATGCAAGAAATGTCTACAGGATATACTAGATAATAGATGCAAATCTGGAAAAGATGGTAGTTAACTTGGCTGCCATGCCTTTATTACTCTTAAAAAAACAACAACTGAATATACTAGATAATATTTGCAAATCTCTAAAAGATGATAAGTAGTAGTGTAGGGCTTCAATGAAACTGTATCATTTGCGGCTTATATGTTTTGATGTATCATTTGTGGCTTATATATTTTGAAATTGTTCAGAATGTTAGTCTCTATGAGATGGGGAACAAGTTTGAATTTGGGACATTTAGGTTCACAGAGGTATATTCTTACAAAAGTCATGTGTGAACTTTACTGGTTGGAGATCAATTCTCCCCGTGTTCCAGTTCTCGCCAACAGACCATTTTCACCCTAAAGAAGCAATATTCATTGGCCACAAATTATTTTCTGTAGAGAAAAAGTCTTTGTCTAAGTAACTTGTAATTTAGAATGTTTTCTTTTCTGTCTTTACGGTGAACTAGGGTGGTTGGCGAGAACTGGTACTTGGCGAGAATTGGTATCTTACCAATAAAGGCTGTATTTTTTGCTCATATGTCTTGAAACTTGGTCTGAATATTTTGTCTATATGATACCTTGGATAACTTTAAACCTGGGCCTAGACAGAAATGAAAAGGTCACAAGGTTTCATCTTTGTGTCCTAGAGGTGACATTTTTTTGCTCAAATGTCTTGAAACTTTGAATATTTGTCTACATGAAAACTAAGATGAGCTTTAAATATGGCTCCACATATTACAACAGTTTTAAGCAATGCCTCAAGTGAGTGCTTTTGGGCAAATGACCCTCTGGTTACATATTGATGGCTCAGCACAAAACAGTTGTAACTGCCTATATGATTATAGGCAGTTACAACGGTTTCACACAGAGCCATCGATTATGATTTGTCATACAGAGGCTCAGCTGTTATTTCCTACTTTCAGGGTTAGACTGTCCATCCTGTAGAAAATCACATCCAATCAACAAGTCAAGAATCGGTAAACTGCCTCGTAACCTTGCCTTGGAGAACATTGTCTTTCGATATCAGGAAATACAGAGTCAGAAATTGACGAAAAAATGCAAAAGTTTAGATCTGACACTCGACCTCACAAACTCCGAGAAATCCATTCCTGCTAGTCCGTTAACAACTGACATTGACAGTCCGGTGTTTAGTGAAGAGATTCTAGAATATTGCGGATTATGTGACGAGAACTCTCGTAACAAAGCATCATTATACTGTGAACAATGTTGTGTGTCGTACTGTCCAACATGTTTAGAAAACTTCCATCCAAAACGAGGACCATTAGCACATCATCGCCTCAGAAAGCCGTACAAGTCTGAGCTGTCGGAGAAGCAGGCGTACTGTAAGGACCATGAGGCTGAAGTGGCCGCCATTTTCTGTGATCAATGTCAGTTACTGGTTTGTCACCTCTGTGTCTGTGAGGGGCTTGGTAAACACTCCCAACATAAAATACTGTCTTTAGATACAGCATGGAACCAAGTCAAGGTAAATATTTAGACAGGTAACTATTAAATGACCTATCATGCATAAATAAGTACAATTATTGATCTTCTTCCAGATAACCTGAATTTAGATTGGTTTTCTAATTTGAAAGAGGCCTCAGCAGAAGTTATAACAACACAGTTGCTGGCATGGTAAAAAAAATAGAAATACAAAACAAAGACATGCATTCTTTTTTCAAAATCTTAGGCGTATATAAGTTTGTCAACATGTTAAAAATTCTGCATAGATCACTGGACACTTTTATTTAGAAGAACATTGAAATCTACAAAAATGGAATACAAAACAGCTATACACATCACAAATCATGAAGGTAATGCACCTGTAATAGTCTCACAACATTTTGGAAATCAGGGCCTTTCACAATGTTAACAGAGGTTTCCTAATGAAATCATTAGGAAAAATCAGTTATCACTGTTAAAGTTCATAATATCCAAAACCTTGCAGAACTATTACTGTTTTCAGGATAAAAAAAAAAAACTGGCAGAATTTTTTTTTCAAAAAAAAAAAAAATATGATTACTAAATTTTGTCTCTAAAACTTTCCAGCCTCTTGATGATTTTAGCTCTGTGATTAAATCTGTTTTTATGACCGCCATATGAAAGTGAGCATGATTTCATAATTATCCCCCCCCCTTTCGATAAAGAGGGGGTATATTGCTTTGCACGTGTCGGTCTTTTGGTTACTCATCATATTTTGTGAATTATTGCCCTTTGTTGATTGACAAGGAATAGGTTATTGACCTGCTTTTATAAGGGGTATAAATGTTTTACAAACATGTCTTGTTTATTCTTCTAGTATTAGGATAGGTTTGATAGCACTTTGAAATTTGGACTGCTTATAATCCTTTATGTTTATGCCGCTACCTTAGACATAGAGAAATTTTTTGCAGGACACAGTGTCAAAAACAAAATCCAAGTTAGATGGGATGGTTACAACACTTGGTGAACAAAGTCAAAAGATGGAGGAAATAACTGAGGAAATAGAGGTAAATAAGCCTGTCTTGTATGGCAAAATTTTAGACCTGTCCCGAGTTGCAGACAGCAATTGTTAGTTAATGAAATTTAAAGTATCTTTGTCTTTTGGAAAGAAAAAAATAGTGGACAATGGAGAAATTGCTTGCAACAAGCAATTTTGACAAGCAATTTCTTCATTTGCCAAAGTGTTTTCTGAAGATTTTATGTTCAGGTGTTTTTAAATGTGGGATTTTCAAGTAATGACTTATAGGATATATTTCCATATTCATTTGAAAAGCTGATTGTCTGATAAAAATTAACAAAAAGTTTTACACAAGTTAAAATATTCTGGCTTAAGCAGGAGGTATGGACAAAGATAAGCCGGCACAAATGTGCAGTCTGACCTTAGTCAATGTCACCTGATTTTCAATTCTAAACCAGAGAAGTTTAAAATTTATCTTTCCAAAAAATGACTTTCTCACAATTTGCACTACCAGTGCTTTCAGTACATTGATTTTATGCAAGATTTTATTCAGCATGACAAAGGTTAAGTTGTAAAAATAAATCGGTCAATTCTATATTTGACCTAAAGGTCTAGCTACTGTTGATTTTTAGAGTTCGTGAATTTTTAGGACTTGTTTCTAGGGACTTGTCATCCCTAAATCTAGCAAACCTATAGTAATCATTTACATAATCTGCTTAACATTCAATTACATACATTTCCCCTTACAAATAGAAACATCTATATTGAGGAAAATAGTTCCTTAACAAAATTATGTGATCCTGTGCTAAAAAACTTGCAAATGACAAGATATCAGAAAATGTAAACAGAATTACCATTTTACTCCTAATAAACACTCCTGGGAGCTATTAATAATATTGTCAAGGACCTTTTATTGAGAATGCAATTTCTGATATAAAAATCATTAAAATTGATGTCTTTTAGGCCCTTTTCCCTTTAATTTGAGGTGAATTTCCTCTAAGCAATCATATAAATGATTGTTTAAAGGAAATTCATCTTAAATAAGAGAAGAAGTTGAAAAAATTCCTTAAAATTTAGGCATTTGAAGTGGGTTTTCTTAGGAAAAAATGTAGGGGTGATACTATGAGGGAGGGAGGGTGCCATTTACTAGTGGAAATATGTTCAATGTAGTAGTCAATTACAATTGTCTCGATTAAATCAAATGACACTTTAAGATAAATTATGTGGTATTTCATTGTTTTTCACACATTATTTAAAACCTGCATGTTGTGAAAAAACAAATACAAATGGATTTATTGAAAGGTATAAATAAGGATTGAAGATATGTTTTTGCGCCGTTTTCTAGATGGATCTCTGTCTCTCATACATTTGCCCACATCTGTAATAAGTACATGTATATTCTCTTTATTTCTAAAATGAGCCTGTGCATTACATTTCCAACAATTTTGAATGTGCATGAGCCACAAACATTGAGCAAAGTAAACAGCCACATGCTGTAAATGTAAAATTACTCGATTGTCTTCAGATACTTTGAGACCTTATCTATCTACAAAATTCATAGTGAAGACTCTGGTCAGACTGTGCGGATGCACAGGCTGGTCAGAGGCTTTATATTTGGAATTGTTCGTAATGTCATACACAGGCTCGTTAATAATGCTCCCCTTCGAAGAAGAGGGGCTATATTGCTTTGCACCTGTCAGTCGGTCGGTTTGTTGGTCTGTTTGTAGACCATTTTTTGTCCGGAGCATATCTCAAAAAGTATGCAAGCTAGAATCATGAAACATCACAGGTGGATAGATCTAATTGAGGAGATGTACGGTGCACAAGAACCATAACTCTACTCAATATTTTTAGCTCACCTGAGCACGAAGTGCTCAAGGTGAGCTATTGTGATGGGCTGCTGTCCGTCGTCCGTCGTCCGTCGTCCATCGTCCGTCGTCCATCGTCCGTCGTCAAACTTTACCTTGTGTGCACTCTAGAGGCCATATTTTTGGCCCAAATGTCTTGAAACTTGGTCAGAATGTTTGTCTCCATCAAATCTCGGTCAAGTTCGAAAAAGGGTCAAGTGGGGTCAAAAATGGGGTCAAGGGGTCAAATTTTAGAAAAACCTTGTGTGCACTCTAGAGCCCACATTTGTGGCCCAAATGTCTTGAAACTTGGTCAGAATGTTTGTCTCCATCAAATCTTAGCCAAGTTTGAAATTGGGTCAAGTGGGGTCAAAAATGGGGTCAAGGGGTCATATCTTAGAAAAACCTTGTGTGCCCTCTAGAGGCCACATTTGTAGCCCAAATGTCTTGAAACTTGGTCACAATAATTGTCTCCATCAAATCTCGATCAAGTTCGAAATTGGGTCAAGTGGGGTCAAAAATAGGGTCAAGGGGTCAAATCTTAGAAAAACCTTGTGTGCGCTCTAGAGGCCATATTTTTGGCCCAAATGTCTTGAAACTTGGTCAGAATGTTTGTCTCCATCAAATCTCAGTCAAGTTTGAAATTGGGTCAAGTAGGGTCAAAAATGGGGTAAAGGGGTCAAATCTTAGAAAAACCTTGTGTGCTCTCTATAGGCCATATTTTTGGCCCAAATGTCTTGAAACTTGGTCAGAATGTTTGTCTCCATCAAATCTCGGCCAGGTTTGAAATTGGGTCAAGTAGGGTCAAAAATGGGTCAAAGGGTCAAATATAAGACAAACCTTGTGTGCACTCTAGAGGCCATATATTTGGTCCAAATGTCTTGAAACTAGGTCAGAATGTTTGTCTCCATCAAATCTCGGTCAAGTTCGAAATTGGGTCAAGTGGGGTCAAAAATGGGGTCAAGGGGTCAAGTCTTAGGAAAGCCTTGTGTGCACTCTAAAGACCATATTTTTGGTCCAAATGTCTTGAAACTTGGTCAGAATGTTTGTCTCCATCAAATCTCGGTCAAGTTCGAAATAGGGTCAAAAATGGGGTCAAGGGGTCAAATCTAAGAAAAACCTTGTGTGCACTCTAGAGGGCATATTTTTGGCTCAAATGTCTTGAAACTTGGTCAGAATGTAATATCTCCATCAAATCTCTGTCAAGTTCAAATTGGGTCAAGTTGGGTCAAAAATGGGGTCAAGGGTTCAAATCTTGGAAAAACCTTGTGTGTACTCTAGAGGCCACATCTTTGGTCCAAATGTCTTGAAACATGTTTGTCTCCATCAAATCTTAGTCATGTTCAAAATTGGGTCAAGTTGGGTCAAAATTGGGTTCAAGGGGTCAAATCTTTAAAAAAAGAAAACATGTTTACTCAAATATCTTGGTCAATATGTTTGTTTGAAACCTAGGTCAAGTTTGAAATTGCCTTGAAATCTTACACAAGTGATAGAGGGTCAAAACGTTTTTTAGTACTTTAGAGGCAACATTTTTAACTGAAATGTTTTCTTCTTGATCTCTTTGACTTATGTTTAGCCATGCATCAGGTGAGCGCTTTAGGGCCAATGGCCCTCTTGTCTGAGTTATTGCCCTTTGCAAATAATAGGCCATTGACCTGCTTTTAGGGGGGAGGGGCATGAATGTTTTACAAACATCTTGTTATCTCTTCATTTTCAGGCTGTATACAGTCAGGCCTGCCAAAAGATAAGTTTCCAGTACCAGTGTCTGATAAATGACATCACAGCTAGTCTACAGCTCCAACAACAGTCGTCCATATCACAGCTGACAGAGAGTAAGGCAAAAACTGTCTCCAGACTACAGTCACAGTTAGAGGAAAACAGACAACAGTCCAAAACTATGGAGAATTTGATGGAGTCATGTAAAAAGCTACTCGACGAAGATCATGTGAAGGGGTTGCTGGGAAGGGCCAATGAGGTCTCTCCGTTAATGGATAGACAAGAGGAAGCTGCTGAAAAGTAGGTCATAAGAAATTACAAACAAAATATTTGTGTATCTTTTATTGAAGTAAAGTGTGATAAGTTAAGCAATAGTCCTGTGTTTTTGTCCCTTAGTTGCTGTAAAGAAACATAGAAATTATTATTTATTTTGAGCATAACAGGAGATTTAACAATCTGTTTAGTGATATTAATTTAAATCTGTATGATTCCAATTACAAGTTTTAATCTAATCTTTTAACTTTAAAACTTGGGTTACAGTCACAGATAAATACTCATTTGTGTAAATAATTAAATTTAAGAGGAAATCTTGACTGACAAATCTTTACATTTTTGCATTATGATATCAAATTATAAGATATGAAGATAATATTTATTTATTTCATAGAGGTAAGAAGCTAAAAATTCAATCACACTCGTATATGAATCCACTTCGCGTATCAACAAATACTTTCTTCATCTCTTAATTGGATCTGTATTATTCTGATTACAGGTTACAATCCAGTAAGGGATCCTATCAAGAACTGATCACAGATAAATCCACATTACAAGAGATTAAACAGTCTGTTGTGCAATTCAAATCAAGTGCTCAAAACTGCCTCAAGTGCATGCTGGGTAAATATAATTATGCTTACAACTTACTATTAACTTATATGTACAATGTATTCAATTTCAAATCTTTTTCTATTTATTATATTAATTCCTGATGCCTGATGCATGAATTACAAATTGACAAACAAACCATTCTGTTTAGCTTAAAAATATCACTATATCTAATCGCTTACATGTATTAAGGGGTAAGCTCAAAATTATTGTAATTGCCACTTTAAGGTAGCAAGGTAGTAAGGTAGTTTCGGAAGTAATGAACTTTAACAGAGTTAACATAGGTTAATCTTAAACTGCTGTCAACTTTTAATGGGTTATACAATGTTTTGAACTTATAGGTGATGATGCAGCCAGCTGTCAGAGTATCATTCCTGTGATTAAATCTCCAACTTCGCCGGGCAAGGAGGCCCCTAGGGTTCTGAACAAGTGTTTGACCACCTGGGGCTTCAACTCCACAAGTTTTACTGCAGAATCTCTTGACAATAACTCACTCTGGTCTGTTACCATTGAGAAGAATTCTAGTCACATGGGAGATTTCAAAACTGGATATGTGTTTGGTGTGGGCATTGCCTTTGAGAAACTCAATTTCAAAGATCAAGTAGGAATGAATAATGTGTCACATGGTATTGTGTGCTCCAATGGGAATCTGGCCTATGCAAATAATGGGAAAATGGAACAGTTGATGCCATTGGATGGCTTACCTTTATCAGTGACTATCTACTGCACAGTTGACCAATCAGATAGAGTGTTACTTAGTTACACTTTTACAGATGCATCCTGGGGAGATACCTTACATGGTAAAAAGATCCTAGAGAATACCTCATCAAGTAAAGACATATTTCCAGTATTTACTGTTAGTCAGCGTGTTAAAATGCAATTTCCAACATATGTGTAATACATGTTTTAATGTTTGTTATGTGCAATGTCTTATATTTCCATTTAGTCATAATATTTGATATTCACTCAGTTTAGTATAACTTCCAAAATATTTACATGTATCAATACATTACATGGTATTTACAAAATACTTATTAATCAGGTTATGTTTATTACCCATCAAACAAATCAGAGAGTATGAGCTCCATATATATAGAGGATAATCGTTTGTTTCAGTGTAAGATTGGTTTACATTCTATTGAGTGAACAACAATAGCTATATTTTCACTCATGGCTCCGCCACTCGTGAAAATATAGCTATTGTTGTTCACAAAATGAAATATCAATGGATCTTACTCAAAAAACAAACGATTATTCTATTTCTTTATTGAAAAAGTGAGACAAAAGGTGAAATTTCAAGGACATATTTTCGTAAAGCTCGTCATTTTGCATGTGATTGCTATCCAACGCTCATTGTGACGTCACTTATTTTGCCCCGCATAGATGACGTCAGATAGGATGAAATGCACAAAAGCAGGGTATAAGTTAATGATAATCTCACTGCTTTTGCCATGAGATTATCAAGTGATAATCTACTGTTATTTCTCGATAAACCACCAAAAAGCATTTAGGAAAAGTTTTAACCTTTTACCAGGTTGCAATTACAATTTGATATCAGTCCTAGTTCAAAGGAACTGCAGCTAGTGGAGAATTTTAGATTGATAGAATTTCAAATAGCTTTCTGACAAGAAATTACTTCGAAGCAATCTCTTTTTTTTTCCCACAATGTTTCAGTATTTTCAGCTCTGGGCTATTGTCATGGCAGAGTGTCTGTAGGTGTCTGTCTGTGCGTAAACTTTTCTATAAGCATCTTTTTCCTACTAAACCAATAGGAAGATTTTGACGAAACTTGGCAGAAATGTTCCTTGGGTGACCCTCATCAAAAGTTGTTCAAGAAATTAGTTTGACCCCAAAATATGGGCATGGCAGGTCTGGACTTATTTTCATTAAAAAATCTTTGCAAATCTTCTCCCAAACCATTGGCGTTATTTCATTGAAACTTTACATTAATGATCATTGGTTGACCCTCTTCTATAGTTGTGCAATAAATTTGGATTGACCCCCAAATATGAGCTGGCAGGATGGGGCTTAATTTTGCTATATAAATCTTAGAAAATCTTCTCCCAAACCATTGGCCCAATTACAAGAAACTTGACATAATCCTTGGATGACCCTCTTCTACAGTTGTTCAAGAAATTTGGATTGCCTGTCAAATATGGGCGTTTTTTGGGGTGGGGGTTAATTTCATTTTATAAATCTTAAGAAAATTTCTCCACCCAAACTAATGGCCTGATTTCAACTAACATGGCATGAATGATCCTTGGGTGACCCTCTTCTAAAGTTGTTCAAGAAATTTCAATTGATCCCCATGGGCATGGCAGGGGGAGGGGGGGCTTATTTTCTTTATATAAATCTTTAAAAAATCTTCTCCTCCCAAACCATTTGCCTGATTTTATTGAAACTTGGCATAATTGGTCCTTGGGGAGTCTCTTCTAAAGTAAATTGTTAAACAATAGCTCAAAAGAGACTTCAAAGAGTTGATTTCAGTCTATGTAAGCTTTGTTTAATGACAGTGGAGCGATATAGGCCTTCTTGGGCCTCTTGTTACTTAGTCTCCTAGCTCTGGTGGACATGGGGAATATTTCTTTGAATGAACTAGGAATATTAAAGAACTAAAATTAGAATTTTTTTGTAAATTTTCTGTAATTACATATTACTGTTTAACAGACTTAAATTTTTTTTGACCCAATAAGCACACAAATTAGTGAACTTTGCGTTTATATTACTGAAAGATTGATAAAATGGTGTAAATACCAATTCAAATATAAAGAATAAGGGAAAGTTAAATGGATACTTGAATATACGAAAATTTGGACCTCTGTGTTTTAATGTAATATTAATTTGCTATGAACATGACGCTGCAGGAATCATGAGACACAAACTTCTATTTTATTTTTCAATAATTCTGTTAATGCGTGACCAATTTGAAAGCAGAGAGCGTGAAAAAACCCAACAGATTTGCTGGATGTGGACGATCTTTTAAAAATATATTGATAAATGATATTGACAACCAAGTAAAAGTTTACTTGGTTGTCAATAACTTTATCAGTAGATTTCTAAAAGATCAGTCACAATCAACAAATTCCTGTCATTTTCCAACTGTCTATACCTCAAACCAAAATTCAAATTGGTCTCACTTTAACATAATTATTGACAATTTTCGACTTTGATTTTGTATCCATTATCCAGCTACAAACAGCTAAGAGAAGGCATCTATAGACAGTGCTGTTATTCAGAAAGTGGCCTCAGGTACCATAATTGCGATTAGTTAGAGGCACGAAAAATGTTTTCCTTTGAATGTTTGGTTTTTTTTCTATATATGTCAACAACAATTAAACATAATTGTCACTGAGAATGTGTTATGTTTATTATTTAAAACCTTTAATAGTTTTGCTGTTTTCATAGAACATCATCTATGGGACCTCTAACAATTATTTTCATGCCCTTAGGGTCAGAGTTCCAGATCATGCCTTTTTATGAAGATTTTAGAAACAGACACAAATCTATATATATAAAAAGGATAAAAAATCTGAAACTTAAAGGCAAACAGTTTCCATATTTTGTATTAAATATCATCTAATGGATCCATACCAGGTTTGATCATAATGGGTGCTCAGCTAATATGAAATAACATACTAATAGTTTAAAGGAGCATTAAGCAACATTCAAAAACATTATTGAAGGGGCTATGTTCCCTACAAGCTCATTTTAGGTCGCCTGTTTTTGGAGAAAGCCCTAGGTATTATGATCATCTTGGCGTCGTTTGTGTTGGTGTTGGCTCAAAAAACTTTAACCTTGGTCATATCACTATTGTTATTAAAGCAAGATTGAGTGTAAAGACTAAGATCAGCCTGCACAAACTTGGAGTTTAAGGTTGTGGACCCGTAATAGATCCACAATGATTCGTGAGTGATGAACTTTAACAATGATAACAGAGGTTTCCTAATGATTTACCATAGGATACTTCAGTCAATATTGTGAAAGATTGTCTGTTCCAAAATGTTGCGGAACCATAAGGGGTCCACTACCTTAAACTTTCTACTAAAATCATTGTAGGGAAAACTTGAACCAGACTGGTTGAAGTGTACCGAAATATATATGTGCCTACGCGTTACATTTCCAACAATTTTACATCTGCGCAAAGCAAAGCCTGTGGCCAGCTTGTGCATGCACAGTCTGACCAGAGCCTTCACTAAGCATTTTGTTGATAGATAAGGTCTTTACCACTAATCAGGTAGTCAGTGAATATTCTAACTGCATTGTGTGGGTGTCTTACTGCTCATTGTTTTCAAGCACGCACATATGAAATTGTTGGAAATGTTGCATACAGGCTGATACTTTTCTTTCCAAACATAATCTAAATTCAGCAGGATAAGGTTAGTACAAATAACTAAATAAACCAGGTTCTCATTTTTCAATTCTCTAATTTAGCAATCTTAAATTTAGACACATATTCACAATTGAACACAATTTGGGTACACAACATTTCGAAAGTTCTGTGTAAGACTGTACTAAGTGTATATACAATGTATATACACTTAGTACAGTCTTGCGCTAAACCCTCAATATAAAGGTATAAAACTTTACATTGAGTGCTGATAAAAAAAATGATAAATTAAATTGCTAGTCTAACACTGAAATTCTTACTTAAATTCTTAAATTCATCCATCAAAAACAACCCTTTTGGTTGTCTGAAAAAAATGATTCATTCATACTCCCATGATATATAGGAAGCCAGTAAATCATAAGAAATTAGCCAAGATATGTTTTTGCTTCATTGAGATATGAAATGAAAAACAAGAGGGCCATAGTGGCCCTTAATCACTCAACTGAATTAACAATCTAAAAATGTTTTTCTAAGATTTGACCCCGTGACCTAGTTTTTGACCCAACTTGACCCAATTTCGAACTTGTTCGAGATTTCATCAAGATAATCATTCTGACCAATTTTCAGGTTGATTGGGCTAAAAATATGGCCTCTAGAGTGTCCACAAGGTTTTTCTAAGAGTTGACCCTGTGCCCTAGTTTTTTACCCAACTTGACCAAATTTCGAACTTGTTCGAGATTTCATCAAGATAATCATTCTGACCAATTTTCAGGTTGATTGGGCTAAAAATATGGCCTCTAGAGTGTCCACAAGGTTTTTCTAAGAGTTGACCCTGTGCCCTAGTTTTTGACCCAAATTGACCCAATTTCAAATTGTCCAAGATTTCATCAAGATAATCATTCTGACCAATTTTCAGGTTGATTGGGCTAAAAATATGGCCTCTAGAGTGTCCTCAAGGTTTTTCTTAGATTTGACCCTGTGACCTAGTTTTTGACCCAACTTGACCAAATTTCAAACTTGTTTGAGATTTCATCAAGATAATCATTCTGACCAATTTTCAGGTTGATTGGGCTAAAAATATGGCCTCTAGAGTGTCCACAAGGTTTTTCTAAGATTTGACCCCGTGACCTAGTTTTTGACCCAACTTGACCCAATTTCAAACTTGTTTGAGATTTCATCAAGATAATCATTCTGACCAATTTTCAGGTTGATTGGGCTAAAAATATGGCCTCTAGAGTGTCCACAAGGTTTTTCTAAGATTTGACCCCGTGACCTAGTTTTTGACCCAAATTGACCCAATCGAACTTGTCCGAGATTACATCAATATAATCATTCTGACCAAGTTTCAGGTTGATTGGGCTAAAAATATGGCCTCTAGAGTGTCCACAAGGTTTTTCTAAGATTTGACCCTGTGCCCTAGTTTTTGACCCAACTTGACCAAATTTAGAACTGGTCCGAGATTTCATCAAGATAATCATTCTGACCAATTTTCAGGTCGATTGGGCTAAAAATATGGCCTCTAGAGTGTCCACAAGGTTTTTCTAGGATTTGACCTCGTGACCTTGTTTTTGACCCAAATTGACCCAATTTCAAATTGTCCAAGATTTCATCAAGATAATCATTCCGACCAATTTTCAGGTTGATTGGGCTAAAAATATGGCCTCTAGAGTGTCCACAAGGTTTTTCTATGATTTGACCCTGTGACCTAGTTTTTGACCCAACTTGACCCAATTTCGAACTTGTCTGAGATTTCATCAAGATAATCATTCTGACCAATTTTCAGGTTGATTGGGCTTATAATATGGCCTCTAGAGTGTCCACAAGGTTTTTCTAAGATTTGACCCTGTGCCCTAGTTTTTGACCCAACTTGACCAAATTTAGAACTGGTCCGAGATTTCATCAAGATAATCATTCTGGCCAATTTTCAGGTTGATTGGGCTAAAAGTATGGCCTCTAGAGTGACCACAAGGTTTTTCTAAGATTTGACCCCATGACCTAGTTTTTGACCCAACTTGACCAAATTTAGAACTTGTCCGAGATTTAATCAAGATTATCATTCTGACCAATTTTCAGGTTGATTGGGCTAAAAATAGGGCCTCTAGAGTGTCCACAAGGTAAATGTTGACGACGGACGACGGACATCAAGTAACCCCAATAGCTCACCTTGAGCACTTCGTGCTCAGGTGAGCTAAAAAAGAAATCACTAATGTATGAATTGACTGTGGATGTTCATACAGTGTGATTACATTTCTCCTTCAATACCATCATGAAAACAAAATATATTCTTGTCATCTTTTGAATATCTTACCATCCACTTAAATGTTTTTGTTCATAATGAGTTTCACTACTTTTAAGCGTATTTTGAGTTAATTTCAGATGCAATCTCGGACAGCTTTTTTACCATTCTACAGATAATCCAGTGGTTTCTCTAAAAACAGATAAACTGAAAAGCGATAGTCAGATTTCTGGATATTGCAGACAGCTATTGCAAGGTTATGAAATTATAAAGATAATATCTTCATAATTTTTGTTCCATTGATAAAACCTTTAAGTTGCTTGTCCTTTTGGTTCTTTACATCTACAACACTTACTATTCATAGCTTTTATCAATGTCTATAAATGGGAAGGAAGCTTCACAACAACCGCTTTACACAACACCATCTGATTGATAACTTCAATTAACAGTACTATTTTGATTTGTTGCCCACCATTTTGGTTATAAATTATCTATAACAGTATCGTCTGTGGCCATTAACATCTCATTGTCTATAAATGACTGGGAAGCTTGATTGGAATCAGTTTGTAAGAAGCTTGCTAATTGGTCATTTTGAATATCAGTGAAACCCTCTGATTGGTTATCCATCTGGTCTTCGATGATTTCTATTGGTTGAGAATCATCACTCTCCTCAATCATTTCTGTGTTGATGCCCATGGCTTTCCTGAGAGCTTGCGTACTGACAACACTGTATGGATAAGTCTGAAATGAACTAGAACTGTCGCAGAGCGGACTAATACCCCCCACAAGCGCTTTGTCAGAATGCAAGTGCTATTAGTGTAGGATGTGTTTGTAACAAATATTGAGGTCATATGCACTATTTGCATGAAGTTTCATGATTCTAGGTCGCTTGGTTTTTTAGTTAGAGTCCACAAATGAAAATTGAACAAAAATTGACTTTGACCTGGACCTTTGAACTATATGACCCAAAAACGATAGGGCACTTTCTTGGATCATAGGCAACATTTGCATAAGTTTCATGCTTGTAGGTCAATTGGTTCTCGAGTAAGAGTCCAGAAACGAAAATTGAACAAAGGCTGACTGTGACCTTGACCTTTGACCTATGTGAGCCAAAAACAATAGGGCACTTCCTAGGGTCATAAGGAACATTTGTATAAATTTTCATGATTGTAGGCCACTTGGTTCTTGAGTTAGAGTCTGGAAACGAAAATTGAACAAAGGCTCACTGTGACCTTGACCTTTGACCTAAGTGATCCAAAAACAAAAGGGCACTTCCTTGGGTCATAAGGAACATTTGTATAAAGTTTCATGATTGTAGGTCATTTGGTTCTTGAGTTAGAGTCTGGAAACGAAAAGGTCTACGGACGGACTGACAGATAGACAGACATGGTGAAACCAATATACCCCCCTCTACTCGTAGGTGGGGGGTATAATCAATATTAAAATGGTTGATTTTATTTGTTTCGATTAGGTTGGTTTAAGGTAGTGCAAACGTAATAATTCCGCAACGTTTTGGAAGTTATGAACTTTAAAAGTTTTAATCGAGGTTTCCTAATGATTAATAGGAAACCTCGGTTAACATTGTGAAAGATCATGAGTTCGTAAATGTAGCAGTACTATAACAGGTTCACTACTATAACACCATCTTTAACAGAAATTCAGTTGTATCATGGTGGATGGAGCACCTAAACAAAAAGCCTGAGTACTGTCAACATTATAAGATAAAGTCTAAATTGGTGTGGAAATATATTTTTTCTCCACTTGTCTATGTTAAGTAATGAGTGATTTTTTTCCCTAGGCAGTGATATTGAAACTATACTTATATGAAATCAGAAATGCCTTTATGGACGATCTGGCATGAAAATTCAAACCCCTGACTTAAATATGCAGTATAAGCAAATTCCAAAACCAAAGGTTTAGCATGTACAAAATTTTTTCTTGAAACAAAAATGTCCCTTGAAACTGCATATTTAAACAAGAGGCCCAAGAGGGCCTGTATCACTCCACTGACTTTATCATCAAGATTTGAAAGAACAAGAGCTGTCACTGTAAGATGACAATGCCCCCGACACCGCTTTGATTTTAAATTATGGCCAATCTATGTTGAAGGTCAAGGTCATCCAGGGGTCAAGGTCACCAAAGTATGTGCCTACAGAAAGGTAATGTACCAAGGAATGTTGTGGTAAAGTATGATGCGAATATGTTAAGTAATAAGGAAGTTATGGCCAATGTTAAAGTTTTTGGACGGAATGACGGACGGACGGACGGACAGACGGACGGACAGACGGACGGACAAGTCAAATTTATGATGCCTCCCTATCGGGGGCATAAAAATATTGAAAATCCAAGGTAATGAAAGTCACAAGCATTCAGAAGGAATTCTGACTTTTTCCTAATTGATACTTATTTACAAGCTAATCAGAAGAGAACACATATAACTAACATGTAAAATTACATGGAAGAAAACTTTTTATATATCACTTAAAAGAAACCTATCACACTTATTTAATTGAAAATTATTCAATAAATTTCATTTCACTCTTAGCAGACTACATAAGGCAAAGCCAAATAATACAGAAAACATTCATAGAAAATGAAAAATTGCAAATGAAATCATCTTTAGCTACAATGTTTGACTGGGAAAAGAGGGCAATATGCTAGTGGTATTCATAACAAATTATAAGGAAGGGAAGTAATGAGTGTTTAATTTTATCACTTAATAACTGCATTGATCTCCCTTGATATATGTTATATAAAATGCACAGAGAGCTACAGATATTTCATTCTTCCTAACTTAAACCGTATGCTGTTGGTACTCATTTGAAATGTCTCATCAAGATGAATCAAATGAGTACTAACAACATAGTTTCATTGGCAATAAACAATTTTAGACTGGCTTTACCCCGTCTTATCTGGATCTTATGTATCTATAATTCAGATATACATACATGGGTGAAAGTTTTCCATATTATTACGGAATTACGTATTTTGGTCGGCCGCCGGGACCATTTTTCCAAATCGCATAAATCTGATGAGAAAAGTTTGGAGGGGGGTGAGGGGGGTAACATTATATTTTTGAGTTCAGATCGGAAAATTCTCGGACTTAGCTCCTGTTATTCATTATGAGATTCCTACGCCTTGTCCTATAAACTTTTCCATCTCAAGTCACCGACCATCTATTCAGTCTATGTCTGATACATGTGTAGGATCACATTCTATTTAACGTCACAACGACGTCATCAAACACACATTTTCGCGGTTTTCTTTAGTCAGAGCAATTCAAAAGTTGGTATTTGTCGTTGAAAAATGTTGTTAATATGAGAAAAAGATCTGTAACTCGATTTTATTTGATACAAACTGACAGAACAGAACGAAAAAATATAAACAGCGGTTCTATGGGAAAAGACTCACGATTATCGTAACAGTTAAGAAATCGAGCATGGGAAAGCCTCGGGAATTCGGGGAAAAGACGAGAAAGTCTAAGTGATGTTCCGATAGAGAAACGAGGTCACCCAAAAAAAAACTTACACGACGATTACCAAATATAGCTATTTCCGTTACCCGAAGTTCGGTGTACGAAATGTAATTTGTAAGATTGGCTGTGATTGGTTTAGATCCCTTACATTATCCAATCTAACGTCGCATTACATAAAATGATACGACCTCTTAATTGTTTACATTTCCGCTTCATGTATGCATGGAAATACAAAATCGCTATCGAGGGAAACCGCCGAGATTATATGAAAGTGTTTGAGGATGGCGTAAAAAATAAATCGAGATGGGAACGGTTCAACGAAAGAGATCCTTGAGGGGAGAAATGGGTCGATTTGCTTTGGAGGGAAGGTGACCGGTCAACTCTATTCTAAACTCGGCCCGAAGCGAAAAATCAAACGGAAAAATCTCTACAAAAAAGGCAGTATAGTATCGTAAAAGCCTTTCTCAGTGTTTTGTAAATGCTATTTCTAAGGAGCTCCCGGGCCCCCTGAACCCCTGGCCAGGGCATTGCCCTGGACCCACGGGGGGCCCTGCAGCCCCCAAGCCTCCAGCTATAAAGTTCCTTATTTTCAAAAATTACTACTTTCACCCATGTACATACACTTACACAATATTTACATCTCTTTTAACAGACTCATTATGTTTAAATAGTGATACATTTATACTTTCATAAAACAAAGCTGACTGATAGAAAACAAAACTTTGAAGTCTCTTTAGAACTATTTTGTTATGATTTACTTGGTCTTGACCCCATTGCACTGAAATACTCAATCACCATTAGCCTGCATACCCTTTACTTTAATTCTTACCAACATAAAGGTGATTGCATTAAGTAGACTATTCTTAACATAATAATTTCAGGTAGAATTTTAGTAAATGGTCATCACCTAAGAAACATCCATGCAAAGTCTCATTGAAATTGGTCCAATGGTTTGGGAGGAGAAGACTTTTAAAGATTTGAACCTAAAAATGGCCACGCCCTGCCACGCCCATATTTGGGGGTCAATCAATTTTTTTTTTAATAATTTAAATAAAAGGGTCACCCAAGGAACACCCATGCCAAGTTTCATTGAAATTGGCCCAATGGTTCTTGAAAAGAAGATTTTAAAAGATTTCAAAGTAAAAATATGCCCCGCCCTGCCTAGCCCATATTTGGGGTCAATCAAAATTTCTTTAACAATTTAAAAAGAGGGTCACCCAAGGATCATTTATACAAAGTTTCGTTAAAATCCACCCATTGGTTTGGGAGATGTTTAAAGAAAAAGTTTTCGCACGGACGCATGACAGACACTCCATCATGACAATAGCTCGCTGGCCTTCGGCCAGTGGAGCTAAAAAATAAAGACTTTATAAGATGATCTTTTCAACACTTATTAAGATCAGTATAAATTGTACTTGCCTCCTTTGTTAATTTTGTCAGTTCGCCTGTAACTTTGCTTGCTGTAAAAATCAGAATAGTATGAAATCAAAGTAAAATGGTTTGAGAAAGAAAGAAAAACAAATTTATTAACAATTTGTACTAGTACCTTACTTTTTGAGATTAAATTATTAGAATTCCTCACTTGGATTTTCCTCGAAACATATGACACTAATTTCAATATGCAACAAGAGCTCTCGAAAACTGAATAATTGCACTTCCAGATGGATTACCAATTTACTGGACAGGGTAAAATTCTGAAAAGACACCTCGTAGTTTATCAAATACCTATTAACCCAAGGTCAACAGAACTCGATCTAATACCTTAAAGTCAATGATGAAGTATAGGTTGTTATGGCAGTGCAATGCTTTGTCTTTAAAATGGCTTTCTTCTTAGATACATCTTCTTTATGAAAATCTAATAATTTCAGCATGTCTCTTAGGATAGAGTTGGGTCTTTATACATAACAGTGAAATGCTGTACCAAAGCAGCTCCATCAACAGACATATTATTCATAATATTCACCTTTTCTAGCTTTTCGAAGTTTTAGACAGGCCAAAATTGAAAGAAGTAAATACCAATGAACAGTCGATGCAATTTGAAAAGTAACCATTCTATGTGGTAGAAAACTTTAAGGAACTAGGTGGTTGTCACAGAAAATCTGCTGTTGAGCCTGCAAATACTTGATTTTTAGCTCTGGATTAGTCTAAATTTAACATTTGACTTTGAGCTAGGACCTTGACCTTGGAGCTATCTGAAAAATTTCCATCTAAAAGCTCATCTACTCATGAAAGAGAATAATTGTGCCAATTATCTTTAAATCTATCCATTAATCTAATTGTGTAATTGTTCAGAGTAATTGTATGGACAAAATCGGACAAACATTAATACTGAGCTGTCATTGTCACAACAAAAAAGAAGTGTGTGTAACAATTATGTCCCTAAAATAGAATACATTTTTTACAAGTTTTATCTTGATAAATAACACTGACCATGTCAGATGACCTTGGTATCAGCAGATACACATCAGTGAGATCTATCTTTATGCCAAAAATCAGCATTGTATCTCAATTAAGCTTTAAGTGATTGGCAATGTTAAGATTTTTGGATAAAGATTTGCAGACAGACGGACATTGGTAAAAATATTGCTATAGCAATAACTTGGGTTTTTCTCAGAGGAAAAAAACTGCAGAGTTAATTAGACTACTTACCTAATTCAAACTCCTTTTCATTTGGTCCAGGCAAACTGCCCAGGTGTGGTGGTGGTTTTAAACCCAGTCTCTCTGTTTGTGTCTGTTCTAAATCCCTTAACAAATCTGCTGTCTTGTCTAATCTTTGTTGTAACTCGGAGGGGACATCCCCAACAGCTGCAATAAACAGTATTTGAGCCTGTCTGTGACACTTATTAACAATTTCACATATGGAGGTTTCAGTGCAAGACTGTAATAAATGTATATGCAAAGTATATACATACAGTAGTCTTGCATTAAACCCTTGATATTCAATGGCACATATTTGAGCAGCCAAAACAATGCAAGAAGAATATTTGTTAACAGTGTAAGCAGGGGGGGTTTAAAGACCTAATCTATCCACAGAACACATTGTAAAGTCTCTGGTCAGACTGTGCTTATGCACAGGCTGGTCAGAGGCTTTGCTTTGCGCACATGTGAAATTGTTGAAAATGTCATGTCTAGGCTTATTTATGTGAAACTTCAATCTTTTCAAACGTTTTACAAAAAATGGATAGACAGACAATGGGACAAATTGGCTAATAGAGTTATCCAAATTCATAATTTAATCTGACAGTTTTTCAAAATTCCATCCTACCTAAAGGATTATCTGTGATCACATCTATAGTCTTGAACTCAGCAATCCTCTGAAAAAGATAGGAGAAAATATAGTTTTAATTCTTTCTTGTATATTTCTGAGATTCCAGTTGACAATCACTTAAAATTTCTCTGACAAACTAGTAATATTATTAAAATAATAATGGAAACATGAATGACTTATAAAAATAAATAGAGGACAATCGTTTATTTCAGTGTAAGTTCAATTTATATTTCATTGAGTGAACAACAAAAGCTATATTTTCACGCGAAAATATAGCTATTGTTGTTCATGAGATGAAATATTAATCGATCTTACTAAAAAACAAACGATTATTCTATTTCTTTAATGCAAAAATGAGACAAAATGTGAAATTTCTAGGACATTTTTTCGTAAAGCGCGTCATTTTGCATGTGATTGCTAGGCAACGTTCATTGTGACGTCACTTATTTCGCCCCGCGTAGATGACGTCAGATATGGTGAAATGCACAAAAGCAGGGTATAAAATTTTGATCATTTCACTGCTTTTGCGGTGAGATTATCAAGTGATTGTCTATCATTATTTCTCGTTAAAGCTTCTTTTTAATTTACTTACAAAAAATAAATCAATCTTTCACAGACACATCATTTATAAATTGTTTCAAACAGCATCCTAAACTCTTTTTTTGTTGAGACTTGTCATTGTCGTGGATTCTAGATTTATTTTATGTCCTACCACAATTTTCTCATTAATGACATGACACACATCTAAACTTTGAAACCATTAGATACTGAGAAACTGAGCTACAGAAAGAGGGGTATTTAGAATTTGAAATGAGATAATATCAACTATTCTTGCACAAATCCTATATTGTGGTTACTAATTGGAATCATCTCATAAAGATGATTCAGATAAGTTCCAACAACATAGGGTTTCAATGAGAAATAAAAATTTTAGACTGGCATTACCCCCTCTTCTCTGTACCTCTGGATAAATTCAGCTGGTGTAATAATTGACCAAACTTACTCTCTGCCATTCTGCTTTTTGTGCATGATCTTCTTTTCTTTTCTGTAATAAACAATTTCTTATCTCCTTTAATACCTATTATCATGCTATAATTTTACTTTTGATACCTATTAAGTAATCACAAGCTCTTCAAAATATTGAAGAACAAACTGGCAAATTGTCACATGATAAGCCCATTACACAGCTGGATCTCCAAGTATGAACAACAAGAAAGGATAATAACTAAAAAATTAAGCAAGGAAGAGTTATGGTACTTCTGCTCTGTACTCTGTAATCATGAGAGGAACAAAACTGCCAATTTTCATGTCAATCAGACATAAGGCAACAGAGTTATACTCAAGACAAGGCAGTGGATGCCCCCACACACTTTATCCCATGGGTGATCCCACTATATGTCCTGTCTTTTGACAGGCATATAAAAAGAAGAAATTGGTTTAAAGCAATTTTTCCTTTTCCAACAATATTTTCTATCACAAAGGATGGTTTCTTATCAAAGTGCAAATTTCTTTCATAGTTGTCTGCAACTTCTTACAAATAGGACCAGTCCAACTTATCCAAAAACAGAGAAATGTTCATAAGTTAATCTTTTCCAATTTTTTTCATTTATGTAAATATTCATTGCTTATCATTTCAATTTAAGGTGGTTGAGATGTAATAGTTCTGCAACATTTTGGAACTCTTACGAGGGATGATCCAGAATTTCGTATAATAGGCTAATAATTTTCACATTTCTGGCTTGTTCAGTATATAATTTGGTGAATAAGCAGTTTGGTAACTACGGAGAGCATAAATACTATAATTTTTACATAATTATCTTTAGCGGTCTAGGAATGCAGTTACCATAGTAACATATGTATGCTGAAAAAATATATGAATCTCGTTAAATAAATCGAGTTTTCTAAAAGTTTTCAAAAATCTTTATTTGAAATTCTTTGGCAAAAATAAACTTGATAAAAATAGAAAAATATTTATCATCTCTTAACCCTTTCCTGTATACAAAATTTTGGACCTGTCCAAATTCAAAGTTTTTGCAGACGAAAAATTAAAGTGGGTTTAATTTGAAAAATAACCATTCAGTAGGGTAGAAAATAATGTGGAAAAAGAAGAAATTGCTTGTCAGAAGCAATTTCTTCTTTATTCACAATGTTTTCTCAATTATAAAATCACAGGCACGTAAAAAGCAGGGATTAAACAGGAAAGGGTTAAAGCTTGCTGTGAGACTTTTTACGGATACTCACAAGTTTTGATAATACAGAATATTCTGGGAAAATGTCAGGACGACAACACCAAAATATAAATACTGTTTATTTTTTAAATTTTGTCACGATCTATGTTTTACACGAAACACACATTTCAGATAATTTAAAAAAATGATCAAAATTTGTTGAAAGAAAAGTTTTCCTAAAGCTACCCCGGATATTTAAAGGGGGTGAGGCTTCATAAGAGAAATTAGAAAGGTCCAATAGAGTTCCAACGAACAAACTTGTCCCAATTGATTCACATTATTTTCCAGAAATAACGGTTCTTTATCTTGCTGTCCACTTTACTAGAAATACAATGCATATAGAAATTGTACAATTTTGATTCCAAAAGGTATGCAGTAGATGTCTTCAAGGTGATGTATCAATCGGAGAAAGGCATGAGAGTTGGCAGACACTATGTAGAAGAGAGATAATATAGATGTCGCATTTGACGTTCTTGCTCCCCCGCCTTCTCGGGGGTCTCTCTCTTGATTTATGCACTTTAAGGCCGCTATTGAACGTAAACATTTAAAAATTTCCACGTTTATTACACAGATGATGAATTGAAAAACTGTATAATTTTTATTTTGATAGTTACATTTTCTGTAGATTTATAACCTCATTTTACGAACTTTTGGATCAACCCTCGTAATCTTTCACAATGTTAAAAGAGGTTGCCTAATGAATTCATTAGGAAACCTTGTTAAAATTGTTAAAGTTTATGACTTCTGCAACATTTCAGAACTAAAACAGGTCCAATATCTTGAACTGCATTAATACCTGTTCTATTTGTTTCATGGTTATTGTGTGTTGCCCTTTGGTTAAAACATCTAACAAACTATCAACAATTCTTGTACAATCTTCCTCTGCATCTTCAACAAACTTCATTACACTACAAGAAAATACAAAACAATCAACTTCTTGGTCATAATCAAAAAATCTGTCCAAAATTCAATATCCCGATTATCCAAAATTCAATATCCCGATTATCTTTTAGAAATTCATACAAATGTTTCATGACCCTAGGAAAAGCCTGTCTTTATATTAAGTTATGTGGATAATTTTTTCTTGGTATTATAGTTTTCCAATCTAGTATAGTTTCTATTCATCCTTTGTTCTTAATTTTATGACAAACATTTAGCTTTGAGTCATTTATTACCTTTTGAGATGTAAAATACCAGTTTTATTTGTAAAATCTATTATATAAAATGCATAAGTAGAAGTAGAAAACTAGAAACAAAATTATCTATTTTAAATATTTAAGAAGAAAATGTCCAAACCTTTTAGCATATTGAAGCCCAGATTCATCTCCATATGTTGACAGTAATAGATCTGATTCTTCTTTAGATATATTGGCAAATGATGTGTCATATACTGGTGCATGAGTACTGAATGGTCCATAGTTTAAATAATTTACTGAAATATACATTACATATTGGCAAATGATGTGTCATATACTGGTGCATGAGTACTGAATGGTCCATAGTTTAAATAATTTACTGAAATATACATAACATATTGGCAAATGATGTGTCATACACAGGTGCATGAGTACTGAATGGTCCATAGTTTAAATAATTTACTGAAATATACATAACATATTGGCAAATGATGTGTCATAAACTGGTGCATGAGTACTGAATGGTCCATAGTTTAAATAATTTACTGAAATATACATAACATATTGGCAAATGATGTGTCATATACTGGTGCATGAGTACTGAATGGTCCATAGTTTAGATAATTTACTGAAATATACATAACATATTGGCAAATGATGTGTCATATACTGGTGCATGAGTACTGAATGGTCCATAGTTTAGATAATTTACTGAAATATACATAACATATTGTCAAATCCCTGGCTTAGCACAAAACAGTTGTAACTGCCTATATATCAATAGGCAGTTACAACTGTTTTGCACTGTGCCTTTGAAATGATGTGTCATATACTGGTGCATGAGTACTGAATGGCCCATAGTTTAAATAACTTACTGAAATATTGATAATATAAAATTCATTAGCAAATGATGCATCATCAATAGATGCACAAGTACTAAATGGTCCATAGTTCAAATAATTTACTGAAATATACATAATATTTTTGCAAATGATGTGTCGTATACTGGTGCATGTGTACTGAATGGTCCATAATTTAGATAATTTACCGAGATATTGATATTATACTAGCAAATGATAAGTCTCAAACTAGAGCATGAGTATCAAAAGGTCCATAGTTTAACTAATTTACTGAAAAATTGACAAGAGAGCAAAGAGGGCCAGTATCGTTCCACTGGAGCTTAGTGCCTGATTTTTTTGTTTCACCAGTTTAGGCTATTTTTGGCTGACGCAACAGCCAATAGCACTCAAAAATATCAGCTCATGTGGATGTAACAAAGGAATCTGAAAGATTTTTTCCAAAGCATCTTTCCAGTGCAATTTGGTTGATTCTGGCAAGCAGTTTTAGAGATTTTTCTTTCTTTTTTCTTTTTCATAATCTCATCATATGGGTCCATTTTTGGGTGACAAGACAGTCCATAGCACCTAAGATATAAACCTGGTTGAGATTAAATGACCCGGTTATTTCAGTGAAGAAGATTTTTTCTATTTCACCATTGCCCATTGTATTGGTGACATGTCTGCCTCTTGGGCCCAAAGTTATCAACCTGATCAAAATTTAACAAAGAAATCTGAAAGAGTATGTCCTAAGAATTATTTCTGTAAAGTTTGGTTGAATTCTGACCATTAGTTTCAGAGGAGAATTTATTTTGATATTTCAGCATTAGAGACCATTTTTGGTGAATTGAAAGGTTGCAGCACCCACAATATCAATCCTATCAGAATTTAACCAAGGAGTCAGAGAGAGCATATCCCAAGGAGCATTCCTTTGAAATTTTGCCAGTTGTTTCAGAGGAGAAGACGTTTAAATGAAAACTTAACGCTTGAATGCACAGACACGAGATATAGACAAACCAGGGAAGACCTGCTACAACATAAGCTCCTCTTAACTTAGTCCAGTGGAGCTAAAAACTTACTATGAGCTGCCCTATTTCTTTTATCCTCTTTAAATCCTGAGATACTGCCAGTCCCTGATGATAATTTACCTGTCAAGGATCCAAGGGTGATAATCCTTTCCTTCTCATTGACTGAAATAAAGGAGGAAGTTTTCAGATTTTTTCTATCGTTAGATGCCATTAGAAGAACATTCAATATGGTCTTAACCTTTTCTGTTTAATCCCTGCTTTTTACGTGCCCGTAATTTTATGATTGAGAAAACATTGTGAAAAAAGAAGAAATTGCTTCTGACAAGCAATTTCTTCTTTTTCCACACTATTTTCTACCATGCAGAATGGTTATTTTCCTAATTAAATCCACTTTGAATTTCCGTCTGCAAAACCTTTGAATTTGGACAGGTCCAAAATTTTGTAAAACAGGAAAGTGTTAATATCAAGAGGTCAGCGCAATACTAATGTAAGTACCTATAAATACATATGCACTTACAATACTATTGCACTGACCCCTCAATGTATTACTCTCTTCAGCACGGTGGATCTGTATACATGTATTGAAGAATTTTTGAATTATTTACATACTTCTTTGGTTTTTTAATTCTCTAAATAAAAGCTTAGAATACCTTTCTATAGGACTTATATTACAGTCTGGTAATAGTCCGGCAGATATCTAGCTTGACCCGGAAGTAGGGTTCAAAGTTTTTTTCTCGACTGATTCTTGTAGATAAGGACTTTCCTAACCAGAATCTGGCTGATGACATCTTGTCATCATTGAGCATTTTGAGAAAATCGAGATGGCAGCCAGGATTATCGAATGTTATGTCAACAGCTCAGTAGATCACTATGATGACCTTCAAAATGGGTGTTTTGTGTCTTTTTTGCTGACTAAGTTCGAGATTAATAATGTTTGGCTTAATAAATGCATATTATGAGATTAGAAATTTGCAAAGTGGCAGCCAGATAGAATTATCAAATGGTATTTTAAAGTATTTCTTGACTCATGTGACATCAGAATTGTAGGAAAGGGTTTGAGGGCTTATTTAGAAAACATTTATAAGTGGTTGTATGCCTTCTAAATATCGGGCTAGTGACAACTCTCGTCTGTTGCTACATTAATTCTTGATTTTGAGATGGCAGCCAGGAAAGAGAAGATTCTAAGTTAATTGTGTTTTAATGAGGATTTTAGAAATATTTTTGCCTACATTAATGGTTTCAAGGTCAATTTGAAAGGTTTTTTTACAGATGATGCCTGAAATGATAGAAAGCATTGGAGATGGCAGCCAAAAAATATACCTTAAAATATGTTAAGAGGTTGAAAAATTATTTTGGAAATTAATTTATTTTTACTAATGAAAATACAAGTCATCATTTTGAAATTAGAAAAGTAACATTTTGAAATTAGAAAAGTAACATATGCAATATATAAAGTTCTATTGTGTTCTAAGATGGCAGCCCATATTACATAAATATCACATTTCCGTTGATTTTAATGTTTTGACAATTCAAAATATATTATTTTCCGAATTCATGTGTAGATAATCACTTGAATTATATCTTCCAGAAAGACAAAAAGGAAGCCAACAAAACATTCCATACTCATGAATAACCAAATGGAAGTCATACTTCACTTGTTGCATCATTACATATGCATAGCACTCACATTACTTGGTGATTGAAAATAAAATTCTATTTGCTTTGGAATAAAATTATTGCACAACAAAATATATTCATCTCGTATCTATTGGCACAACACAGTTGTATCTCACAAGAATCATTAATGTAGTTGGAACTGTTTCATACTGAATCATCGATATGGTCCCAAAGGACAGTTTCTTTTTATGAATATTTCGAAAACTCCTAGTTACTTTAATTGAATATGACCCGATATTCTTTTCTTTCTAAATAATTTCTTGTCCGCTAGTTTAGTAGGAAAATGTTACGCTGCGTTTAAGATTATCAATATCATTTTCGTGATAACCATTACATGTAATCGCCAGAGTTTCTATATAAAATAATCTGTAGTTGACCTATCAAATTACATCCATATCAGTATGTATAGTCATGTATGTTTATTAGTGGCAAAATGGTTGTTCCGCTAAGTCTTATTTAGCACTAAAATTAAATTGCCTGTTCACAACATGATATGTTAGATGATGATTGACTATTCTGACTATTACCCAAATGTATTGGGAAATGCTTGAAGACATGCAATGTACTCCCTTAAATTGTCTTTGCAACAACTGAAAGCTTTGTTCAAATTGCATGTATGTGGCAAATAACTAGCGCGCAGAGTGACTAAAATACTAATTTATGCACGAATCTCAGATCCTCTAAATGGCAGTTGATTTATCCAAATCATGACCAAAAGTTTGTGATTCAGTTCGAATCTAAAAGGGAAAAGTCTTCAAAAGTGTTTTTTTCAAAAACACCCTCTTGGTTATTCTTATCTTCATTTTGATGGTATTTGATGTATGACGATTTGGCAACAGTATTGTGGCTTTGCTGTAAAGCTATAATTGTTTTCTTTTTAGCGCATAGATTGACTAAAATGCTGATTTATGAACAAACCTCACATCCTCAAAATCGCAGCTTACTTATTCTAATCATCACCAAAAGTTGGTGATTCGGTGCGTATATAGCATCGAAATGATGTCAAAAGTTTTAGTTCAAAAGTGCCTTTTTCCCTGCCCCTATCTTGAATTTGTAGGCCATTTGGTAATAGTATTGTAGCTTTACTGTACAACTATATATTTTTTTCATCTTTTTTGTTCATGTTGTAATTATCATCTAGGATTAATTATCAAAGGAGCTGGCTAACACAATTTTGAGCAAATTGAGCAAATGGAAAAAGTTACAATAATGATAATTCAAAATATATTTAAATGTGCAATTCAAAAGCATTGAATCAAGTAGTAAACTAAAATACAACATATATTTAGTGGGTGACCATTTTTGTCTATATTGTCAGGGCAAATTAATACTAAATTTTATACTCACACACAAAAGAAATGCACCACATGATACTTTTTGTATATTTATTTAATGTACCAGAACTTGAGACTTGAATATCAATTTGTAAGGATCTATAAAACAATTTACTACACAATAATACATGTATGGTTGTAACCTCGGACACGGCTGTAGGTTTCTGAACCTAACGATTAAGAAAAAAGTTAGAAATTGTTAGTCTTATACCCGTATTTGCAATTAAGGTTCTGAATCCTTTGCCATCATTCAATTTAGGGTATCATTACTGCTTACTGGTAACCACTTTGTGGAACAGTTGCCATAGTCTGGACAGTTGAGTCGAGCATATGCTTGCGCTCATCTTTTTTATGTCTTCATCTTACTATAAACGCCTCTGGTGGACCTATACATGTCGCTTTAGGTTCAAATCATATTGAATACTAGTAACAAATTGCTACTTACAAAACTTTGAATGTCACAAAAAATGAAATTAATGCGAGTCTCAGTAAATACCCCACCGTACTCATGTTGAGAGGACTTTAATGCTTTATGCTTGAAACAAATTTCATGCTTTTATAGTAACCGTACCTTTATTGACGCAAATTGAATTTTTTAAAGCGACTTTAATGAGCAAGCTGAAGGATCCTTTTAAAACTCAGCGGTCATTTCAAAACCAATTATCAAGTATGATTATACAAACATGTTTTGTCAAAAAGTTCCTAGTGTTGTCGCAATAGTTCAAATAATTTTGTTTTAACAGGAAGGAAAAATCAAAGAGGCTGCCACCTCCAAAATAAGATGTTTTAATACTTTTCATCTGAACTCTGTGATCAAGAATCAGATTTTTAGCAAATATGTTTTTGCTATTGAAAAACAGATCATAATATTCTCATGCATATTATTAAAGTACATGTATTTATAATTTACACACTCTCATAACAGACTGCCATCTCGACTGCCAATCTTGATTTTACTATATATTCATTTTTCTCTTTCTTGCTCAGGCAGCAGATCAATAGCATAATATTTCACATGGTAAGGTGTTTGTGGTCATGTTAGATTTAAATGGATTAACTTATCCCAAGAAAATATTTTAGATGTTTCTCTAAATGATTACATAAAACATATACACCTTTATTTACACTAGTAATCAAGCGAATTTTCCATTTGGCATCCATCTTGGCAACTATAGTTACTCTTAGCTTCAATCAAGGTGTTCATTTCACAAGGAAACTTCAAATTAGCATCTTGTCAGGTAAATTAAGTAAAAAATTTAGATGAATTGTTAAATCACAGTAGCAAGTACATGTATGATTAAGTGGTCTTGGCTGCCATCTTGACTTTTTTCAATCTATACCATGGTGGAAATTCACTATCATCCAGATTCCAGAAAGGCTTGGCTTAAGCCACTAGATAAATAGATTTAACGTGAAATACTTTGCAAACTTTAAGCATGAAAAAAAATCTTGAGTTTCCTGGCTGCCATCTTCAAATTCAGGATTTTCATAACAAAAGATGAGAGGTGTAACTAGTCAGATATTTGGAGGTCATAAACAAGCTTACAGCAGTTTATTTAGAAAACTCTATAACACATTTCTAATATTTTTATATTTCGCAGTGATCAATAATTACTTTGAAAATATTCTTTAAATCGATTTGGCTACCATCTTTATAACCATACTCATTTCTAATGTCATGTTAGGCTTTTATTTTGTTACATAGCTTCAGGTGAATATCTTAACAATAAAATGACCACTCAAATCGGTTTTATATTTCAAATAGAGTGATCTATGGAGCCGTTGGCTTAATTTTTGATAGTCCTGGCTGCCATCTCGATTTTTTCAAAATGCTCAATGATGACAAGATGTCATCAACCAGATTCTTGTTGAGGAAGGCATTGGCTACAAGAATCAGTCAAGAAAAAAACTTTGAACCTTACTTCCAGGTTCACCTAAAATATGCCATATTTCTGCTGGACTATAAAATGTATTCTTATAGTAGCATAATTCTTGACAAAAAAAGTATAGACTGCTTTTACAAAGTGTTCATGCATCCTAGATGCATGGTAATGCCCTTATGTAAAGTAGAAAATATCACAAAATAATATTTATGGACAAACACAATGCCATTGCCAAAGCATTACGCAAGATTTCTCTAAACACAATCTAGATATGATTAAGAAAGAAATCTACCTATCCCGTCATTATCTGTGTTTAACACTGTAAGTGAAGTAGTTCCATCTTCCCTTCTCCGTAAAAAGTTCATCTGTAGATGGAAGGAGTGAAAAGAATGATTGGTTATCCTGCCTCGAATTCAGGATGACAATACGGTACAAACTGTTTGCAAATTATACACTTGCATGCAATGCAGTGTATAATTTGAAAACAGTTTGCACCATTTTGTTATCCTAAACAGAACAGGGCAGATGACTAACAAGTCACAGAAAAATTTATGCATCATTTTTACCTGAACTCTGTCAGTCATAGATGAATCACAAAAAATCCTGAAGTGTCCATGAGTTGAAAAAGCCAGTCTAAAATCTTTATTTCTCAACTATTCCCAATTTTTTTCAGGTCTTATGCTAGATTTTTTTGAAATTCAGAGGTCAATGACGCATTGAAAGTGACAGGGTCAAAATAATACAGTCAGTAGATAATAAGAGATGTTTGAAAACATTTATGCCCCCCCCCCCTCATTAGAGCAGGTTGTTGGCATATTCTTTGTCAATTAATAAAGGGCAATAACTCAAAAAACATTATGAGTGGATTTATGATTCTCATGCACAGCACTCTCAATGCAATTTATCCACCTGTGAAGTTTTATAATTCTAGCTTGCATACTTTTTAAGAAATGCTCCAGGCAAAAATAAACTAATAAATCTAAGAAAGCGCAACAACTCAAACAATTAGGAAAGGTAGTTACAGTTCTTATGCACTGCACTCCCATGTGATGCGATTTATCCATCTGTGAAGTTGCATGATTCTAGCTTATACTGTTTACTATTGAAAGATGTTCCGAATATAGAAATGAATCAATGCAACCATGCTGTATGTTCATTATTGAACAGAAAACCTGAATTGACCTCAGCTGGGTCTAATCTCATTTTCAAAACAAGAGGACCCTGAGGGCCCTAAATCGCTCACCTGATATTTCAAGTAAATTATCATTAAGACTCCATTTCCTATGCTATGGCATGAACCTTCCCATTTTCAACAGAGTTCATTCTTGTGACCTGGCAAACATTTTGATCAAGTTTCATGAAGATTGGACTATATTTGTGGCTTCTAGAGTGAAAACAAGAATTTTGTCATTAAGGCCCCTTTTCCCGTGATATGGCATGGATCCTTTCCATTTGAGCAATTTTCATAAGGGACCACCCAAGGAATATTTCTGCCAAGTTTGGTTGATTTTAACCCACAAGTTTAGGAGGAGATGTCGTTTAAAGATATTGTTGACAAAATTGTCATTAAGGTGGCTTTTTCTGTGAAATGGCACGGATCCTTCCCATTTTCAATAGACTTCATCCTCATGACCTAACAAACATTCTGATCAAGTTTCATGAAGATTGGACTGTATTTGTGGCTTCTAGAGTGAAAACAAGAAATTTGTCATTAAGGCCCCTTTTCCCGTGGTATGGCACGGATCCTTTCCATTTGAGCAATTTTCATAAGGGACCACCCAAGGAATATTTCTGCCAAATTTGGTTGATTTTGACCCATAAGTTTAGGAGGAGATGTCGTTTGAAAAAGTTGACGCCGTGACGGACAGACGGACGCCGGACAACGATCGATCACAATAGCTCCCTTGAGCACTTCGTGCTCAGGTTAGCTAAAAAAATGTTTTCTTTTAACTATTCCTTACTGATTCCTTTTATCATGACAGTCAACAAAGCTGGAAATAAGTGTGAAACTATTATAAATGCCTATATTAATATAGGCACTTATAATAGATTTGCACTAAACCCTCCAAATATTCAAAAGATATAAAACAATTTCTACAATATTCTTGATGTCTTAATGAATTGTGTTACCTCAAGTCATTGGAGAGGAATAAACAATAGCAGCATCATGACATTTCCAAAAATTTCATGTGTGCAATGTTAAGCTTCAGATCAGCTTGTGCATTTGCACAGTCTGATCAGAGTCTTCACTGCACACATTATAGGTAGCTACTGACGTATCATCCCCGTTCACAATTTGATGGTTCAGGGTGAATTTGTTTTGTTCCAATGGGGTTAAAGGCTGTTTTAACATTAATTCAGTCATATCCTGGTAGCTTGAGCACCTAACAATGGATTCCTGGCATTTCTCACACCAGTACTTTCACACCATACTTTCCTAGTCTCCAGCTGCTATCTCACTTAGGTCTACGATTATCAACCCATTATTGGAAGACAAATAGTTTGAGAGAATGAGTGCCACTGTCGGGAATCAAACCCAGGACATTTTGAAAGATAGTCAGACACGCTTCCAACTGGGTTATGTTGGCAGCTTTGTTCCGCGTAAAACCATTGTAACCACCTTTATGTTTATAGTCAGTAACAACTGTTTCACTCAGAATGATCAAATTGCAGAATATCCTTAATCCTTGTTTTTTTTAAGAACTCATTTGACAAACTAAATTTAGGTTGAATATTACCTTAGTCCTTGGTTTTCTCATAGTCAACAAATCAGCCGCTTCTTTAGCTGCAGCCTGAGCTTGAGCCACAATCTCTTCAGGTGTCATTCTGTCAGGGAATGCTTCATATCGACCAACTCTGAAGTTTATCATGAAAATTGTTCTTTTGTCTTTCACTATGGAAACCATTTGATTTTTTTACTGGGCTACTCAGTACAGTATAAATGATCATTTTTTATTAAGTAAACCCCCTTGATGACCCCTAAAGTATTTTCCCCCACCACTTTTTTTTCTCTGATTTATACCTTTCTGCTTCCAAATACACCAAATATGTTTGTGAGGGATTTGAATACACCAAATATGTCTGAAAGGGGTTTAAATACACCAAATATGTAAGGAATTTAACACCACTTTCAATACTATTCCAGCAGCTAGTGCACTTATCCAATGCTCTATACTGTTCACCACACCAGCACAACCACAACAGGAAATCCTTGCCACAAGCTTCTTCATCATAAAACAGCACGCTTACCCACTTGAGCGTTTGAGCCTGTGTATGACATTTCCAACAATTTCGCATCTGTGTAATAATAATTTAATAATAATATTTGCTGACCACATGAAGTTGGATGAAGACCTTATCTATCTATACTGCATGTAGTGAGGATTCTGGTCAGGCTGTGCGGCTACAGAGACTGGCCAGAAGCTTTGCTTTGGTACATTTGAAATTGTTGGAAATGTCACTCACAGACTCACTTAATCCGAGAATTCACATACTTATCTCTATCCTTTACTGTCTTCTCGTACTCCTTCTCTTTGGCATTTATAGCCTCGATGACGGCCCCTGTGTTATCTTGTTTAAACACGCCTAGTTCCTCCATTGTAATACTCGACATAAACCCCAAGCTTCTCTTCATAGTCATTAGCTTCTCCTGATAAAAAGAAAGGGCCATGTCTCTGTTAAAGTAGTGGATCTGCAATATTTCTGCAATTTATTGAAGGTCATGAACTTTAACAGTGTTAACTGTGGTTTCCTAATGATTTGGAAACCTCTGTAAACATTGTGAAAGATCATTTGTTCAGAAAAGTTGCAGAAGTATTATGTGTCCACTACATTGAACCTCAACCTACAGAATTCAGATAGTTATACAATAAATTTTTCATTGTGTACATTGGGAGCATTTTAAACATTGTGGTTCATATTTTTCCCCACAAAAACTTAGGGTAGTGGACCAGTAATAGTTTTGCAACGTCTCAGAAGTAATGAACTTTAACAGGGTTAACCAAGGTTTCCTAATGAGTTTCATTAGGAAACCTCGGTAAACATTGTGAAAGATCATTTGTTCAGAAAAGTTGCAGAAGTATTACGGGTCCACTACCTTAAGTAGAAATCAGGCAGTTTAGGCTATGATCAGACTGCAAGTCTTTGCAGGCTAAACTTAGTCTATACTGTCTGCCCAAGCTTTATTTGTAACAGTTATATACTATAAACAGCAAGAAAAGGCTTCAATACGATACAAAGTAAACAGTGTTTATTTGATAATGGTCTGTCAAATGCATTATTCTTGATATTTTAGGGTTGTCAGAAATAAGATTAAAAGAAACTTTGTGGGAAAAGGAGATTTATTTTCAATGTTAACATGCCTAGTAAATGAGTTGGTGTTGTGTTAGTTTGAATGGATGAGGTTTTAAACTGCTTTTAACAATATTTTATATCACATAGGATGGCTTCCTTTAAAATTTCCCCTACTTTGTCTGGTCAGCAACCCTATCAATTTGGACAAGTCAGTTTATAATTAAAAGCTACTTACTTTGCTCAACATCTTCATGCCATATTGTAGAAGTTTTTTGGCTTCCTTATAATAGATAGTTTCTGGTCTGTTGTATGTCATAGCATTGTTACACATCAACACAAAGTCTTTCTGCAATAAACAGATTGAAATTCCATGTGTATTTCTTGCCTCTCTATGGTAAGATAAAGAATGCATATCAAGGATTCAGTGCAAAACTATTGTTAGTGCCTATTAATATATAGGCACTAACAAAAGTTTTGCACTGACCCTTCTATCTATATTGAAGTCTAGACCAAAGGGGGGGGGGGTTAAAGCCATTCTAGAATCATTATTCCTTCCCTTTGTTGTTGATTCTCATTTGATTCTCATGTCACATTAACTTTTGCCAAATGTCAGATGAAAGTTGGCAAAACCAGGGTTCAACTCACTACTCCAGGATTGACAGCACAATGCGTTACTGCTGATCTAGCTGGGCTTGGCTCCATTTTTTCATTTCAATTTCAAGTTAAGAGGTGCTTTTTTTACATTAAGATGAAAATTTCTGCTAATTAAGATGATCAAGATGCCATAAGAAATGATTAACAATATCTAAGGTGAAAACTTTCGCCGTCGTCAAGGCTACTCGGTTTTAGCCAATGCAAAACCATCTTTGTTTCCTCATTAAAATATCTTCAGATTCATGTTAAGCTGCTTAAAAATCTGAATCTAAAAACACTAGATCTTAAAAATCTAAATCTAAGAAACACACCTCTGATATTAAATGGTTGGTGGAAATCAATACCAATATTCAAGCTGTAGTTAGAAGTTTTTAGCTGCTCTCTGACTATATTTAGATCAAGTGCAACTTTTTTTTCTGACAAACCTTGTAGTCCATGACTGAGTCATATTTGTCACTCTCTATCTTGTTTAACATCGTGCTAAAGTCCATGGGATCTTTGATAATGGAAGAATATCCTGGGGCTATATCATCATTTACAGGGTATGAAAAGAAGCCATTCACATCTTTCCTGTAAAAATCAATTTGAGATATACCGGATAAGTTATGATTTTTTTCATTTTTTTTAGACAAGCTGATCTTAACCAAGGCTTGAATAGAAATTCAATTAAAGCTGCTCTTTTACAGGTTGGGAAAATGTGATTTTTGATTTTTTTGTAAAATGAATCAGAAACTATGACTTTATCCTGTAGAAAACTTCATAATACAGTCAACTCCCATTTTATCGACATCCGTTACATCGACATTTTCGTATACCGACACTAATTTGATAGGAACAGGTTTGCACAGATTATTTTTCTCCCGTTACAACGGAATTCTCCTTTTCCGACATCGACACAAAATATTTGGGAACGAATGTGCAAAATCCCTATATTTCGTTATTTAATATATTGACACTTACCTGGAAAATTCCTAGTGGTTATTTTAAGCACCTTGCGCTAATGTGTTAATCACTAATGTACGCGTGTATACTAAATTATGCTAAGGTGTGAAAACAGGTTTTCCCCTTCGACGATTGTCAACGAATAACCACCCAGAACACAATAGTCCCGTCTGTTAATCTTTGGTAGGTTTAGGGTTATATTGTTGTAACTTATTTACAAAAAAGGTGTAGTTACACCACTTTGCATTCGACTAGTACAATTTGACCAATTTTAGTCATTGTTTTTTCTGGGCGAAAATAGCACGTTGTCACTTTACTTCAATTGTTAGGCAAACATCTTGGTCGTACATTTTACATTGATCTATTTTGAAAAAAAACACAAAAAACGGCTGAGCCACCAGCAAAGAATGTCGATTACAACTCTCGTATGATCACAAACAGACGATATAAGAATACAAATATGCACATCTACATATAACTCAGGATCAGTTGTCGAATTATTTTCCAAAGACTTGACCACCTGTTTTTCCTTTTTTGAATCCATAAAAGCTCATTTTTTTATATTCAAAATTAATGCATCCATTGCTTTGAGCACTTTGATTTTGTTGCAATTTTGCAAAGATATCTAAATTAAGCATGACAAGGGTTTACAAACCTCTGCACATTCTTCTGTATGTACTGTAATGTCTCATTCAAAATAGCTTTACTGTCATCCTTCACTTCTCCTGTATATCGTGTACGCCTCTGCATCGGTGTCGGCATGATTTCTTGACTAGAGTTACTCATCTCATCCTCTTCCAGTTCCACCACGCGTCGTTTTATTGGAGGTTCGTACACATCTTCATCTTCCTCCTGACTGACGGCAGAGTAGTCATCATCATCATCATCGTCGTCATCGTCGTTGTCACCATCATTATTCTCCTCCTTATCTTCATTTCCAGTGTCTGCCTGTTGACATGAAATTACAGAGATTTAAACCCTTATCGCATTGAATCTATCCTTGTCACACTGAATAACTAGAGCTGCTTGAGCAGCTAATTTGCTCCACAGGCCTGAATCTGCTGATGTGATTAGACAAGAATTTAAGTGAATGAATGAATGTTTATTGTAAGTAAATAAGTGCTTTTAAGTATCACATGCTGAAATATTCCTGCAAGGAAATATTCAAGATCAAATGAATGAATAACAATATAGAAAGTTGACCTCCGCCTGTTAAATACATACAGTGTATTTTTCATCCAATCACAACAATTTAAAGGATCATTCTAGTGAAATTTGGTTGATATCCATCAGTTAGGTTATGAGAAAATGATTTTCAAAGTTTCCACTTTATAACACATAGAGAAATAACCTCTGCCCATAAAAGACATATTTTCAATCCAATCACAATATTTTTTGTAGACTGATAAAGGGTCACTTAAGGATCATTCCAGTGAAATTTGGTTGATATCCATTGGTTAGATTCTGAGAAAATGATTTTCAAAGTTTCCACTAATTTACATACATAGAATTGATATCCGCCCATGAAAGACATATTTTTCATCCAGTCACAATTTGTAGACAAATAAAGGGTCACCTCATCATTCCAGTGAAATTTGGTTGATATCAATTGGTTAGATTCTGAGAAAAGTCACACATTGCATTATATGGAAATTAGCCACACCTTGTTTTCCATTGGATCAAAAATCCTTGAACACATTTGAAAGAGGGTCTCTGAAAGATCATTTCTGTGAAGTTTGGTTAAAATTCATCCAGTAGTGTCTGAGGAGATTTTTAAAGAAAAAGTTTACAACTGGATGTACGGACACCCTGATGAATGAGCCAACAATGGATACAGCACCATGACAAAAGCCCTAGTGGCCTTTGACTAGTGGAGCTTAAAACCTTGGGAAATCGCTTTGAAATCAAAGTACTGAAAAATATATTTTTTAAATTTACTGGTTTAATAAAAAGAAAATCAGGTGTAATAGACTAAGATCAGACTACACATATAAACCAGTTGTACCCACAATAATCAAGTACAAAACACAAAGTAGGCAGAATAGGCTACAATCAGACTGCACATCAGTGCAGGCTGATCTTTGTCTAAACTGTCTACCAAAGCAATTTATATGAAGTGAACAGCTCAAGAAGAGTAAATTGTCCAAAGGCCAGAATACAGAATAACAACTTTGAAAGAATAATCATGTAAGATAGAAAAAAATGATCTTGTACAGCACACTCATTATAACATAATAGTACAATCATTTCTGCCGAGCTTGTATAAATTTGTGACCTGTCACCCAAAAAGGGACCATCTGGGTAGTGCATAAAGTATTGACCCTAGTCAGACTGTGTGGACTGCCCAGGCGAACTTCAGTTGAAATTTTCTGCACTATGCTAATTGTCTGGATCTTAAATGATCAATCTAACTTCCTCTGAAAGAATTTTTGAAATATGACCTCAGGTTTACCTGTACTAAGACAAACCTCTTTTTCAGATATTTTTTTATTTTATCGACTTCCCAGATGGTCCCTTTTTGTTTAATGGGTCCTATTTAGGTCTATCCAACTTGTGATTACAAAGTATTGCTCTGACAAAGGAACTGGTTCTTTTTTCAAGTCTTCTAGAAGAAGGGTTTAAACCTTAGTTTAAGAGTGTTTGACTCTAAAACTAGGGTTTTGACCCATTAAAATTTTGATCCATAGAAATTTCTCAAAAGACAGACAGAACCAATATACTCCCATCTACTTCGCAGGTGGGGGTATAATGATGAAATATCTTTCAAACTCACATCTGCATTATCATATTTGTCCCTGTCTTTGTCCTTGTCTGCTGACTTCTTCTTTTTCTTCTTCTTGTGTTTGTGGCGCTTCTCTTCTCCAGCAGGGCTGTATGCTGTCTCTGTCTGCTCACCGCCAACTTTCAGAACAATTTTCAAGGATTTATTCTCTCTGTCTTCTGTTGAAAATGATTAAATCAATGGCTCAGCTTGAAACAGTTGTAACTGCCTATAGACATATAGCAGTTACAACTGTTTTACGTCAAGCCTTCAAAATGGTAATGAATTATTCATTGTGATTAATACAAATTCCAATTAACAAGGGAAGATATGAAATTTCTGATAATCATCAATTTTTATCAGGTGATCAGGGTTTGTGTTTGACCCTTAAACCAGGGTTTTGACCCAAAAAAATCTGATGATATTTTGTTTTGCCTCTTAAATTTTTCTTCCAAGGGGGTCATTGCTTGACTAGTTGTTATTGGGAATGATAAAAAGACCTGGGGGTCGTTTCACTAAACAGCGTACGCAAGGATTTTTCGTAAATATTTGCGTACGCTACGAGAATTTGCGTACGCCCGTTTCACCAAACTTCCAATATTTACGATTTTTCATAAATTTTGCGTAAATGTACGCAAGGGGGAGGGCTTGCGTAAATCCGGAGAATTAGCGTAAATATTTTACTGTCATGGCCGACAAGTTTTCAAGGACGCCCGATTCAAGTTTTTTGTCGGCATTATTGACCCCTATGGATTAGTTGAGTGCACATAGGCAGTATCAGACTTGTTAGGAATGTTTGAATTCATGATGGAACAAACAAGATTGGAATGATCGGCATAGGTAAGTAAGTTTGCATGGCTATACATTTAGATGCAGTTGATGAAATTTACTTTAACCCTTGACGTTCTGTATCTAAATCATGATGAAAATGAATTTAAATGGGAGCACTGATTGCAATGGATGACCAAATTGTAAATATTTTGAAATTATGTCCAATTCTTGAACTTTCCTGGTTTTAAAAGGAAAATTTGATGGTGAAGATTAAGATCAGGCTGTACATATTTTCAGACTGATCTTTGTCTGCACCAGCTACCAAAACAAAAATGTTTTGGGTTCAGTATTACAAGGGGTAAGTTATTTTTTAACTTGACAACATATTGGTGTTGTTGGTACTCATAATTGGGATCTTAACATATGTATTTTCTTAAGAAAAATATTTAGATCTAATGATTTTATAATTGTGAGATTCATTTTTTTCAAATAAATTGACCCCCCACACACACAAAAAAAAAAAGAAGAAAAAAATGAATGAAAATAGGATCATTTAGAGAGGTCAATGAAAGTTGCACTGCAAATTAACAAAATTAACCCTTGTCATGCTGAACCCGGAATATTCCTGCTTTGGCAGGAGCTATAGACAAACATCAGCCTGCACATATGTGCAGTCTGATGTTAGTCTACACCACCTGTTTCTCACTTTCAAACCAGAATTATCAATAGATTTATTTTTTCAAATAAAAATTGACCTACAGTTGGAACTTTCAGTGCCTTTTGCCCTTTGATTTTGAAGCAAATTTTTAGCCAAAATTTATTCAGCATGACAAGGGTTAAGGGTGGCATTGAGCTTAGAGTCCAATACCAGTACCAACCTTTCTCCAATTAACTTTTGCTAATTTTAAGTGATAAAAATTGTTTTATTCATTTATCCCTTTTTTAATCTGGTAAAATTTCCAAACTAATGTGAGATTCAACTTTAACCTTTTTACATTGAAATTTTAATATATATTGGGAAAGAGAATACACTTTTTTTCATTTTCAAACAAATTCTATTAGGATAATTGGATTGTTACTTTTTAAGTACTTGTAGATACACACTACCTTTCCTGTGTGGTATGAAACTTATTTCCATTTGGACCTGTCAAATATTGATCAAAAACAGGAAAGGACAAAACAGTGTCCTATCAAACTGATTTTTTCCTCAGTAATCAAAATGTAGGGTTAAATAAAGATAACTGGTGTAGAATTGTTATAAATCTTAATACTATTACCCTTTTTCCATGAAAAGCATGCATCAAAAATAATCTTTGAACATTTTTTTCCAGATACATGATGTAGATTATAAGATATTGGAATTGAAAAATGAAAGTACACTATAACTCACCAGGGAAGCTACAAGTGGAAGTGAAGACCTTTAGGGTTGTGTTTTTCTGAACAAATGGTAAATATTTTGAATATAAATTATTAAAGATTTTCATGTATTGAAAGTTTAAAAATTCCTTTCTTAATAAGTCCCCTACCGGCGAAAGCCGAAGGGGACTATAGGTTTGCGCTCCGTCCGTCTGTCCGTCTGTCTGTCTGTCCGTCTGTCCGTCCGTCCGTCTGTCTGTCAGTCCGGATTTCAGTTTTCCGGACTTTTTTTCTTAACCCTTGGAGATATTGAGCTGAATTTAGGTATGTGAGTCCGCATCAATGAGTTACAGAACGAGTTTGAGTTTGGTTCCGGTCCATTGATTTTTGTGGAAGATACGGATGCTGGACTTAGAAATTACCAGGAAATTTCAGTTTTCCGGACTTTTTTTCTTAACCCTTGGAGATATTGAGCTGATTTTTGGTATGTGAGTCCGCATCAATGAGTTACAGAACGAGTTTGAGTTTGGTTCCAGTCCATTGATTTTTGTGGAAGATACAGATGCTGGACTTAGAAAATTACCAGGAAATTTCAGTTTTCCGGACTTTTTTTCTTAACCCTTGGAGATATTGAGCTGATTTTTGGTATGTGAGTCTGCATCAATAAGTTACAGAACGAGTTTGAGTTTGGTTCCCGTCCATTGATTTTTGTGGAAGATACAGATGCTGGACTTAGAAAATTACCAGGAAATTTCAGTTTTCCGGACTTTTTTTCTTAACCCTTGGAGATATTGAGCTGATTTTTGGTATGTGAGTCCGCATCAATGAGTTACAGAACGAGTTTGAGTTTGGTTCCCGTCCATTGATTTTTGTGGAAGATACAGATGCTGGACTTAGAAAATTACCAGGAAATTTCAGTTTTCCGGACTTTTTTTCTTAACCCTTGGAGATATTGAGCTGATTTTTGGTATGTGAGTCCGCATCAATGAGTTACAGAATGAGTTTGAGTTTGGTTCCTGTCCATTGATTTTTGTGGAAGATACAGATGCTGGACTTAGAAAATTACCAGGAAATTTCAGTTTTCCGGACATTTTTTCTTAACCCTTGGAGATATTGAGCTGATTTTTGGTATGTGAGTCCACATCAATGAGTTACAGAACGAGTTTGAGTTTGGTTCCAGTCCATTGATTTTTGTGGAAGATACAGATGCTGGACTTAGAAAATTACCAGGAAATTTCAGTTTTCCGGACTTTTTTTCTTAACCCTTGGAGATATTGAGCTGATTTTTGGTATGTGAGTCAGCATCAATGAGTTACAGATCAAGTTTGAATTTGGTTCCCGTCCATTGATTTTTGTGGAAGATACGGATGCTGGACTTAGAAAAATACCAGGAAATTTCCAGATTTTTTTTTTTATCCTCAGAGATATTGAGCTGATACATAAAATCTGATAAAACTCATATTTTTGAGAGGTAGTTATACCTTTACCACCAAAAAAGATACTGCTCTAGGGATATATTTATAAATCCGGTAGGGGACTTGGTATTGCCATGCAATACTTCCAAATGCTTGTTCATCTTCTATCTCCTACATTTAAAATGCTGTTTTTTTTGTTGTTTTTTTTTTTCAAAAAAAAATAGGACTAAATTAGTATTAAGGTAGTGGACCCGTAATAATTCCACATGTTTCAAGAGTAATAAACTTTAACAGACGAGTGTTAACCGAGGTTTCCTAATGAATTTCATTAGGAAACCTCGGTCAACATTGTGAAAGACCATTAGTTCCAAAATGTTGCGGATCTATTACGGTTCCACTACCTTAAATGCAAGGTTAACATTAAAAAAAACATTTTTTTATGGAATGAGAAGAATAAAAAGACAGTTAAAGTCAGAGGGAATTAAAGTCAATGTTAATAGGATGCTTGAAGGTGTGTTGGTAGAAACCAAATAGTAATTCAAGGAATCTATTGACTCAGGTGGATTTCTATAGATGTAGCCCTAATTTGCAGCCTCACAATATGAAAAAATATGCAAGTTTATACAGTCAATAATATCGTGATATTGACAAGATGAATGGTTTTTAATGATTTATGAATGAAACTGTATTATTTTGTTTATAGAGAGTTTTGGTTGAAATTAAAGGCAGTTAATCCAATATCACCAATTTTGTTCAAGATGAAAAAAAATAGCAATATTTTTTACCTCGTTTTATAAAATATGCGTACAGGTTCTCATAATGAATAGATTTTTATGTCTTCAAGAATCCATCATACGCTTACAACATTCAACTTGTAAGCGTAAAATTGTGGATTTTATCTACCAGTTTTTATTTGGAATACATGCAGTTTTTGATCTTATCATTTTTAGTGATTTTGGAGCGCTTTTGAATGGTTTGACTGAGTGTTTGGCATGAATGAATGGCCATCTGTGATATTAATTCTGTCAGAAATATTTTCAGACTCAGTTTAAAAAAGGATTCTTTTCAATGCAGTCAGTCTTTAATAAAATAGCACACAGAATAAACATTAAAAGGTTCATGGTGAAAGATACATTGTCTATAACAAATAATTTCTCAATTTAACATTATGCATCTACAATATAAGAAATTGCTGTTATATGTTTAACACTATGTGTTCTCTTCTTTGACTGAAATCTCATTTCGGTTTCAAACTTGAATTAACTTGTATAATAATTATCATGGAACAAATCAGATTATTTTGGTTTCTAAATATTCAAAATTTCTTGCCAAAAGATAAGAAAACTGGCCTTAATGAATGATTTCCCTAGGAAATCTATTACAAATATAGCAACTATGTAATACTTAATTGTCACATATGTGAACCTTATGAATATTTTTTTTTTTTTTTTTTTTTTTTTATTTCAGGTGTTTCTACCACCAGGAAAGAAGAGAAATACTTATGGTTCGGTTATGAACAATTGTTTTAGGGAAAGATATGAATTCCAACTCACAAGGATCATCAACATAAACACTTAGGACAGATAAACTCAAGCCCAACCATGAACCATCATTGAATACCAACATTTGTTGACAGAAATCATCAGTACTTTCTGTCAAACTGAAACCTGCCCAAAAATTTATTCATTGTATAACAAGCTTAACATTTCAGACTATTAAGTTATTTATTTGTTCACAAGTATTTTTTAACTATCATGCAGAAACTTATGACCACATATTAAAGAAAGAGTTCTCAACAAAAGAGTTAGCTCATTAAAGAACTTGTAGACACCAATTGAAAGTGACTGGTAATTACATGTTATTATAGTGAGTAGTGTAGGTTCTTCTTATTGTGAGAAAAGATTGTTTGTAAAGCAAATTCCTTTCATTATTGCAACAAGATCTTTTTAGTTGATGTGAATATTTAATGTGAAGATAGAGGCCTGATTATTTTAAATAAACAATATTAACGTCCTCTCCCTTGATATAATATTTGATAAGTTTGTATTTACGATTTTTCTCTGAGGTTACTTATAAAGTTTGTCTTCGTCACCAATACATTTTGAAATAAAAGTGCGTGTGCCTTTATTTATACCTTTGTTACTGAAACGGTTTTTAACGAAAAACGAACAACAAAAAGGTTATCCAATCGTTACATTTGGTAAGAAAAGTAACAGAAGTATTGTCCTAGCCTTAGCGTTGTTGGTCATACGCCAATCCAGAGGGGCACGAACCCCAGATTATAAAAAATCTGTTTTGCTAAATGTGGATATCATATCGCCAGTTAGTTACCAAAATGTCGTAACTACAGCTTTGATCAAGCTGTGGATATGCTTTTTCGATCACTCACTGACGAATATTTTAAAACGGGTACATTTTCGGTTAGAAACCCCTGAAGATTGTTGTTAATTGGTGTTCAATGACCTCTTTTACTGAGTCATTACCGTAATGATAATGTAATATAGGCATCGTTAAGCATTTGTTACGACGGATACGTTTGGGGTATAACAAATATCCTGATTTGTTTTGATGCAGTAGCATTAAAACCATGCAATTATTATCAAATAATTTTTACGAGTGGTAGGAAACAAACCTACTGCTTTCGATTCTAACAGTTCGGTATTCAAATAACCTCTATTCGTTATGGATAGCCACGGGATCGAACCAATACAAAAAACACACAGCGTGATTAGAGATCGGTGCATCTGACGATAGCATGTTTTCAAGATCAGCAATGCGTCGGTGAAGTGTACCTTCAAGTTAAAATCTATCAACTCGATTGTCACATATTTCTATTTGCGAAAGTCTGTATTGACGACAAATCTCCGTCAATCGGCCGGTCCACGACCGATCATCTGACGGGCTTCAAACTTTTCCACTTCCGTTCGACGTTAATAGCTGCTACATCACTGAACAAACAGTAAGATGCTGTTCCGTCGGCGTTTAAAGTTAAATGTGACTACAAAATGATAATGGTGATTTATCAAGCAATAACCGACGTCGGTACTCACCGCGGATGTTCCCGGCTAATGCGTATATCACCGTGATGATAAAAATCGGCCGATTAGCAAAAATTAACGTAGGCCAGGCGCGGGATATATCAGAACAAAATATTCAATTTGCAGTCACATAAATCCTGGCCGATGTGATGATGTCTTATTTCTTGTTCAGTGATGATACAGAAAGCATGATCAATTAAACATAGTGTGCTTACGAAACGCCGATTAGGTGTCGTCGACTAGTCACTGATACCAAACAGAGGTGAAAGGGTCAGAAAAGACGTTTGTGATAAGAACAAATCAGCCGATCGCCGGCCATTAGTCGATGCAATATTGCCTTTCGCAAGTCTAAAGAAGTCACCGACAAGTCGACTAGTTTTTAGCTTGAGGAACTTACCGACGCGTCGCCGATCTTGGAAAAGGCCATTATTGAATCGGCCGATGTAACAATCATTCGGCGACTAGTCGTCAATTTCATCACCGGTTCCACAAAAAGACGTCAGTACCGCATCGCCGTCGCTCGGGGCGTTCATATGACTCTTGCTTTAATGAAATAGTCGTGTTGGTGTGAATTGAAATTTAGTAAAGCATAATTTGTGCGTTTGAATGGGGTTTTGTGCCAATTAGTCAATCTTTCAGTCGTATTGCGGCAGCTAGATCACATTTACTACATATAATCCTTTCCTAGCCATTAGCTGTTATCTTATATAGTTCTGCGATTATATGGATGAGTGCCATCGTCAGGGATCGAACCCTGGACCATGATAATTGATAATCCGATGCGCAACCAAATGCGCTATAACGGCGGCTAGTATAGCCTAGTTTACCATCGGCAAGGTCGCCGCACGGACATCGCATGACCATTGTGCGATATTTTGTTTATCAATCTTTAGAGTGCAGTCTACACTATATTTAGTTGACTAATCGCAAGATGTTCGACCGTGAGGGGATAGGCGTTTACATTGCGACTACATTGCGACTGCAACACCGTCACCGCAAGTATTTTGTCGACAAGTTCATGAAAGTCCGCGTGGACATCGTACGATTTTCTTAACACATACGCTGTAGAAAATAAAATCGCACGATTTTAAAATATACAAAAATCGCAGGCAGCGATGTCCTATGGCGTGCGTTGCAAATGTAAAACTGCAGTCTTTAACGATAAATGGATGACATAGATCTAAGAGCTATTTCGTTAATCAGGTGACCGATTTTTCACGACTGCATGCTATTAAAACATAGGCATTTAGTTACATGTATTTCTACATTATAATTTCATATATTAAAGGAGTGAGCATAATAAGATTGTAAAAAAAAAATTAAAAAAAGGAGAGAGCGAAATAGGAAAACGCGCCATTTCTCACGTGCGTGACGTCGACAACAACTGACGTCATAGTGAATATGTATAGTGCAAAAATAAATGGAAGAGGGTAAAATTTCGTAATGAATTTTATTTTTATGAAACACGAGCGTAATTAATATACTAATGGTCGATATTTTGAATCGAAATTTCATCGGGGATTCTTAAAAAATTAATGAAAATAATTACAGAAACATAGCTTTCCCTCTCATGAAATCAAATTGGGGTTTGGTGTTTATTTGACGTCAAACAACCAAACTCAAAGAAAGGGAGTTAGCTTTTCCGGCGTTTTTTACCGACCCTTACGTAAAAATATTTTGCTTCGAGATTATTTCAATTTTACGAAATTGCGTACGCAAATGCCTGTTTACGCCAGTGGTAGTGAAACGGCGTACGCAAAAACGTACGTTTGGCGTAAATCGAGTACGTACGTAAATATTTTGCATACGCAAACGAAGTTTAGTGAAACGGGGCCCAGGGCTTGTGCTAGTGTTTGAAATTAAGGACTCATTGACCCCTTAACCATTAAACTCAAGGGGTTAAAACAGATTATAAAGGTTGTCAAAAGATCAGAAAGAGCATACCCTTAATAGAATTTTGTAGGTTTTGAGTCAATTGACCTTTTCTTGTAACGATGGGTACAATTAATTTGTAAATTTTAGATAGTACATGTATATTGGAGGCATCAAAAAGTTTTGACCCTTAGAAATTTCTCTTAAGGGGTCACAATGATCCCCCTTGGGAGAAATTTCTAAGGGTCAACATAAGATATTTTGAGATTTCTAAGGGTCAGAACCATGGTATAAGGGTCAAACACGAGCCCTGTAAGACAAAACAACTGCTCAGCTTTGTTCTTTTAACATGCTTGATGTAGGGCAACTGTCATGCAGAAACTCAGGTTAATTTGAAAATCGGTTTGAATGGTGTTTAACACTGCTTTTAGAATAATTTGCTGGAGCACCTATCCATGGATTCCTAATATTTCCAAATAAGTATAACCAGTGCTAATTCTTCATCCTTTCTTAGCCTCCAGTTGCTCATCCCACTTAGTTTTAAGATTATTCGGCCTGTACGAGGGAGACAAATATTGGAAATGGTATTTGATGCAGCCAGAGTTCGAACCTGGGATTCTATTATCGTTTTAATCTAATTTGAGAGTTCAGATAGTTTGAAAGTTGAACAGACCGAGTTTCATCAATTGCTGTATGAAGTGTCTTGAGTAGTAAACAGACAAAATCCCCTTCCGTTTTAGACAAGGCGGACAAATTCCCTTTGTCATTCTGACAGGATGGACATTATTCCCTAGAATCACATCAGTAACCAGACAAAATCACTTTCACTGTTTTTGACAAGGCAGACGAAATTTCTTCTGTATCTTTTAACGATAATTCTGGTAATACTTTGGTTTGTCTCCTTTGTATGTTCTCAATGGCCCTGATGTCCTTTTTAAGCCTTGAATACCAAACATGATTACCATAGCCCAATACTGGCGGAATTATTGTTTTATAAAGAATTAATAGGGACTCTTTGTCCAGGTAATGAAAATAAACGTTTTATTAGACCTACAAGTCTGTTTGCTTGATTGACTGTTAAACTGATATGTTTGGCAAACTTCAAATTGTCTTGTACATAAATGCCAAGGTCATTTTTGTTGTTTGGATTGTCTCTACCAATGTGTAGCACTTTGCCTTTGTTTATGTTGAAGAACATGAGCCACTTGATGGTCCATAGCTTATCAATATCATTTTTTAGCTTTTCCAAGTCTTCTACGTTTTGAATGTTTTTAAATTTGCATCATCTGCAAAGAGTTTATAGGAGTAGTTTACTTCTGCTGGTCTGCAGGTAGGATGAACAGTAAAAGTCCCTATACTGAGCCCTGAGGTACAACACTAGATACATCTGTTCATTCTGATGATATCATTAATAAGTGGATATTTGATTCAGTTGAGAAGATTCCCTGTAATTCTAAGTTTTTCTAATTTCAAAGTACTTAAGGCGTTTATGTGGTTAGCAGTCAAAGGCCTTGTCTGAAGGGATAAACTTTGAAAAGTCATTGAATACTGTGAGCAATTAAAGCGGTTGGCCTAAAATACAAAATGGAACATTCACCACGAAATGGAGCGAAATGGGCCTTCTCACAGCAAAATGGACTTTCATATATATAATTAAGTTCATAAATAGACAAAAAATTGCCAAATCTTTGTTCAAATTTATTTATTTGGATGTTTATATATTGATTTATTGCTAATTGATGGCTTTTGGATTGTTTTCTTTCAAAAGTTGAAACCCATTTCTCTTTTTTCATGTTCATCTCGCCGCGTGTCCGAATCTTTAAGACATGTCTTTCAGACATCAAAGAATAACACCATTCCAAAAATCATTTTAATTTCATTTTCATTAATTACTTTTATTGCATTAGTTTAACTGTTGATCACTGAAGGAAGAAATCTGCTGCGTATTAACCAAGTTCAGAATGAAATCCATTTCGACATCTGAAATATCCATTTTGTGCTCATGTTTTTATTGGATTATATGAAGAAAACTATATAGTATATTGTTAATAAAGAAGTCTGTTTCGCCAACAAGGGGTCTTCTTAGTCGTCGGTCAATATTACTCCTCAAAACTGTTCAATTTCTAATAATAATTATTACTGAAATAATCTATGAGGCATTTTACTGGTTCATAAAAATATTTCAATCTCAAAAAAAATGTTATGCCGTATATTAAAATCCATTTCGCCAATAAAATATCAATTTCGTGCTAGGCAGTCCATTTCGTATTTTAGGCCAACCCCAATTAAAGTATGCATCCTCTTCTTTCTCTGAAGCAATATTGGGATTTATATATCTGTATCTGTCATAGCAGTGACCCATTAGGACTGTTTTAATAGTGCTTGCTTTCAAGTATTCTGCAAAAGACACTTGTGATACTGATTGGTCTAGGATTCGAAGCTGCAGATGATACAGGTTAAACAGTCTCTTTGTTGGCAATAAGTCATGATAAGTGACAGAGGACCCATGCGCGAAAACACATGACTTAGAGACAAGATCGATATTTACCTTCATTCTCCTCGTCATAGCCTTTAGCTTTGTGCTTTTTGAGTTTATGCTTTTTCCCCATTTTGATAATATATAGGAGAAAGCTTTTGATGGGTTTATACTGCTTCTTTTGTTACAGCTCAGCCGAAGCCATGACAGCGCATGCGCGATCATTGAGAATATTCGACCGGCATACTAAAATGTATAATGAACCTTTTTAACAGAAATCGAAATAGTGATAAGAATAAGTTTAAATTACATATGAAAGAAGTGTTATACAGATTTTAATAGTACATTTCAATTCATTTTTGACGAAATTTTTGTTTTAATACATTGATGTTTTTTATCAGTACAGAGCAACTCACTCCGCATGATTAACTTTATTCTAAAAATAACTCCAAAAATTCCATTTTCAAAAGTTCAAGGTCAAGTTACTGACGGCCGGCGAGTAGATAAAGGTATTTGTTTATCGATTTATTCACACATGATGCACATATGCATCAATTATGCAGTTAATGTGTTTTAATTAATCAACCGTTAAAACGCGAGACAACAAAAACTTGTGTGACAATTCACAATAATCAAAATTTGGATAAAAATACCAGTTGTCACCGACAAGTTTTTTGTTTTGCTTTTAAGGTAAGAAACACCCTTCAATCATTCTTACACACGAAAGAAAAATCATGCAACCAGTCCGTAATTCCAATCCAGGAACTAGTGCTTAAAAGGCCAGTACTCTACAAAATGAGTTAACCAGGGGCTTCCATCCATGTATTCTCTAAGGGTGCAGGTCAAAACGGCCCAAAGTTAAAACGGCCCAGAGTCAAAACGGCCCGTATTTCGGTCAAAACTGCCCATGATTTGGTCAAAATGACCCAAAGTAGATTTTCTATTTGGTCAAAACGGCCCAAATAGAAAAAAAATACAAAAGATAAAGAATAATTAAAAAAAATATGAAATTATACTGACAAAACTTTTTGTTTTCATATCAAGATTTTTCAAGGTTGTCAATCGTTTTCGCCTTTACAATGCCACTTCACACATATTTTTGGCCATTTTGATCATATTACAGGCCGTTTTGACTCTGTGCCGTTTTGACTTTCGGCCGTTTTGACTGTAAAAGCTCACAGGAGCTATACATACCATGGTCAGGAAGCGTAAATTTAGTAAGTGTTTTCTGATTCAAAAAAATCATTAAAATTGATGTCTTTTCGGCCCCTTTCCCTTTAATTTGGGGTGAAAAAGTCTCAAAAAGTTCCTAAAATTAAGGCATTTGAAATTAGATTTCTTAGTAAAAATGTAGGGGTGCTACTATTAGGGAGGGCACTTTTATAAGAGACAATACGGTAGATAGGTTGGAAATTTTACAACACTAGTCAGTCTGCACACTCTGCAAAGTTAGGTTCCACACTTCACGCATGCACTCCCTAATGAATTCCATGAATTTATGATTTATGATAAATGGCCGGGGTAACCTGTCCCCCCCTGGGGTAACCTGTCACCCCCTAAAGATATTGTAAACCAATATTTAGTCACAATTCTTCTACCAAGAAATATTTATTCTACTTGTTACAAGTCTCTTTCTTTGATCTGTATGTAATTTGAATCTGTTTTGCAACTGTTTTGGTTCGGAAGGATTTTTTCTATTTTTCATGATAAGTATTATTACAATTAAATTTGGGTGTTTTTTTAGAGAAATAATTGTTTAATGTCATCATGACTATGGACATATCTAAGAATGATCTTGTCTTAAGAAAAATTATCCAAAAGCATGATTTTTGTCTTTATGTGTAGGAGGGGGGACACGTTACCCAAGTTGGGGTAACCTGTCCCCGGGGACACGTTACCCAGGCCGGGGTAACCTGTCCCACCCCCAACAAGAGTGCCATCGTCACAAAATACGCCGCCACTTTGCTGCTGTTTCACGAAAATAATTGTAGACACTACTTATTTTGACAGAACCAAATTCAAAATGACCAAGTTTCATTTAAATCAAGACAAAAGGTAAGGAGGAGTCGCCTTCACAAGGCTGCAATTTCAATAAGCCCCAGACACTAAGTTTTAAGGGGGCATAGTTCAGGGAAATAAATGAGCCATAAAATCCTTGATCCATGACTACATCTACAAATTATGGTGATGACATTGACCATGTTTCATTTAAATAAAGACAAAAAGTAAGAAGGAGTTGCATTCAATAGGCTGCAATTTCAATAAGCCCTAGATACTAAGTTTTAAGGGGGCATAATTTAAGGTAAAATTAATGAACCATAAAATCCTTACTTCATGCTCATCTACCAATTTGGGTTATAACATCCACCAAGTTTCATTTAGGTCCAGCCAGAAACTTAGGAAGAGTTGCATTCACAAGGCTGCAATTTCAATAAGCCCCAGAGAATAAATTTTAAGGGGGCATAACTGAGGCAATAAGCCCCAGAGAATAAATTTTAAGGGGGCATAACTGAGGCAATAAGCCCCAGAGACTAAGTTTTTAAGGGGCATAACTCAGGCAAAAATCAACGAACCATAAAATCATTCCTTCATGCACATTTACCAATTGAGGTGATAACATTTGACCAAGTTTCAAGAAGATCCAGCCAGAAACTTAGGAGGAGTTGCGTTGACAAGAAAAGTGGACCCAGAGACTAAGTTTTTAAGGGGCATAACTCAGGCAAAAATCAACGAACCATAAAATCATTCCTTCATGCACATCTACCAGTTGAGGTGATAACATTGACCAAGTTTCAAGAAGATCCAGCCGGAAACTTAGGAGGAGTTGCGTTGACAAGAAAAGTGGACCCAGAGACTAAGTTTTTAAGGGGCATAACTCAGGCAAAAATCAGCGAACAGTAAAATCCTTCCTTCATGCACATCAACCAATTGAGATGATCACATTGACCAAGTTTCAAGAAGATCCAGCCAGAACTTCGGAGGAGTTGCGTTGACAAGAAAAGTGGACCCAGAGACTAAGTTTTTAAGGGGCATAACTCAGGCAAAAATCAGCGAACCTTAAAATCCTTCCTTCATGCACATCTACCAATTGAGATGATCACATGGACCAAATTTCAAGAAGATCCAGCCAGAAACTTAGGAGGAGTTGCATTGACAAGAAAAGTGGACGGACGGATGGATGGACAGATGGACGGACAGACAGATGGAGAAGATGACGCCAATATACGTCCGCCTCCGGCGGTGTATAAAAATGCTGTCAGCAATGATATATGCAAAAATAAACCCATATGTTTTCAATTATTTAATAATATTTCAAATTGTTTGGGGCTATGGTTTCAAAAGCTGTGGTCACTTGTCTCTGAAACATGTTACCCAGGTCTGTAAACCCAGTTAAAACACAAAAAAAGGTTGTTAATGAGGATTTATTCTACAAAACTTGCAAATACATTTTTCTTTATTTAAAACTGTGCGATAGTCTCATTTATATCAAAACTGTTTAACCAATAAGTTATTTACTTATTAGAAAATTTATTGTGAGTGTATGTGTATGTAGGGGGGGGGGGGGGGGGGGGGGGGGGCGGCATATTACCCAAGCTGGGGTAACCTGTCACTAGGGACATGTTACCTAGGCCTTGGTAACCTGTCCCACCTCTAAAAACGTTGTCAACAATGATATGTGCACAAATTTACCAAAATATTTTTCTTTTTAGCTCGACTCTTTTCGAAGAATAGGGGGGCTATTCCAGTCACCCGGGCGTCCGCGTCGGCGTAATGCTTTGGTTAAGTTTTTACGTGCAAGTGTTTAAAATCTCTGTTTCTATTAAAGCTATTGCTTTGAAATTTTGCACATGCTTCTGTGACCATAATATCAGACTCTAGACAAAGATTCATTACTCTGATAATGAATTTAGTGGAATTCTCCCCCTTTTCGGACTTGGAAATCTTGGTTAAGTTTTTACGTGCATTTAATGTTGTTTAACTGTAATATTTCTGTTTCTATATAAGGAACTGATTTGCAACTTTACATATGCTTCTGTGACCATAATATCAGCCTCTTGACAAAGATTCATTACTCTGATATTGAATTTAATGGAATTTTAACCCTTTTCGGACTTAGAAAAATCTTGGTTAAGTTTTTACGTGCAAATGTTGTATTTCTGTAATATCTCTATTTCTACTAAAGCTATTGCTTTGAAACGTTGCACATGCTTCTGTGACCATAATATCAGCCTCTAGACAAAGATTCAATACTCGGATTTTGAATTAAGTGGAATTTTAACCCTTTTCAGACTTAGAATTCTTGGTTAAGTTTTACGTGCAATTGTTGTACATCAGTTATAGCTCTATTTCTACATAGGCTTTTGCTTGGAAACTCTACACATGCTTCTGTTACCAGGATATCAGCCTCTTGACAAAGATTTATTACTCTGATATTGAATATAGTGGAATTTTAATCTTTTTCAGACTAAGAAATTCTTGGTTAAGTTTTTACGTGCAAATGTTGTACATCAGTTATATCTCTAATTCTATTAAAGCTCTTGCTTTCAAACTTTGCACATGCTTCAATGATCATAACAACAGCCTCTTAATAAAGATTCAATTCTCTGGTATAGAATTTAGTGGATTTATAACCCATTATGGACTTAGAAATTCTTGGTTAAGTTTTTACGTGCAAATGTTATATTTCTGTAATATCTCTATTTATCCTACAGCTGTTGCTTGGAAACTTTACACATGCTTCTTTGACCATAATATTAGAAAAAGATTCATCACTCTGATATTTAATTTATTGGAATTTTAACCCTTTTCAGCCTTAAAAATCTTGGTTATGTTTTTATGTGCAACTGTTTTATGTTAGTTGTATATCTGTTCCTACTAAAGCTATTGCTTTGAAACTTTGCACATGCTTCTGTGACCATAATATCAGCCTCTAGACAAAGATTCTTTTCTCTTGACTTTCATTTTATTGAATTTCCAATGTCGATATTGATTTGCTGTTACTATCCAGCACTAGGAATAGTCGAGCTTCGCTGTCCTCCGACAGCTCTTGTTCTTATCTATTCTAAATTGTTTTGGGTACATGAAAGATTTTCCAATCTGTGGTCACTTGTCTCTAAAAAATGTTACCCCAGCCTGGGAAAACATTGCTAACATGTTAACTAGGAATTTTCACAAATGAATGGGGTAACATGTCCCCGGGGTAACCTGTCTTCTGGGGACATGTTACCCTGGCTTTGGTAACCTGTCCCCGGGGACAAGTTACCCAGGCTTGGGTAACCTGTCCCCCTTTCCAAAATAAGAGTTTTAAACAAAAGTGCTAAGATTTTTCTTTAAAAAGGTACAAAAAAAATATATATATATAAACATACATATCCATTGAGGAAATTTATAGAGAATTTATAGAGAATTTCTTTCTAAATAAAAAAGAATGACTGGAAGGTGATATCTTTAATGAAAAAAGTATTTGGAATAGGGGGACAGGTCCCCCGGGGACAAGTTACCCAGGCTTGGGTAACCTGTCCCCCTTTCCAAAATAAGAGTTTTGAACAAAAGTGCTAAGATTTTTCTTTAAAAAGGTACAAAAAAAATATATATATATAAACATACATATCCATTGAGGAAATTTATAGAGAATTTCTTTCTAAATAAAAAAGAATGACTGGAAGGTGATATCTTTAATGAAAAAAGTATTTGGAATAGGGGGACAGGTTACCCCCAGGGTAACCTGTCCCCCTATTCCAAATACTTTTTTCATGTTACCCTGGCTTGGGTAACCTGTCCCCCTTTTCAAAAGAAGAAGTATTGAATGAATTTGTTGCTTTCTTACGAAAACTGCATATTAACATGATATGTTAATATATGCTATTAATTAATCTAAATATGGACTTGGAAAAATTTAGATATTGCAAAAGTAATATTGCAAAAAATTAAAAAAGTGCAAAGCGCTAAGATTTTTCTTTAAAAAAGCATCAATTTTAAAAAAAATGAATGAAATATTTTTCAATGAATATCATATGATAATTTCTTAAGAAAAATGAATGACTGGAAGGTGAAATCAAATTAATAAAAGCATTTTGAATAGGGGGACAGGTTACCCCGGGGTAACGTGTCCCCCCCACTAAAGTTTTATTTTTTTTTTATATTTTTTTCCAATAAACTTTCAAATATTTGCATGAAATACCAAGATTGACTATTACAATAATAAAAAAAAGGAAAATTGATTTGATTAGAAAATCATTTGTAAGCAAATTATAATTTTGTTTGAAGAATTGAAAACCACTCAAAAATACAGATATACTTTTTATATATATTTTTTTTAAATTGATTTAGAGTTATACAAAATAGCATGAAAAAAAAGTTAAAATTTTGATAAGAAATAATGTTTTCCAGGGGGGGGGGGGACACGTTACCCCAGGGGGGGGACACGTTACCCCGGGGTAACCTGTCCCCTGGGACGCATTACCCAGGGGGACACGTTACACCGGTAACAGCTTAATTTTTGAAAGGCCAGCATATATTTGAAAAAGAAAATAGGAGTAAATGTCAATTAATAAATGATAACCAGACAAAATACCCATGGGGACATAATCCCCTTCTCTGAGAATATCCTCTCGATTGAAATAGCAATCATAGTTTCCTCAATCAGAAGAAAGAAGAATTATGATGCATACTTGGTTGGCCACAATCATCCATCTCAGTGGACTGAGGTCGATTGCCAATGCCGGCATGGTCTAATCTGACCAGACCTTGTGCAGTTTGATCCCTGACGGCGGCACTCATTCTTTCCGACTATTTTGTCCTTCACCAATGGGTTGATATTCGTAGATGAATGTGAGATAGCAGCTGGAGGCTAGGAAAGGATGTGGTGGTTGTACTGGTGAGAGAAATACTAGAAAACCATTGTTTGGTGCTCCAGCTGCAGCATGAATCTTCGCAAATCAACATGATCAACTACCTAATCACAAAACCACCACCTCATGTGGGTTTATTAAGGTGGGCGCCAAATGTAACCCACAGTAAATATTTGACTCCGTCTGGATTCGAACCCAGGACCTCTACATCCCAAAGCAAGTACTCTACCACGTTGCTATAAAAGCTAGCTTGTACAACAAGGCAGTACAAACATCCCTTATACTCAACCGGGCTACATGTAAAATATAAGCAAAGAGCATCTTCAATAATTTAAGTCTTTGATGTACAGATGTATACATCTCTGTTCTTTTGATGCCTAAATTTGAAAATAATAAGAAAGTTAGTGCCTCGATGGCTAAAAAGTCACTTGTAAAATTTGTAAAGCTTTCTGTATTCTTAGTCTCTGTCAAAATTTCAGACCGTTATTACTAGTGCCATGTTTATTTTGAAGTAAAACAGAATGAAGCATCCCTTTGCTAAAAAAATACTTTACATACATATGTCTTATGGTATTAACTTGTATTAAGTATCACAAGGTTCTGGAAAATTTCATGTATACAGATGCTACAGGTCAAATTTTACATTCTGAAGTAACCAATAAAAATTAGAATAAAACAAGATGTGTTTGTGAAACACAATGCCCCCGTAACTGCACTTTTTTTCAAAATGTTGACCTTGACAGATGACCTTGACCTTGTCACATGACCTTGAACTTGATACCTTTAGATGAACGTAACTGAGATCTTTCATCATGCCAACTATGAGACAGGGTTTCTATAACAAGCTTGAATAAACTGAACAATGAAAATTTTTTGGTTATCTTTTACAAAGTTCATCCTTGAGAGATGACCTTGACCATGTCACATGACCTCTACTTTGGTATCAGCAGATGCGGCTCATTAAGATCTATCGTCATCCTAAATATGAGCCTTGTATCTTAAATAGGCTTCAAAATTGGCAATGCTAAGTTTTTTGGTTAACTTTTTGGGTTATTTGACCTTGAGAGATGACCTTGACCTTGTCACATGACCTTGACTTTGGTATCAGCAGATGCGGATCATTGAGATCTATCATCATGCCAAATATGAGTCTTGTATCTTGAATAGGCTTGAAGATATTGGCAATGTTAAGTTTTTTGGTTAACTTTTTGAGTTATTTGACCTTGACAGATGACCTTGACCTTGTCACATGACTTTGACTTTGGTATCAGCAGATGCGGATCATTGAGGTCTATCATCATGCCAAATATGAGCCTTGTATCTTGAATAGGCTTGAAGATATTGGCAATGTTAAGTTTTTTGGTTAACTTTTTGGGTTATTTGACCTTGAGAGATGACCTTGACCTTGTCACACGACCTTGACTTTGGTATCAGCAGATGCGGATCATTGAGATCTATCATCATGCCAAATATGAGCCTTGTATCTTGAATAGGCTTGAAGATATTGGCAATGTTAAGTTTTTTGGTTAACTTTTTGAGTTATTTGACCTTGACAGATGACCTTGACAGATGACCTTGACCTTGTCACATGACCTTGACTTTGGTATCAGCAGATGCGGATCATTGAGATCTATCATTATGCCAAATATGAGCCTTGTATCTTGAATAGGCTTGAAGATATTGGCAATGTTAAGTTTTTTGGTTAACTTTTTGAGTTATTTGACCTTGACAGATGACCTTGACCTTGTCACATGACCTTGACTTTGGTATCAGCAGATGCGGATTATTGAGATCTATCATCATGCCAAATATGAGCCTTGTATCTTGAATAGGCTTGAAGATATTGGCAATGTTAAGTTTTTTGGTTAAGTTTTGCAGACAGACAGACAGACAGACAGACGGAAAGACGGACAGACGGACAGACGGACAACAGTAAAACAATATGCCCCCGATCTTTCGATACGGGGGCATAAAAAAATGAAAAGATGAATTTATATGTGTTAATTTGTTAATAGAGAATTACTCCCTTTATCAACAGTTCTCAGGCCATGGCTGTATACAAATTCTGCCCTTTCTTTTTATGCCCCCGTATCAAGATATCGGGGGCATATTGTTTTACTCATGTCCGTCCGTCTGTCTGTCTGTCTGTCTGTCCAAAAACTTAACCCAAAAACTTAACCTTGCCAATATCTTCAAGCCTATTCAAGATACAAAGCTAATATTTGGCATGATGATAGATCTCAATGATCCGCATCCGCTGGTACCAAAGTCAAGGTCATGTGACAAGGTCAAACTTTGAAAAAAAATGCTGTTACGGGGACATTCGTGTTTCACAACACATCTTGTTTCTGATGATTTGATTTTTCAGCAGCATTGAAATGAGGGACTGTGTGATTTAATCCTACTTTTAAGTTTTTCTGATGATATTGACAGGTGGTAAAATCAATGTCTTTGTATAAGAAGCATTTGCTACTTATACTGTATTCTAGTTATTCTAGTTGGTTCATTTCAGGTTAAAGTAAATCAGCTTTTTAGCTCAACTGAGCACAAAGTGCTCAACATGAGCTATTAAGATCACTCACCGTCCGTCTGTCCGTCCGTCCGTCTGTCTGTCCGTCTGTAACTATTTCTTTAGACATCTTCTCCTCCTAAACCACTGGGCTAATCAAGCTGTAACTTGGCAGGGATGTTCCTTGGGTGAAGCCCTTTAAAAGTTGTTAGAAAAAAATTAATTTAATCAAAAACTCTAGTTTCCATGGTTACAAAAAGTCTGAAAAATGACTGAAAATACTAGAAAAAATTCTTCTTCTCCTAAACACTGGGCAAATCAAGCTGAAACTTTGCAGGGATGATCCTTGGATGAAGCACTTCAAAAGCTGCTAAAAGAATTTGATTTCATTAAAAACTCTGGTTGCCATGGTAAAAGAATGTCTGAAAAATGGCCAAAAATGGCTGATATTAGAAAAAATTCTTTTCCTTCAAAACGACTAGGCCAATCAAGCTGAAACTTTGCAGGGATGATCCTTGGATGAAGCACTTCAAAAGCTGTTTAAAGAATTTAATTTCATCAAAAACTCTTGTTTCCATGGTAACAGAATATCTGAAAAATGGCCGAAAATGGCCGAAAATCTTAGAAAAAAGTCTTTTCTTCCCAAACCACTAGGCAAATCAAGCTGAAACTTTGCAGGGATGATCCTTGGATGAAGCACTTCAAAAGCTGCTAAAAGAATTTGATTTCATTAAAAACTCTGGTTGCCATGGTAAAAGAATGTCTGAAAAATGGCCAAAAATGGCTGATATTAGAAAAAATTCTTTTCCTTCAAAACGACTAGGCCAATCAAGCTGAAACTTTGCAGGGATGATCCTTGGATGAAGCACTTCAAAAGCTGTTTAAAGAATTTAATTTCATCAAAAACTCTTGTTTCCATGGTAACAGAATATCTGAAAAATGGCCGAAAATGGCCGAAAATCTTAGAAAAAAGTCTTTTCTTCCCAAACCACTAGGCCAATCAAGCTGAAACTTGGCAGGGATGATCTTTGTAGGAAGCTCTTTAAAAGCTGTTAAAAGAATTTAATTTCATAAAAAAATTCTGGTTTCCATGGTAGCAGAATGTCTGAAAAATGGCTGAAAATCTTAGAAAAAAGTCTTCTCCTCCTAAACCACTGTGCCAATCAAGCTGAAACTTTGCAGGAATGAACTGTGGGTGAAGCTCTTCAAAAATTATTTAAAGGGTTTAATTTCTTCAAAAACTCTTGTTTCCATGGCATCGGAAAGGCTGAAAAATGGTATAAATTGCTTAAAATCTTAGAACAAATTCTTTTCCTCCTTAACCATGAGTCCAATCAATTTTAAACTTAGCAAGGATGTTTTTAACATGTAGGTCTACTAAAGTTGTTAAAAGAATTTGCCATGATAAGAAAAAAAGTTGAAAATTTGCAAAATGAAAAAAAATCAAATTGGTGTAGGACGAAATTTACCGTTAACCACCCTAAATGTACATCAAACAAATTCTGGTATTCATAACATGGTTGCCAAGTTATGAGTGACTTACTCAGGTGAGCCATATAGGACCATCATGGTCCTCTTGTTTATAATATTTATTCAATTTTATAGATAGTCGAAAATATAAAAATGAAATTTAAATTATAAGTGGGAAACTTAACCCTCGTAACTTCAGATTTTTTTAAGCTGATGGCTCAAGAATAGGGTAACCCAGCGCTGAAACGTTTTCAATTTTACTGATTACTTTACGGCAACTTCAGTGAAAGGTTGTGGTATTGCAATTTGGGTCTCACATTTATTCAGCTTTTTAAATTTCAAATTTTGTTGAGAAATGGACACTTTTACGGTTTCAGGGCTACTTGAAGGTATTTTTTCAAGAAATGGTGAAGTTATTGAAAATATTCTTTGTACAATTTTAAAGAAGGAGATAAGGGGAACCATGAAAACATGGTTTCATCGAGATCATTAGAAATCAGAAAAAGTCAATTTTATAGAGCCAAAATGTACAGCATGTGAACAAAACCTCTAATGTGATATCATTTTGTCCGGTCCATTCAGCGTTTGACTTTAAAGGGATTCTAAAAAAAACACCATTTTATTTAACATGACATACATGAATTTTTCTGTTCCATATTTTGGTTGTGTGAGGACTTGACAGACAAACTCATCTTTCCTACTTGCATACCTCCTTCACTAGGGAAACAAGTCCATAAAATAGACAAAGAGATCGAAAATACATCTTGAATGAGTAGTCTAATGCATGCATGTATGATTGTAACAGCTGGATTTTGATAAACCCTTGTCATGCTGAATAAAAGCCCTGACCAAATGGCATTAGAATAAAAGTACCAAAAGCACTGGATGCAGTAATTGTGAGTTAGTATTACCTTGAAAGATATAATTTAGGAAAAAATCAGGTGTTTCTGACTAAGATCAGACTGCACAAATGTGCAGCCTGATCTTTATCTTTACCTCCTGCTAAAGCAGGAATATACTCCCAGATTCAGCACTACAAGGGGTAACTATTTACTTTCTTCCTTAACTAAGGCAGAGTTGAGTCAAAAAAGAGGTTTAAAGCTTGTGTATTTTACAAGACAACAGTTACTGGACAACAAATTCTCCTTTATTAATTACTCTCCACCCACCACCCCAACCCCCCAACCTAGTGGCCCTACATGGGTCCAAAGGATTAAAAGAGGGTTGACACTAACTGTTCAGTTTCCAAAATAATAGTAGTGTTCTTTTAAATACCTTAATTGGAAAATATCAAGTGAGTTAGTGCCTTGATGGCAATTTCTGTAAAAATTAAGTCTGTGAATTCTGGTGCCAGAATAATATTAGTGTTGAAATCTTAGTTAGCAATGAAACAATCCTAAGCATAATGTTTCGCTAATAAGTTAATAATTGTAGTAAAAATTATTTGGATGATAAGCTGTTGGGGATTCGGATAGGATATAGTGATAAGCAATTTGTGGCCCAAGTGCATGGTCAAATAGTCCATGAAAGTGTTTCTTTGAGGGAAAATACTTACTTTTATATTTTTCATCCAGAATACAGTGCCAAGATTGGTCTTGTCTTCTGCCATGAGTCGGGTTTTTCTCCCAATCATCATGTGACCCATCTTGAGAGGTTCAAAGTGTCTAGCCTTGTCAGACTGCGTGAGCTGTGTAGACTGAGCAGGATCAACTTATTTTGTAAATAGCAGATAATCTGAATCAAGAATGATCCTCCTACCGCCACAGAATATATAACCTTTGGTTGACCTCTGCTGCGTCAAACTTTTTTTCAAATACATGGCATTTATTAAACAAGAGTTCCAAGATGGTAACTGGTTGTGAGCGGTCACATTTGTATTTACTATAGACCTACAACTTGAGTGTTCAAAGGCAATTTTCTCTATACACGTATAGAGAAAATTGACATTTGATCACTCACTTAAACTTGTATATCTATCAGCACCATATTTTTACAGGATATTCAATGTCTTACTCAAATTGAATGAAAATGGCACACAGACATTTAACAAAGACTTTGAGATGTGGAATAGAGTCCTTCAAGACTGCTCAAAGAAGTAGATGTTGGCTGGACCTATCAAAAGTTATCACGGGCCATGGTGAGTATATTGGGGGCTCAGTGCAATATAGTTGTAGCTGCCTATATATTTATAGGCAGTTTACAACTGTTTTTGCACAGAGCTATCAGTTTGAATTCTATGGCGTACTTAAAGGCATTGACAGGTCAGTGCAGATCTATTGAAGTGACCATGACATTGTATTAATAGGCACTTTCAAAAGTTTTGTGTGAATATATTTTGAAATAAAGGACTAGCTAAATTAAAAAGACAATGAAAACTTTGCTTTAGAATGATAGCTTTTTAGCTCATCTGAGCACAAAGTGCTCAAGGTGAGCTATTGTGATCGAGCTGTGTCCGTCGTCCGTCGTCCGGTCGTCCGGTTGTTCGGTCGTCCGGTCGTCCGTCAACATCTTGTGTGCACTCTAGAGGCCATAGTTTTGGCCCAAATGTCTCGAAACTTGATCACAATGTTCGTCTCCACCACCTCTCGGTCAAGTTCGAAATTGGGTTAAGTGGGGTCAAAAATGGGGTCAAGAGGTCAAATCTTAGAAAAACCTTGTGTGCACTCTAGAGGCCACATTTTTGGTCCAAATGCTTTGAAACTTGGTCAGAATGTTTGTCTGCATCAACTCTCGGTCAAGTTCAAAATTGGGTCAAGTGGGGTCAAAAATGGGGTCAAGGGGTCAAATCTTAGAAAAACCTTGTGTGCACTCTTGAAACCACATTTTTGGTCCAATTGTCTTGAAACTTTGTGAGAATGTTTGTCTCCATCAAATCTCGATCAAGTTCGGAATTGGGTCAAGTGGGGTCAAAAATGGGGTCAAGGGGTCAAATCTTAGAAAAACCTTGTGTGCACTCTAGAGGCCACATTTTTGGTCCAATTGTCTTGAAACTTTGTCAGAATGTTTGTCTCTATCAAATCTTGATCAAGTTCGAAATTGGGTCAAGTGGGGTCAAAATTAGGGTCAAGGGGTCAAATCTTAGAAAACCCTTGTGAGTGCTCTAGAAGCCACATTTTTGGCCCAAATGTCTTGAAACTTGGTCAGAATGTTTGTCTCCATCAAATCTCTCTCAAGCTCTAAATTTGGTCAAGTGGGGTCAAAAATGGGGTCAAGGGGTCAAATCTAAGAAAAACCTTGTGTGCACTCTAGAGGCCACATTTTTGGCCAAATGTCTTTAAACTTGGTCAGAATGTTTGTCTCCATCAAATCTCGATCAAGTTCGGAATTGGGTCAAGTGGGGTCAAAAATTGGGTCAAGGGGTCAAATCTTAGAAAAACCTTGTGTGCACTCTTGAAACCACATTTTTGGTCCAATTGTCTTGAAACTTTGTCAGAATGTTTGTCTCCATCAAATCTCGATTTAGATCGAAAATGGGTCAAGTGGGGTCAAAATTGGGGTCAAGGGGACAAATCTTAGAAAAACCTGTGTGCACTCTAGAAACCACATTTTTGGCCCAAATGTCTTGAAACTTGGTCACAATGTTTGTCTCCATCAAATCTCAGTCAAGTTAGAAATTAGGTCAAGTGGGTCAAAAATGGGGTCAAGGGGTCAAATCTTAGAAAACCCTTGTGTGCACTCTAGAGGCCACATTTTTTGCCCAAATGTCTTGAAACTTGGTCAGAATGTTTGTCTCCATCGAATCTCAGCCAAGTTTGAAATTGGGTCAAGTGGGGTTTAAAATGGGGTCAAGGGGTCAAATCTTAGAAAAACCTTGTTTACTCAAATATCTTGAAACTTCATCAGAATGTTTGAATGAAACCTAGGTTAAGTTTGAAATTGGGTCAAGTTGGGTCCAAAATGAGGTCAAGGGGTAAAATTTATTAAAATCCTTGTGTGCACTCTTTGATTGAAAATTATGTATTTTGGTCAGAATGTTTGTCTCCATCAAATCTCTCTCAAGCTCGAAACTTGGTCAAGTGGGGTCAAAAATGGGGTCAAGGGGTCAAATCTAAGAAAAACCTTGTGTGCACTCTAGAGGCCACATTTTTGGCCCAAATGTCTTTAAACTTGGTCAGAATGTTTGTCTCCATCAAATCTCGATCAAGTTCGGAATTGGGTCAAGTGGGGTCAAAAATTGGGTCAAGGGGTCAAATCTTAGAAAAACCTTGTGTGCACTCTTGAAACCACATTTTTGGTCCAATTGTCTTGAAACTTTGTCAGAATGTTTGTCTCCATCAAATCTCGATTTAGATCGAAAATGGGTCAAGTGGGGTCAAAATTGGGGTCAAGGGGTCAAATCTTAGAAAAACCTGTGTGCACTCTAGAAACCACATTTTTGGCCCAAATGTCTTGAAACTTGGTCACAATGTTTGTCTCCATCAAATCTCAGTCAAGTTAGAAATTAGGTCAAGTGGGTCAAAAATGGGGTCAAGGGGTCAAATCTTAGAAAACCCTTGTGTGCACTCTAGAGGCCACATTTTTTGCCCAAATGTCTTGAAACTTGGTCAGAATGTTTGTCTCCATCGAATCTCAGCCAAGTTTGAAATTGGGTCAAGTGGGGTTTAAAATGGGGTCAAGGGGTCAAATCTTAGAAAAACCTTGTTTACTCAAATATCTTGAAACTTCATCAGAATGTTTGAATGAAACCTAGGTTAAGTTTGAAATTGGGTCAAGTTGGGTCCAAAATGAGGTCAAGGGGTAAAATTTATTAAAATCCTTGTGTGCACTCTTTGATTGAAAATTATGTATTTTGGTCAGAATGTTTGTCTCCATCAAATCTCTCTCAAGCTCGAAACTTGGTCAAGTGGGGTCAAAAATGGGGTCAAGGGGTCAAATCTAAGAAAAACCTTGTGTGCACTCTAGAGGCCACATTTTTGGCCCAAATGTCTTTAAACTTGGTCAGAATGTTTGTCTCCATCAAATCTCGATCAAGTTCGGAATTGGGTCAAGTGGGGTCAAAAATTGGGTCAAGGGGTCAAATCTTAGAAAAACCTTGTGTGCACTCTTGAAACCACATTTTTGGTCCAATTGTCTTGAAACTTTGTCAGAATGTTTGTCTCCATCAAATCTCGATTTAGATCGAAAATGGGTCAAGTGGGGTCAAAATTGGGGTCAAGGGGTCAAATCTTAGAAAAACCTGTGTGCACTCTAGAAACCACATTTTTGGCCCAAATGTCTTGAAACTTGGTCACAATGTTTGTCTCCATCAAATCTCAGTCAAGTTAGAAATTAGGTCAAGTGGGTCAAAAATGGGGTCAAGGGGTCAAATCTTAGAAAACCCTTGTGTGCACTCTAGAGGCCACATTTTTTGCCCAAATGTCTTGAAACTTGGTCAGAATGTTTGTCTCCATCGAATCTCAGCCAAGTTTGAAATTGGGTCAAGTGGGGTTTAAAATGGGGTCAAGGGGTCAAATCTTAGAAAAACCTTGTTTACTCAAATATCTTGAAACTTCATCAGAATGTTTGAATGAAACCTAGGTTAAGTTTGAAATTGGGTCAAGTTGGGTCCAAAATGAGGTCAAGGGGTAAAATTTATTAAAATCCTTGTGTGCACTCTTTGATTGAAAATTATGTATTTTGGTCAGAATGTTTGTCTCCATCAAATCTCTCTCAAGCTCGAAACTTGGTCAAGTGGGGTCAAAAATGGGGTCAAGGGGTCAAATCTAAGAAAAACCTTGTGTGCACTCTAGAGGCCACATTTTTGGCCCAAATGTCTTTAAACTTGGTCAGAATGTTTGTCTCCATCAAATCTCGATCAAGTTCGGAATTGGGTCAAGTGGGGTCAAAAATTGGGTCAAGGGGTCAAATCTTAGAAAAACCTTGTGTGCACTCTTGAAACCACATTTTTGGTCCAATTGTCTTGAAACTTTGTCAGAATGTTTGTCTCCATCAAATCTCGATTTAGATCGAAAATGGGTCAAGTGGGGTCAAAATTGGGGTCAAGGGGTCAAATCTTAGAAAAACCTGTGTGCACTCTAGAAACCACATTTTTGGCCCAAATGTCTTGAAACTTGGTCACAATGTTTGTCTCCATCAAATCTCAGTCAAGTTAGAAATTAGGTCAAGTGGGTCAAAAATGGGGTCAAGGGGTCAAATCTTAGAAAACCCTTGTGTGCACTCTAAAGTCCACATTTTTTGCCCAAATGTCTTGAAACTTGGTCAGAATGTTTGTCTCCATCGAATCTCAGCCAAGTTTGAAATTGGGTCAAGTGGGGTTTAAAATGGGGTCAAGGGGTCAAATCTTAGAAAAACCTTGTTTACTCAAATATCTTGAAACTTCATCAGAATGTTTGAATGAAACCTAGGTTAAGTTTGAAATTGGGTCAAGTTGGGTCCAAAATGAGGTCAAGGGGTAAAATTTATTAAAATCCTTGTGTGCACTCTTTGATTGAAAATTATGTATTTTGGTCAGAATGTTTGTCTTGAAATCTTACATCAAATCTCTCTCAAGCTCGAAACTTGGTCAAGTGGGGTCAAAAATGGGGTCAAGGGGTCAAATCTAAGAAAAACCTTGTGTGCACTCTAGAGGCCACATTTTTGGCCCAAATGTCTTTAAACTTGGTCAGAATGTTTGTCTCCATCAAATCTCGATCAAGTTCGGAATTGGGTCAAGTGGGGTCAAAAATTGGGTCAAGGGGTCAAATCTTAGAAAAACCTTGTGTGCACTCTTGAAACCACATTTTTGGTCCAATTGTCTTGAAACTTTGTCAGAATGTTTGTCTCCATCAAATCTCGATTTAGATCGAAAATGGGTCAAGTGGGGTCAAAATTGGGGTCAAGGGGTCAAATCTTAGAAAAACCTGTGTGCACTCTAGAAACCACATTTTTGGCCCAAATGTCTTGAAACTTGGTCACAATGTTTGTCTCCATCAAATCTCAGTCAAGTTAGAAATTAGGTCAAGTGGGTCAAAAATGGGGTCAAGGGGTCAAATCTTAGAAAACCCTTGTGTGCACTCTAGAGGCCACATTTTTTGCCCAAATGTCTTGAAACTTGGTCAGAATGTTTGTCTCCATCGAATCTCAGCCAAGTTTGAAATTGGGTCAAGTGGGGTTTAAAATGGGGTCAAGGGGTCAAATCTTAGAAAAACCTTGTTTACTCAAATATCTTGAAACTTCATCAGAATGTTTGAATGAAACCTAGGTTAAGTTTGAAATTGGGTCAAGTTGGGTCCAAAATGAGGTCAAGGGGTAAAATTTATTAAAATCCTTGTGTGCACTCTTTGATTGAAAATTATGTATTTTGGTCAGAATGTTTGTCTTGAAATCTTACACGAGTTTGTTAGAGGGTCAAACACTTTTTTTTAAGTACTTTAGAGGCAACATATTTGCCTGAAATGTTATCTTCTTGATATCTTTGACTTTTGTTAAGCCATGCATCAGGTGAGCGTTTAAGGGCCAATGGCCCTCTTGTTTTGGGAAAGTTTTTTGAAATAATAATTATTTTTAAAGTGGTGGAATCGTAAAAATTCCGCAAGGTTTTGGAAATAATGAACTTTAACAGTGTTGACCAAGGTTTCCTAATGATTTTCATTAGGACTCCATCAACATTGTGAAAGTTCATTAGTTCCGAAATGATGTGGAACTATTACGGTTCCACTACCTTAAGTCATCTTCCAAGTCATCTCAACTATTCCAAATTGTACATTAAATTGTATTATAATGTTAAGGATTGAATCCTTAAAACTTGTGATAAATCAGGAAATAAAATAGCCTATTATGATTAGTTCTCTCTCTTAACCCTTTCCTGTTTAACAAAATTTTGGACCTGTCCAAATTCAAATGTTTTGCAGACGAAAATTTAAAGTGGGTTTAATTTGAAAAATAAACATTCAGTAGGGTAGAAAATAGTGTGGAAAAAGAAGAAATTGCTGTCAGAAGCAATTTCTTCTTTTTTCACGATGTTTTCTCAATCATAAAATCACAGGCACATAAAAAGCAGGGATTAAACAGCAAAGGGTTAAACATACTGAATATTGCCATGATCAAGTGCAAAAGTCCTTTTCAACAATTGGCTTATTGTTTTAAAAAATTGTTTTACTGACACACGATAAGTCTATTCAGTTCTTTCAGTGCTTTGATTTAAACTTAATTTTGCCAAGATTTAAATAAAGCATGACAAATGTAAGGGTTTAGGAGGGTTGCAATTGTGCAACACTTAAGAAAAATGAACCCTATATTTTGAACCCTTACAATTTTGATCATGAAATGAGCTGTAATTCAGATACGGTATTTTGTCACATTGTGATTGAGGTCGAATTTAAAAGTTCAATAACATGAGATAGAATATTAATTAAGTGCCATGTACATGTCTGGACATATAATCTATTAGGCAATTAACCCTTGTCATGCTGAATAAATTTTGGCTAAAAATTTGCTTCAAAATCAAAGGGCAAAAAGCACAGAAAGTTCCAACTGTAGGTCAGTTTTTATTTGAAAAACTAAATCTATTGACAATTCAGGTGTGAAAGTGAGAAACAGGTGGTGGAGACTAACATCAGACTGCACATATGTGCAGGCTGATGTTTGTCTATAGCTCCTGCCAAAGCAGTAATATTCCGGGTTCAGCATGACAAGGGTTAATGTCCTAGTCCATATATTGACTCTTTCACACACATTTTCAAGTTGTCAATCATTCCTTTGATGTAGATTATTCAGAAATCATCCTTGAAAATTAGGAATTCCTGGTTACCCGTTTTTAGCTCACCTGAGTACAAAGTGCTCAAGGTGAGCTATTGTGATCATCTATTGTTTGTCATCAGTCATGCATCATCCCCAATTTCTATAAAGATCTTCTCCTCCTAAACCGGTGGGCTAATCTTGATGAAACTTGGCAGGGTCAAGCTCTATCAAATTTGTTCAAAGAAATGAAATCCACCCCTAAATCTCCCTTAACCCTTAACAAAAGGGTTAAAATGTGAAGATTTTTCAAAAATCTTCTTCTCTGAAACCAAAAGGCAAAAAGCTTTCATATTTGGTATGTAGCATCATCTAGTGGGCCTCTACAAAGTTTGTTCATATCAAGACACAGGGGTCATATTATTGCTCCACTCAGACAAAACCCTTTATACATAGAATCAAAGAACGAAAATCTTTTAAAAATCTTCCCCTCTGAAACCAGAAAGCAGACAGCTTTCATATTTGGTATGTAGCATAATCTAGTGGACTTCCATCAAGTATGTTCATATCAAACACTTGGGGTCATATTTAGGCATCACCTGAGTGCATTCCTATTTAGCTCACCTGAGCATGAAGGGTGAAAATATACAAATCTTCATAAATCTCCTTCTATGAAACCAGAAGGCAGATAGCTTTAATATTTGGTATGTAGCATCGTCTAGTAGACCTCTACCAAGTTTGTTCATATCAAGACCCTTGAGTCACATTTGTGCTCCACCTTTGTGCATCCCTTTTTACATAGAATCAAAGAGCGAAAATTTTCAAAAATCTTCTTTGAAACTAGAAGGCAGATAGCTTTCATGCTTTGTAGGTAGCATAATCTAGTTGACCTCCATCAAGTATGTTCATATCAAACCCCTGGGATCAAATTTTGGCTGTAACCGGGCGTATCCTTTTTTACAAAGAAACAAAGTGCGAAATCCTTAAAATGTTCCTCTCTGAAACCATAAGGCAGAGTATATTTTGGTATGTAGCATAATCTAATGGACCTTTAACAGTTTTGTTCATATTATTCCCCTGGGTTCATATTTGGGCTCTGAATGGCCCCAACCCCCTTTTTTACATAGACACCAAAGAGGAAATCCTAAAAACTTGTTCCCTGAAACTAAAAGGCAGGGGCTATTTTTAACAGTTTCATTTAATTGAATTTCACCAAGTTTATTCATTACATGCCCCTATAATCATATAAGGGCTGTGCCTAGGCATATCCTATTCGGTCTTTGCTGAAAATATTCCATTGTATTGATCTTATGTAGAGATTATCTCCTTGTTGACATATGCCTATTTGATTGATGTGATGCCCCAGGGGTCAAAGAGACTCAGGTGAGCGATCTAGAACCATCAGGGTCTTCTTGTTTATGTGCCTGTGGGAATAAATGACATATTTTTTAGTCTGGGAAACTGGCAGATGGGCCACATCCACCTCTTTGACCGGAGCAGAACTTTACCGCCTAATGTCCGATTGTAACTTGGCAGTTATGTTCCTCACATGATTACAGAGTGCTGTGTACAAGAAATATAACTCTATCTTGTTGCCACCTTTTTTCAATAATGGTCACTACTCAAAATTTTTTACTTTTAATTTAATTTTTTAATTTTTTATTTTGCCCTATTTTTAGCTCAACTATTCAAAGAATAGGGGGGCTATTCCGGTCATCCCGGCGTTGGTCTCAGGGACAGCGCGGCATCGGCCTAATGCTTTGTTAAAGTTTTTACATGCAAGTGTTTAAAAACTCTGTTTCTACTAAAGCTATTGCCTTGAAACTTTGCACATACTTCTGTGACTATAATATTAGCCTCTAGATAAAGTATTATTACTCTGATATTGAATTTAGTGGAATTTTAACCCTTTTCGCACTTACAATGCCTGGTTAAGTATTTACGTGTAAATGCTTTATATCAGTTATATCTCTATTCCTTTCTAAGCTATTGCTTGGAAACTTTACACATGCTTTGGTTACCATGATCTTAGCTTCTAGACAAAGATTCAATACTCTGTTGCTGAATCTAGTGCAATTTTAAACCTTTTTTGACTGAGAAATTCATGGTTAAGTTTTTAGGTGCAACTATTGTAGATCTATATCAGTTATAATTCTATTTCTACTTAACAACTGCTTGGAAACTTTGCACATGCTTCTGTGACCATAATATCAGCCTCTAGACAAAGATTCTTTTACTTGACTTTCATTTGATTAAATTTTCCAATGTTGATATTGGTTTGCTGTTACTATCCAGCACTAGGAATAGTTGAGCTTCACTGTCCTCGAATTGATTTGCTGTTACTATCCAGCACTAGGAATAGTTGAGCTTCGCTGTCCTCTGACAGCTTTTGTTTGAACTTCTTTTAATTCCTCAATTATTGCCTCACAATTCAGAATTTTGATTAAGGAAGAATTTGCTCATAAAACAAACTCAGCATGGCAAGGGACAACATTGTTTGTTCAGCATGACATGGGTTAAGGGAAAAAATATAATTAAGAGCTATTCTCTATAAGGATGAAAAAAGGTGTTTCCACTCACATCACAGATTTTGCTAAAACTTTGTCAGCATTTGTTAAGACCCAAATAATGTTAAAAAAAACACAATAGACAATGCATGTGAGATATCTTTAAAGAAATGACCAGTTCTTTATATTTGCAGAAAAAAGACTAAAATTGGTCAATTTTGAGAAAAAATGGCTGAAATATTGACTAGCAAATAAGAGATTTTGGTTTCCATGGCAAACAAGTATGAGAACAAAAAAAACGAGCTATATTCATGATCCCAAGGTCAAAAAAGTTTGAAAAAATGAATCTACGACTTGATTGGAAACCTCTGTTTCTGAAATTTACATTTTACAGAAAATGACTCTTAAGTACTTAAATATTAATAAGGAATTTCCTTGGTGGACAATGTTTTACCCTTCTTATGCTGTTCATAAAACATTTCTCTTAGATATCAAGCTTGAGCAGACAGTAGAGCCTATGATAAGCCTGCACAGTTGTGCAGTCTGATGTGTACAGTCTGATCATAGGCTACACTGCCTTCTTTCTACTTGGTTATGGTGGGAAAAACTGTTTGAAATTCCCAAAAAGGGAAAATTTCAGTTCAGTCTCTTTACAGGGAGTGAGACATCACTGTCACAACAACAGCTAGGTGGATAATGTGTTTGTCTGTCCTTCTGTCTGTATGTCCATCTTCTTTTGTACAGACAATTACTCTTACATTTATGGATGGATTTTGAAATAACTTGGTTCAGTTGTTCTTGATCATTTGAAGATGGAAAAAAATTCACATCAGACAACCACCTTTATGTTTACCCTTGTCATGCTGAACCCGGAATATTCCTGCTTTTGCTCCTGCTGCTGCAGGAGGTATAGACAAAGATCAGCCTACACCTATGTGCAGTCTGATCTTAGAACACAACACCTGATTGCCTCCTTTTAAGGTTGTTCATGAAATAAATATTCAAACAGAAAGATTGCCAAAAACCTTTTGGATTCTAGGTCTTTCAGTACTTTGATATGAGTGCAATTCTGAAAGAGGATTTTAATTCAGCATGACAAGGGTTTAGAAACATATTTCAGCTGGATAAAATTTGAAAGATAGTCTAATTATTAATTTCAGCATCAAGGAGAAGCTATGTTAGAGTTACTGGCCCTGATGACCATCATGGTTCCCTGTCATCCAATAGAACAGTGAAGAGTGTGAGAACCAGTCAAACTTGGAAGAACAAGAAACCAGCCCTAGTGATATTTGATAAAGATGGTACCCTGATCTGTTTTCATACAATGTGGTTTCCATGGTTACAGAATCTCAGTAAAAAGTAGGTCATCTGTTAAAAGTATTCTGAATTTAGCTGTAGTTAGACATTGCTAGGGGGTCATGATTCTGCCCAGGATTCAGGATGCAACAATAATTTTTTTAGGGATAATTTGCTGTTTGGTTTATAGCAGAACGGGTTGAATGGATAAGAATTTGTAGACAGATGAACAAAATCATTATTTCACTTTCAAAAATTCTAAAAAACAAAATCAAACATGGTGTTAGATGGAAAATATGATATGACAAGAAAAAATTAGGTTAAATCAATTTGTATTTTAGATTTTTGGCACAGTATTGGTCCATATAGAATCCACATGGACTTTATTGTAGTAATTCATAATTCTTAAAGCTTTACATACAGGAATACAAAATCATTATCTTGTATCATTTTCAGATTGTGTTCAGCCACTGGCCTTGATCTTGAAGAAAAAATCAATGACCTCCTAGGATACAGTACCATGAGGTCAAAGTTCAACCCTGGTCTTCTGGCAGAATCCACAAAACCTATAATACAAGAAGAACTGAGCAAGCTACTCCAGAACGAGGGTTATGATTATAAAGCAGCACAATCAATTATTGACGATATTTGGGAAGAAGGTGACTCTACAAGTGCAGAGACATTGAAAGCATTAGCTGATTTACGATTGTTATTCAAAATTCTAAAATCACATGATGTCAAAATTGCTTTATCTACCTCTGATTCTAGAGAAGGAACTGAATTGACGCTGAAAAAATTGAATTTAGAAAAATATGTCGATCACATTGTGTGCGGGGATGACCCAGATATTGTCCCGAAACCCGATCCTTATTCCGCATTTAAGATCTGTAAACAGTTAGGTGTAGATCCATCGGAGGCTGTCATGGTGGGAGACACACAGGCCGATGTTGGTATGGGGAAGGCGGCGAAGGTTGGTTGGAATATCGGAGTGCTGAGTGGTGTGGGTAACAGCACTGATCTACTACCGGAGGCGGAGTTTGTTATACACAGTGTGAAGGATATACTGCCTCTTATACTGCCGGAGAAAGAGTGGGCCCAGTATTATAAGTACAGGTAATAAATGGAAGATAGCAGATTTCTGACTCTGCCCCTTGATCTCTGTCATAACACACGCTTCAATATTTTTAATGTTATTCATCTTCAAAAAATATCGAGGATATTGAATGAGTGGCCATGAAATACCGAATTTATTAAACGAGTCATCAATAAACAGATAAAAACGAGGCTGCGCAGTGTTTTTATCTTTTTTTAGATGACAAGTTCAATAAATTCGGTATTTATGAGCACAAATTTGATATTCTACGAGGGTGGATCAAAAAATTTGTGGACTTTTACTATAACTTTGGTATTTCCCGACGGAAATCTATGAAATTTTGTACACGTCTCAAATTATTTAATGTTGACAAAATATTAAATTTACAAGAGTCTGCTATGACTCTGACGTAAAAAATCAATCATTTGATATACCTGGGTAGGTGCTACCGGCGCAACCCATTTTGTAACGCTACTTCCTAGTGTTACTTCCCGTAATTGTCCCCTCAATTTGTTGTCCCCTCCATTTGGACCAAACACTTCCAAACTTCGCCTTATTACATGTTGACATTATGAGTTAGTATATCTAAAATTTAAGCATAATCCATTCGCTTTTTTCGCATTTAAAGTCAGTAAACTAAGGGCACACGTCAATTTTTGAACTTCGAAAAGACGGCACCGGCGCAGCCAGAGACAACCAGACAATAATAAAGTTTTACTGGACCTATGGAAAACCTAATCGAGAGTTTTAAATGATAGAATATGCTTAAAGGTCTTCAAATGTAAGCAGATACCTTCTTTTTAAATGGTTTAAAAGGTTTGTTTAAGAATGGAGAGTGTATCTGAAGGATGGCACTCGGAGAATGGAAAACGTCTCCTCGGCGTTTAATCTGTAATGGTCACAGATCAACATCAGTTTAGAATCGTTTAGACACATTACACATTTAAGTTCATCTTTTTGGATCAGATGGATATGAAAATAGTACTTATCCAATGGATAGGCGATGCAGAAATCATGTTTATTGTTGAGTTGAGAATTTTGAAAAGTGCTGACTTTTGAGACGGAACTTATCGATACCACAGCGTCATATCGACGTCATTACCGTGCGCCGGTACCAAATGACTACATGTATTAGAATGGTTGCTATAGGTGACTAACTATTTTGATTCATCCAAATTTACACGACAAAAAGAAAAATGCCTCAATTTAATAACAATGTAGTGTGCTCTTCAAAGTCTGTAAAATCAAAATTTCTGCAACGCTAGTCTATGTATTTTTTGATTCACCCTCGTATTTATAATATGATCTGTATCTTTGTGATATATCAAGGTGTTCATCAGTTCAAGTCATTCCGCGAAACACATAAGGCCGTTTTCGAAATGACATCAGCCATACTTAATAAGGTCATTTTTACAACATTTGCATAGTTCTTCTACTAGTGTAATAACACTCCTGTAATATCATAAATATTCAACGGGTTTATTTCACTCCTGCGACGTAGGTCATATTATGAATTACACTGAATAGAAAATTCTAGCAAATTCATTGGTTAATACTGACCTGACAAACATTGACACTTCGGCCACTTTGGCACAACTTCTAATCATTCCTTAAGGTGCATCTCCAGGAACATAGACAAAAATTTTAGCCAGTAATGGCAGCCATGATTCTCTTGCCTCACTGTTAACATGACCTGAGTTTACACATACAATGTAATGCTATAGTTAAAAGCATGTCAGTCAATAACATACATGTAAAAAATGATGAAAAGTCTGACAAATACCTTTCTATTTATCAATCTGTCCATTTAAAGTGCTTTCTCGCAGTTAAAGCCAAGATCCAATCTAATATGTATCATAACATTGCAGGATGTAGTAATGCGACGTCACTACTACCTGTGATGTTACTACATATTTACTTTTCATTTGAGGCGCATTGGGGATATTGGTATTTTCAAAGAATTTGGTGTATTTCAAGGCCTTAAATAGGCAAAAGAGAGATGTGTAACCTAAAACTTTGCAGTATAATAAATTTGTAAGACCGTGTTTTGCCTTGGTATATGACGATTTATTCCTGGAAGTGAAAAACGATGTCAACCCTCTCATGTGGCTCTGGTGACATCTTTTTTTCCGGGAATAATCTTCATATACCCAGGCAAAACCCGTATAACTAATATAGTTACGGATAGTTATTGCCCTTTGCTTTTTCAAAGACTTATATTTTCTCTGAAGTGAATCTCTTAAATTGTTATACCTATTCACTTGAATCTTCTTTGGCTTTGACATCCGCTTTCAAGAGAAGATCTGTGAAACTTGTTTCCTGTTGATTATATCAAGCTTGAATGGAAGGAGATAGCCCAGTTGATATGGCTCTTGTTCTGGCTTTGCTGTTGTTAGATTAGTTTGTGAAATTCCATATGATGCATTCTAAATTTATCATAACATGCTTTAAAAAGATTTGTTTTAAAATTTTTCAAGTTTTGTCTCATTTTATAGGCTTCCAGATTTCTTCTCTGTCTTTCCATTGTATGTTCAATTCTTCTAATACTATTATGGGCAGTTAAGGATGAATGTTCCTTGTCACTTGACCTTGCTCATTAATTGTTTTGTAATAATTTTATGCTGTGCTATTTTGTGATGGCATTTAATATGACTATGGCATTCTTGTTGCATTAAAGAAATTAAGAAATGATAATTTGATTTCTTATAAGATGAATAATTTCTATGATTGAATGAAGAATAAAAGCTATGTTTTCTTGTGTTCACTCAATGAAAAATAAATTGAACTTATGCTGAAACAATAAATGATCTTCTTTATGTATGCATAAGTTTGTGTCCTCTTTTCAGATCTTCAGAGAGAGTAATGGTAGAACCATATCATTTAGAAGAAGGGACAGACACAAAAACAGCGAGTCAAACCATGAAGAAAGGAGCGGCAGATTTAGTGATATTCGACCTGAATGGTACACTGCTATGTACACACGGAAAACACAGTGACTGGTTTGACAATATTACTAAAAGGTAAAATTTGTAAAATTTCAACCAAACAATACAATTTTTCTTGTCTCTAAAGACAAAATTTAATACTACATATATAATGATGTTTTGTTGCCAAAAAGACAATTTATTCTAGAAAGAGGAACATATTTCCACCAGTGAATTGTACATTGGATAAACTTGAAGGTTTAAATTCTAAGTAAAGAATGCTCAAATAACTAATTGTGTCTTAAAATGTTGAAAATGATGTTCGACTAGAAAAATGTGTGTAACATAATTTGATTAATTCTTAGACCTAATCTGAAAGAAGTGGTCTTGCTGTTGAAAGCTAGGGATTTAAAAATAATATTTTCCTTTCCACCAGATTTCTTATTCATCCTATTTAAAATTGATGGCTAAGAGCAAAACAGTTGTAACTTCCTATAAATTTATTTGCAGTTACAACTTTTTTGCGCTGAACTATCAAATTGGAAAATTTAAAATCTCAATTTTATACTTTTCAGACTAGAGCAGGTGACTGGCATGAAGTTGTCTGAAGATTTGTACAATCGTCTTGGTATGTGTACGGACAGCAAGAAATTGAAGGCTGGAATCTTATCAGAGGGGACCCTGGCTCAAATCAAATCAAAAGTTGTTGAGGTGCTCCTAGAACATGGACTCATGTATGAGGAGTCTGTGATAATCATCAATCAAATATGCAAGGAGTGTGATCATCTACTAGAAAGAAATGTCAAAACCACCGATAACAATGTCAAAAGAATGTTGAAAAACTTGAAACACAGTGGCGTGAAAATAGCCGTGAATACAGGGTCTTATAGAGAAGCTGCCGTGGCAGATTTGGAATCTGTTGGTGTATTGAAATACGTTGATATGATGGTATGTGGTGACGATCCTATGTCTCAACCCAAACCTTCGGGTAACAATGTACTGTTGATCTGTAAGCAACTTGGTGCTGATCCTGATAATACTGTCTTACTCGGTGATTCTGTGGAAGACATTAAGATGGCTCAGGTAGCAAAACTGGGCAAAAAGATTGGTGTGCTAACTGGTGTTGGTGATAAAATTACTTTGAATAAACATGCCGATGTTACCGTTCAAACTGTCGTTGATGCAATTAAACATGTAGTTAATGGATCTGAACAAAATCAAACCATTAAATTAAAGACACCAGAGAACTCTGAAAAGTTTGGTTTCATCAGTTCACTATTAACAAAATCGAGAATGGATTCTTCTGGATCTCAAAGAAGGTTCTTTTCTACCTCCTCCAACAAGAGATCTCAAACATCAGAAACCAAATCTACATATGATTATGTTATAGTGGGGGCGGGGTCTGCTGGATGTGTTCTAGCCAATCGGCTTACAGAGAGTGGGAATGATAAAGTGCTACTGATGGAGGCGGGGCCAAGTGATTTCAGTTGGAAAATTTGGATGCCAGCAGCCTTAATGTACAACCTCTGTGATGATAAATATAACTGGTTCTACCATACAGAACCTGAGCCTCAAATGAACAACAGGAGGATGTACTGGCCTCGTGGGCGTGTCTGGGGTGGGTCTTCTTCCCTGAATGCAATGGTTTATATCAGAGGCCACGCTTTTGATTACGATAGATGGGAAAAAGAGGGTGCTACTGGTTGGTCGTATGCAGATTGTCTCCCTTACTTCCGTAAAGCCCAGTCACATGAGCTTGGTGAGAATGACTACAGGGGTGGAAGTGGACCATTACACGTATCTCGAGGGATCACTGATAATCCTCTACACCAGGCCTTCATTGATGCTGGACAACAGGCTGGTTACCCATTTACAGATGATATGAATGGGCACCAGCAGGAAGGTGTTGGTTGGATGGACATGACCATTCACAAGGGAGTACGATGGAGCGCAGCAGCTGGATATTTGCATCCGATTAAAAAACGTGAAAACCTTGTAACAGAAGTAGGGGCACTTACTACCAAAATTATCTTTGACAAAAACAGAGCTGTTGGCGTTGAATATAATCAACTAGGACAAACAAGGAAGGTATATGCCAATAAGGAGGTGATCCTGAGTGGTGGAGCAATCAACTCTCCCCAACTGTTGATGTTATCTGGGATCGGTAATGGAGACGATCTCAAGAAGTTAGACATTCCCGTGATAGCTCATCTCCCTGGGGTGGGCCAGAATCTACAGGACCATTTAGAGATGTATGTACAATATAAATGTACAAAACCTATAACCTTGTACACCGCTCAGTGGAAGTTCCCTCATAACATGGTCAAGATCGGGCTGCAGTGGATTCTGACAAGGAAAGGATGGGGAGCTACTACTCATCTTGAGTCTGGTGGATTTCTACGAAGTCGGGCAGGAGTTGAACATCCTGATTTACAAATACACTTCTTACCATCAGTGGTAGTGGATCATGGGAGGAAAACTGGTGACTGTCACGCATATCAGATGCATATCGGACCAATGAGATCTGCAAGCAGGGGGTATCTCAAATTGAAAACGAGAAATCCTGAAGATCACCCGACGATAGTCGCTAATTATATGTCTGAAGAGAGTGATTGGGAGGAAATGAGGGCGTCCATTATACTAGCGAGAGAAATATTCCAACAGAAGGCTTTCGATGAATTTAACGGTGGAGAACTACAACCAGGAGCAGATGTTAAAACAAAAGAACAAATGGACAATTTTATCCGACAGTACGCGGACAGTTCATATCATCCATCATGCACCTGTAAAATAGGACAACCTTCAGATCCAATGGCGGTTGTCGATCCATCAACACGAGTTCTCGGAGTGGAAGGGCTTCGTGTGGTTGATGCATCGATAATGCCTAGTGTTGTAAGTGGTAATTTGAATGGGCCGACGATAATGGTGGCAGAAAAAGCTGCGGATATTATAAGAGGGAACGATCCACTTCCAAGATCCACAGCTCCTGTTTACAGGCCTAAATCTTTGGAGACTCAGCGATAAATGTTTATTGAGAAACATTGATCTGAATATTCAAGGCTAACTTGCATTTACTATTACAAGACAATTACATGAAAAGCCTTTAAAAACCGTTAACAAATAGTGAATACAAAGATCAGACTGCACATAATGCATATGTGCAGGCTTTTGTCTAATTTTGACTCCAATCAATTAACAAAACTGTCATTAAATGACGGAGGTCAAAAGTGCAATCCCTGCCTAAATGAAAGATCTGATAAGTCAATCAATTTTTTGATTCGGAGCATTAATTTGTTAATTGAGATAATGGAAACAAATTCCATTTGCTTGATGTTAAATTAGGATTATTTACTGCATCCATGCTTTATTTCTAGACAAAACTTGCACTTCATGGCAAACAAAATAACTCGGTACATAACAATAGCAAAATGTTTAAACCATTATACTGCTTAATTTAGATTTTGTTTCAAATAAATTTCCAAATTTTGGGACATTTCAACAAGTCTAATTCAAATCTCCCTAGCAATAATTAAGTTGAAAGCATGCAGGAATGACTAAGATCAGATTGTGAGGTTGTGCAGGCTGATCAAAGTTTTGCAGACATCCAGATAAGAGGGGATAAAGCCGGTTTAAAATCTGCATTTTCCAACGAATTCCTATGTTGTGGGTACTCATTTGAGTTGTCTCGATGAGACGTTTCAAATGAGTACCAAAAACAAAGGGTGTAAGTAAAGAATAGTGAAATATTAAAATTTGAAAACCAAAATAACCCCTCTATCTGTTTCTTAGCATTGGTGAACAATATTGTACTAGATCTGAAACAAAAATAGGTTATTTATAGTGCTATTGTTGGAATCTCAAAGAGAATTCGATGACTATTATTCAGGATAAAGAATATTGATTGAATACTTCTATACTTAAAGTGCAATTTCCATAATGTATTTACTTAGTATATTTCTGTGAAATGTCTATATTCAATGAAATACTTCAAATATTAAACCCGTTAGATGGTCTTATAATTTGTTAGCCAAGGATGATCTCTTTTCAGAACATTGCACACTATAAGTTGTTTTAATGGGATGCTTTTATGAAATTTCAAGTTCCTTTGATTCAGACGTTTAATTTCAGCCTCAGGAAGCTTAAGTTACAAGGTTTTGGTAACCAAGGAAATGTGTTCCTGTAGAAAAGCATGTTAAATTCTTTTTGTTTAAGGATTCAATTATATACACAGGTTAACAACTTCTTTTACTTCAAAATTACAATCCCATCACCAATAGATATTTGAGCCTCTGCGTGACATTTCCAACAATTTCACATACCGTATCTCTGGCTCAACGCGAAACAGTTGTAACTGCCTATAAACATATAGGCAGTTACAACTGTTTCGTGCTGAGTCATCGCTTTTCACACAGAAAGGCCTCTAGCATCTTCATTATGCACCTTGTAGATAGATAAGGTCTAAACCTCTCCTCAAACAGCCGGTGAATATCTCTGAATATCTCTATCACATTGTGTGGTAGTCTAGGCTGGTCAATGGTTGTGTCACACGCTCACCAGAAATAGTTGGAAATGTCATGTACAGGCTCATTTCAGTCTCAGGTTAACAGGGTAAAGCTTGAAGTTTAACTAGCGCTTTTTTATGCTACAACTAGATATGGAGCATATTTAACTGGTTCATGTCTGTCTGTCCATCCATTTGTCTACCTGTCTGTCTGCGAATTATTATAGTCACTTCTAAAAAGATGCTTTGTCAGGGGCATTAGTGTTTTACAAACACATCTTGTTAAAATATTTACATGTAATGGTATTAGAAAACAAAAGGTTGGAATGCTTAGCAGAAGTTAACACATTTCATCATTAGGTTGACAAAACCTCATAACTTCAGCTTGTCTAAGCTTAAGTTATGGGGGTTTGGTTACCCAACTATGACTTAACATTTCAACTTTATTAGTCCCCCACCGGTTACCGGTTGGGGGACTATAGGTTTGCTCGATTCCGTCCGTCCGTCCGTCCGTCCGTCCGTCCGTCTGTCCGTCCGTCCGTCTGTCCGTCTGTCCGTCACGCTTTTGTCCGGGCTATATCTTCTAAACCATATGTGCTAGCAACTTCAAACTTGGTACACTTATAGATCTCATTGAGGAGCAGTGTCATGTTCAAGAACCGTTACTCTGCCACACCCACTTTTTAAGTTATTGCCCTTTGTTGTTTTTACCCTTACATTCTTGTCCGGATCATATCTCCTAAAGTATAAGTGCTAGCAACTTCAAACTTTGTACACTTATAGATCTCATTGAGGAGAAGTGTCATGTTCAAGAACCGTTACTCTGCCACGCCCACTTTTTGAGTTATTGCCCTTTGTTGTTTTTACCCTTACATTCTTGTCCGGATCATATCTCCTAAAGTATAAGTGCTAGCAACTTCAAACTTTGTACACTTATAGATCTCATTGAGGAGAAGTGTCATGTTCAAGATCCATAACTCTGCCACGCCCACTTTTTGAGTTATTGCCCTTTGTTGTTTTTACCCTTACATTCTTGTCCGGAACATATCTCCTAAACTATAAGTGCTAGCAACTTCAAACTTTGTACACTTATAGATCTCATTGAGGAGAAGTGTCATGTTTAAGAACCGTTACTCTGCCACGCCCACTTTTTGAGTTATTGCCCTTTGTTGTTTTTACCCTTACATTCTTGTCCAGAACATATCTCCTAAACTATAAGTGCTAGCAACTTCAAACTTTGTACACTTATAGATCTCATTGAGGAGAAGTGTCATGTTAAAGAACTGTTACTCTGCCACGCCCACTTTTTGAGTTATTGCCCTTTGTTGTTTTTACCCTTACATTCTTGTCAGGATCATATCTCCTAAACTATAAGTGCTAGCAACTTCAAACTTTGTACGCTTATAGATGTCATTGAGGCAAAGTGTCGTGTTCAAGATCCGTAACTCAGCCACACCCACTTTTTGAGTTATTGCCCTATGTTGTCTTTACCCTTACATTCTTGTCAGGATCATATCTCCTAAACTATAAGTGCTAGCAACTTCAAACTTTGTACGCTTATAGATGTCATTGAGGCAAAGTGTCGTGTTCAAGATCCGTAACTCAGCCACACCCAAATTTTGAGTTATTGCCCTTTGTTGTCTTTACCCTTACATTTTTGTCCGGATCATATCTTCTAAACCATAAGTGCTAGCAACTTCAAACTTAGTACACTGATAGATCTTATCAAGGACAAGTGTCATGTAGAAGAACTGTTTCTCTGCCATGTCACTTTTTAGAGTTATTGCCCTTTGTTGTTTTTTAGTCTTACATTCTTGTCCCGATCATATCTCCTAAACTATAAGTGCTTGCAACTTTAAACTTTTACAGTTATAGATCTATTAAGTAGGAGGTATATTATAAGAGAGGATTTTTTGTTATCCGGTGGGGGACTCCTGTATTGCATCGCAATACGACATGCACTTGTTTTAACTACTTTCTATAAAAGCGAGTAAATATAAGATAGCTGATTTACCTTAACTTTAAATGCAACTACCTGTTACATAGGCCAGGGCAAATATTATGGAATATATCAGTGTTGTCTTTGTCTTTCCGAAACTTTTCTTTTTGGTATTACTGAAAGCATTCACTTGGAATATGTGTTCATAAGTAAAAGAGAAACCTTTAGTTTCAGGAGGGGATGTAGAGAAAAATATGTTAGTGTCTTCAAATATCAAGTTTTTCTGGATGAGGTTGGCAAAATTTATCATGAAGAGTCATGATAATTACTCGCAGCCGAAACCAGATAGGATTGACATTTTAATACACTTACATATTAATCAAAATACCATGCAATCATTTTTTTCTGAGGTTAAATATGTTAAAAACTAAAAAAGTAAAGAAGTTCTGACAAAAGTGTATGCAAATTTATCTAAAAATAGACTTCCTGATAAAAATTTATGTTATAAGTTAGGTGACATCAGGTCAATAAAGACTTCATTGCATGATAAATCTCAATATCAAGCAGCGGACAGGCAAGCATAGGCACTGCTCATGGTCATCTTGGTGTTGTTTTTTTTCTTTTATTCCATTGTTATGTAATCTAAATGAGATTTTATTTGTAAATGTATTATTGTTATATGATTTATATCCAAGTAGATATTTATCACTGTTGCATTGTCAATCAATCAGTAAATTAAAATAGACTTTATATAACTGTGACTTAGCTGTATGATTTAATACCTTAGTATTTCATTTCCTCACAGAGAAATACCAATTTGTTAACTACTGTATGTTTGACCAAGGGAAAAGTTTCTCGGCCAATTAAGGGCAAACAGTTTATCTCTTACTTATGAAATAATAATTGAAAAAGAGAAATATGCTCAAATATACAGTGAATTCTGTTGTCATCTTATAACTATACTGCATTTATGAGATAAACCATGATAGGGAAGCTAGAATCTGGTCTGAAACACAGCCATCTCAATGTCATAACAGGAGCAAAGCATGCGGATGCCAATGCTTGGGTGCAGTTGATGGATAATTAAAAAATTCAAGCTAAAACAGTGGCACAACTCTACAGAAATGCTGCTAGAGTTATCCCCTTTGAAAGTCTGTATAGATTTTGTGATGATGATGAACAGATATGCCAACTTTCAAGTAGATATCTTAAATAACAACACAGATATGACCAAGGTTAAAGTTTGTCACACCAACACCAACGTGATGACAATACCATGACTTATTCTTTCAAAACAGCCAACCTCAAAGATGGAGTTGGGATGAGCAGGGACAAGACAGATAAAGAAAATATTACACATGTATAAAGTTTATCTGGCATAGTTTCCCTTGTCAGAGGCGGAACCAGATGGGGTTTGGGGTGGGTGGGTGAACAAACCCCTGTGTATCCAAATATTCATTGTAGCGGACAAACTCAATCAAAATTTTGCAACACAAGAAAAAGACCCCCTTTTTGTAGTGTTCGAATCACAGTTCCTTGAAATTTTACAAATTAAAGATATCTGATTTACTTAATCGAGCAATTAGTCCCATAGTATCCCTATCTTTATAGATAGGATTACTATGGGACTAATTCCTTGAAATCTAAGCCGACATCAAAACCCCTATATAGAAACCCTGGATCCGTTGCTGCTTGTCTTTATAAGAACAACTTTCAGGGATACCCCTGTCTTACACATTACTCTAAAATCACATTCTAAATGATGTCATCAGGACTTTATCTAACATACATTTTTGCTATATATCTTGTCTGGGCTATCCAAAACTCATTGCTTTTGGGGTACAAAAAGTGTTAATATGTGACCTGTCACACAAAAAGGGACCATCTGGGTAGCATGTTAACTGTCAAATGTCAAAATGGTTCGCACATGCTAATTTTCCGAATCTAAAATGAACAATCTACCTTCCCGTGAAAGAATTTATGAAATGTGACCGCTAGTTTACCTATGCTGGAACAATTCTTTTTTTTTCAATTATTCATTTTATAAAGTCCCCAGATAGTCCCTTTTCGAGTGAAGGGTCACAAATGAGAAAAATAACTTACCTAATGACTTTGTTTGAGACAAGCTGATCCTTACCACGTCTAGAATATAAGGCTTGCTTTCTAATAATTCTTTTCTAGATTAGCTTTCAATCAGCTTGTCTCAAACAGAATTTCATAACAGGTCCTATATGGACTACATTTTTAGCTAGAAAAAGAAGAAAATTTCTGTGAGCTAGCCAAAAACAAGAGCCATGTCAGACATGGCCATCCCCCACCATTAAAGCTTGATAGTAAACTGAAACCTGATAGATTAAGGATTCTTTTGTACTGAGCTTCCTGCTTCCTCATCATGAGTTCTATCAATACACAAAGAGTAAGAGTTTTAATTAACAAATGGCAATAACTCTAAAATTTATGCAAGCAAGAGTTGTAGTTCTTGTGCACTGCACTTCTCCTCCATGAGATCTATCCACCTATTAAGTTTCAAGTTAATAGCTTTTATACTTTAGGAGATATGCTCTGGACAAGTTTAGTGACAGAATGACAGGCGGAGACCATTTCTATATCCCCTTGGCTGAAATGGCGGGGGATAATAAGGGTTATCCAGCCCCAGGCCTGTCTGATAAGCTGATGGAGATAATTGTCATTGGCTAATCAAAGAGAGAATGTAACCATAGAGGCTACAATACAACCAAGCGCACTATCCCAAGTCTGTACTTTGTCCAATAAAGCATTTGGCAGTTCTTGAGTACTCATGAAATTTAGACCTCTATAATGGTAGTGCTTGTGTGAGAAATACCAGGAATCTATTGTAAGGTGTTCCAGCTATCGCAATATGACGAACATTGTTAAAAGTGGCATAAAATCCCATTCAAACTTCACCTTTATTAAGATCATGTTATCCTTAAACGTATTCCTTCATAAATCCTCTTTTTAATGCCACTAAAGAAAAGCTATAAATCCATTGTGAGAAATGAAAATTTACTATACAAAAACAATTTCTTCATTGACTATGAGTTTTCCTTCTCCAAAAGACGATATATTTTAAAGTTCTATCAAGTAAAAGTTGTTGTCTGGAACTTCTATGAAAATGGACCAGTCTAAATTTTGTCTTCTGGGTCCAGTTGCACAAAAGATATCCATTATGTAAAAATTCAGCTCATCAGAATTGCTGTTTCAATTGAAACATCAAATCTGATCGGTTGAAAATAACTTCTGGTCTATATTTAACCAATGGTTATCTTTTATTCAACTAGGGGCTTGAGTTAATTGTATAATGATCAGAATCTCTCTTTAACAACTGTTTGCTCTGAAGTTTGATTCAAGTCTCTCAGTCTGATTTGTTCCTTTCTTTCTATTCTTCCATTATGAGTTAGTATGTGTACTTCTTCCTCGTCATTTGCACTGACCTGAAAATGGATGGAAGAAAGTTTCTTTAATGCTTTCCAGTCAGTTTTTGAGATTTCTTTGTAGATTTCAACTAGGGATTTAGTGGGATATTAGTGAAAAGATCAAATATTGAACTCTGCTTTCTTTCAATGCACCCTATTTACATCAATGTCATCATCACCTTGCCATATTATCATTCACAAATTGACACTCTTGTGAAGAATGTATAATAATGCTTTCACATTTCATCTTATTTTAAGGTCAGCTGTTTTCAGAGAAAACCCAAGGTATTGTCATCACCATGGTGTTGTTGGCATAGGCGTTGGTGTAGGTGTGACAAATTTTAACCTCAGTTATATCCCTGTTCTTATTAAAGACAACTTCATGAAACTTGGCATGTGTGTTCACCATCTTAGGGCTAACCAGACTATCATGGGGGATAAATCTTAAGGCGGGACGATACAGTTTTGGGGAGACAACTCGTCTAGAAAAAAATATGAGGGGCGGGCCTTGTTAAAATCAACTTTATATGAAGTTGCACGTGCACAGTGGAAGGCTTTTTTTAAACAATCGTAATTTCGTCAACCTGCACGCAGGATTGTCCTGAATTCAAAATTAAAATTTTCGAGAAACATTTCAGAAACATAACACTGCTGAGAAAGGATCACTTTCTAAACGTTTGCAAATGCTTTTTGAATCCTGAACTGCAGGGTTTAGCAATTATCACGAAGAACAAAATGAAATCCTGACATGCGTTCAGAATTACGAATCACAAACGATTGTCTGAGAAATGGTAGTCTGCATTACCGTGTAAAGTGTCTCTAATGAGCGTTTCACAGTTGTGCTTCGTCATTCCAACGAAGTACAGGCGACGTTGATATACCTATCACAAGCCCTGAATTCAGGATGACAAAACGGAGCAAACATTTTTTTACCTATACCCTGGATTGCTCGTATGTTCATGAGCTAAACGTTTGCTCCGCTTTGTTGTCCTGAACCCAGGGCTGTCAAATACTCTTCATCACCAAAAGGGAATGTTTGAGTTCGGGTTAGTTCGGGTAAGTATAAAACTATCATATAATGGATACTTATAAAAAGTAATCATCATTCTGTTATTTGTACAGTACTTGGAAAGGAAAAAAATATGCTTGTTTATTTACGACTTCGGTAAAAACTGATATAGGTCGACGATGTACATCCCAAAATAATAAGATTGAGCCACTTGGATACGTTTTATCTCCTTTTCAGTTTACTTTTCTGCACTGTAAGTTGTCTGTTCGTTTTTAGAAATATTCAAAATGATAAATTACTTTTGCCTGTAAAGATCCCATTCATTACGTACTATGTTACACTCGAAAACTGAAAAGAAGACAACGTAGAAAAAGGAAAATTTCAATTTATCATAAATTCATTTCTTCTCTCTAAATTCCAATCTTTATTGCATTTCCTTTATGTGTGATTGTGACAGAGTGAAAAGGATAAGTTGATAAGAATTATTATTATTCCATCAATAGCTTTGCCAACATTGAATATTTCAACAAGCAATGATTTCAAAAAGCTTTCATATTATTCGAAGAGTGTATATATTCCAGAGTGTAATAGAGAGTAACTGCGTCTGCTCCTTGACCAAAAAGTCCCGAGATCAGGTATAGATACCGGCGATTGTACTTTTTTCCTTTATTTTGCACGGAGACTGTTGAACTCTGCTTTAATCAACAGAATCGAGAGGGATCAATGTAAAATTTAGGAAATTGTTTCCAAACCTATATAAAATATATTGGGTTCAAATTATCAACATAATCACAGAATTCTAAAATCTTCAAAATCAATCGAAAGACATTTTCTTTTTTTTTCAATCGAGTAATAAACCATCTTTTCTTCCGTGGCAACTGAAATTACATTTTATATTTATATGTAATTGCCTTATATAGAAAATGAGTTTATGGAGGAAAACCTTATGTTTTGATCAGGATAATGACTGTGCATGTGGCGGATCCGGAGGAAACGGGGTGTTCAGTCTCTGGATAGTTCGGAAAAACTTTGGTAATGATGTGAAATAACTACCCATTCCCCCTAAATTTTAGTTTAAACCCCGTTACAAAAATCCTACAACTGCCATAGGCATTACGAAGTGTGTCAAAATTACAAATGGTGTTTTATTGTTGATTTGGAAATCAGGGGACGTTACAATGTCGTGACAAAATCAAATTAGAGAAGTAAATTATGGGGGGTACTGTATTTCAAACTTATGAAATTTACTAAAAGTGCCTGGATACATATACTTTTCTTTATTAATTTCAGCTGTACGGTAGTTGGGCTTATTTTCTATTGATATATTTTGATTGTATTTAATGTAAGTGCTTGCTATTTTTGCCTTCTAAAAAATATTCACTTTTTATCTTTGAGGAGCATATAAAGTAAAATGTCCACTTGTCTCGTATTTATGCCCTTACTAGAAAGTATATTATATATTTATGTTTTCCATATCAATGGCTATAAATATATGTTGATTTAGCACAACAGTATTGTGATTGGTCGGTGTAGTAAATAGTTCTCTTTGATTTTTTCTTAAACATGACCACCTTAAGAAAAATGTTAATACTTTCAAAATATGCGTGGAAAGCTATGTTGATATTTTCACTATATTTGTGCATATGAATGCTCTAAAATATACATCTGTTTCGCGGATATCTGGATACCCCTCGAAACAGCAACGGCCCACCTTAAAGCATTTTTCGCAAAAATTATGGCCATTTTTCGACAGACATTTTTTTTATTATCCAGCACCTTCAACAGAGTGTTGGCACTCATAAGGTGCTGTTGTCGAGTTAAAGAAGTAGAATGTTTGTTTTAACAATTCACTGTAAAACAAAAGCTAAATTTTCACTCATGATTCTAACTACTCATGCAGATAAAGCTTTTGTAGTTCTATTAATGAAGGCCGACACACATTAATTTTCTGTTCCTGCCACCGGGATATAACTGAAAGATTGTTAAAGCGGCGTAAAAACTAATTCAAACAAACAAACAAAACTCACTTCATGTAAGATAAATCAATCTTACAATGAAACAATTATTCTCTATCAATGCTGATCGAGTCACAGAAATAGAAACCGATCATTTTATAGAAGATAACCATGCTACTTGACATTCTAGGAAAATTGGAAATGCATTGTATGCAAGGGTGTAACTACCATTACACACATTACACAAGTGCGTTATAGAGATTTTTTTTTTTTCGATTAATGTAGTTGATGAATGATCATAACATGGAAACTAGTTACAATGCTTTGATTATTCAACAACGCTCAAATCATAGAAAAGGGGAGCAGATGGAGGACAATTCATCTTTTTTTACAGTCCACATATCACCTTTATCCTATATAATCTGTGTTGGTCGCCTTCTGGTTGCGTATAAATTTTGAAATCCTAGTTATGCCTTTGATAATGTGTACTCTCAAGACCCTTGTCATTATCCCTGTTGTTATACTTTCAACTGACCATTGAAACCAGCATGTACTGTTTCCATTATTGTACTGATTCTATACACCCAGCCCTGTGTTCAGGATAACAAAAAATCATTTTCAAACATTTATAAATAATACCCCTCTTAGCAGGTGAGTACATGTGCAGAGCAGGCAATTGTTTCTTAAACTATTGAGAAGAGAGATGGTTCTATGAAGAATGGACACTGTCATCATGCATTCGGAACACCACTCGGCCAATCTCACGATCAATCTCTGATGTACATAGACAGACTATTTTTAAAAATTACAGGAAAACCTTGGAAAACTGGATGACTTCAGTTAAAATGGTTTTAGCCCTCGAAACTATGAGTGAAAACATTCGACGTCGTCAACGTTACTTGTTTAAGTCACTGACATGAAACCATCGTATCCTTATATAATTATCTTAAGATTCTTAAATAACAGCTGAAAAATCTTAATTTTTGAGAATGATTGGTCATTCTCAAAAATTAAAATTTTTCAGCCGTTATTTACTGTAAAAGATATAAATCTACAGTTCTAATTTTTCTTACACTGTTTCCGCCTAACAAAATGCACAATTTTGTAACATACTTATATACATCCCAGGTCTGTTGCAGTTTACGGAAATGGCCGAGTGATGTTCCGAATGCGTCACCATGATAACAGCCCAAGTGGCCTCTTACAAGTGGAGCTAAAAAATGAGTGTCACATACACATAATACATTCACCTCTATTGAAGACTTTGAACCAATTCCATTTTCTTTGATTGGAGACTCTTCAAGGGGAATAACTCTCCCCAGACCTGCTAATTTATGATACCATGGAGATAGTAGTCTTGGATCAATGGGCTTTCTCTTTGTACCTCCTATAATGTAAAAATAGATGTGAGGCGCCACACAAAATAGTGACCATCTAGGAAATGTGAAAATTACCGACCCTAGTAACACTGCATGGCTTTTACAGGCTGACTACAGTAGAAACTGCTGTCTGTATATTTTCTAAATCCAGGATCAATAATTTACCTTCATGAAAATCTGATTTAAATTCCTCTGAATCCAATATCTCTGCATATATTGGAATTCAAGACTCAGGCGCGTATTGTGAGAGTATCAATTAGCCTTTTTTAAATGAGCCTGTGTGTGACATTTCCAACAATTCGACATTGACATTAATGGCAAACATCAAAGCCCCATTCTGTGTTTAGAAAAAAAATTGCTCTTTTGAGAATATTCTTTGAATATTTTTTCTTAATTTAGTCCTATGAAAGATGAGTTACATAAAATACAAATCAATTGACAAACTGTAGCTTTTTTATGAAATGCATGATCTGCCATATAAAGTAAAATATGTAAATGAGGTTTTGGTCATGAGGAATACACCCACATGCAGGAGCGGTATTCAAAATGGAGTCCGAAATGTTTCACGGTCTTAAATATTCATCAAGTTAGGCCTATATTTATATCATGGCATCATAATCATTTGCATTACTGGATGTTTGAATGACAAATTCAAGCTTATCTTTGAAAATAAAAGTATAGTTTTTGTGTACATAGTCGTCTAAGATCATTGTCTTGCATATAGGAAATGTTCATGAACGCAGAAGGGGGATTTAACCAACCTTGACTCCCAAATAGCATGATGAATAGTTGTTCTGACTTTCTACAGACACTGTTGGACCCTATCATTCTACAAAGTGTAAAGTGCTGCACAAGCTGTCTTTTGGTTGGTGCACATTTGAAATTATTGGAAATGTCACGCACAGACTCAAATCTAATCTTAAGTGTCCTTTTAGTATCAATGACTGATCCGCACTTTTACTTTTACAGTGGGTTTCAATGGGAACAATGAATCTTTCAAAGAGTAAACAATGAAACCTATATTTTACTTGTGGCTCTGATAACATAACTAGACTATCCCCTTGATGAAAAATAAATCAATCTTCACTGAAACAATTAATTAGTTATTTTCCATACAAAAGTGAAAGTGTATAAAATTATTAAAGTTGAGCAGCATGTTTTTTTTCATACTCGAGGATAACATGATTAAGGGTTGAATGACTCTTATTTCCATTGTGGTCCTAAATAATTCCAGATCTTATCCTGCACATATAGAGAGAGGCAATGGTTTCTAACCACTGCTACCCACTTTTACAACTGGGTGGACTGGGGCCCTGTCTGTAAAGTGTTCTGTCCAAATACACTACCCACCTCCGGTGGGGCTCGAACCCTCAACCAACAGGTTAGGAGTCGAGTGTGCTAACCACTTGGCCAACGAGCAAGACAGTTGAACTTGTTGTATTGGACAAAAACCATGTATGGTTGAATTAAGTTTGTCCAGGATTATTAGCTGCCGTCATAGCGCAGTTGATAGCCCATTGGACTGTCATTCTAGAGGTCCTATGGTGGCACTCAATCTTTCCAACTATTTGTCTCTCCCCAATGGGTCTATAAATCATAGACCTGTGTGGGATAGCAGCTGGAGGCTAAGGAAAGAATGTAATGGTAGTACTGGTGTGAGAAATACCAGGAATCCATTTTTTGGTGCTTCAGCCACTGCAGTATAGCTGAAAGATTGTTGAAAGCAGCCTAAAACCCCATTCAAAAAGTCTAGGATTATTATGTTTTTCTGCATGACGGGTTGTTTTGTTGATTGCATATCGAAAAGTGTGAAAACAGCAATTTGCAAGCATAAGATAATAATATATATTTGATTTCACTTTGACATTATCATATCCTATCACCCAAACATCTATAAAATCAGAAATGTATTCAAGCTTTAACTTTGATGCTTTTTGTTCTTACACACAAAAATGCAAACAAAGGACAAAGGCTCTTCAGCACAAATTCATTAATCTGTGAATTAAGTGCAGTGGGTGTTTTTCAGGAAATAAAACTCATGTGAATATAGTAATCTACAGAAATAGAATTTTGTCTGAAATAGACCATTGCTATGTCTTTTGTTATAAGTAATATTTACAAAATAATCTAGCTAGCCCAATGGTAACCCAAAGACTGCTATTTTTCAGTGTGTGCACATAGTACTCTGAACAACAATAAGCTAGTTTTTTAACTTATTTTGCAAAGGAAAATGTAGCCCTTTTTGTACATACTTTCAAGTTATTATTTTTTTTCCACCAAAGAGGATATGGGCTATTAATAGAACTAAATAGGTACCTGTTACACAGCTGACAAATAACCCAACCACAAGGACAACAACAACAGCTAATGAACTATACCACATATATGATAGACTGTACAAGGTTGATAAACTGAAAATAAAGTGTCTTTCATTAATAAAATTTGAGACTAAAACAAAACAGCTGAGTGCTCCATTTCTTGTCGAGAAGGTATGAATGATATTCTATGACATTGCTTGTTCGATTTTTGAAAAACTAGAGGCGCTTGAGCGCCTGATTCGCTCCACAAGCCTGAATATCCTGATAATGACTTTCAGAGGATGATAAAGCTGTTTAAATGAGAATAGAAGTGAATGAATGAGTGAATGTTTATTTCAAGTATATTTTATCTTTTTGCAGACTGATACAACTTCACAAAAATAAAATTTCCATGATATCTAATCCATCTGTTTAACCTTTCAGGATAGCTTGTTTTACCCTATATTGGATATTCCACCATATAACCTATCTGAAGAAATGACCTCTGCCCATAAAAGACATATTTTTGATCTGATCACAATATTTTTTCATAGACTGATAAAGGATCACTAAAGAATCATTCTAGTAAAATTTGGTTGAAGTCCATTCATTAGATTCTGAGAAAATGATTTTCAAAGTTTAAACTTTATAACATGTAGGGAAATGACCTCCGTCCATAAAATATATATTTTTCATCCTATCACAATAACATTTGCTAGACTGATAGAGGGTCACTCAAGTATCATTCATGTAAAATTTGGTTCATATCTATCAATTAAATTCTGAGAAAATGATTTTCAAAGTTTTCACTATATAACGTATAGAGAAATGACCTCTGCCCATAAAAAAGACATATTTTTCATCTGATCACAATACTTTTTAATAGACTTGTTGATGGTCACTCAAGAATCATTCCAGGGAAATTTGGTTGATATCTATTGGTTAGATTCTGAAAAAATGATTTTTAAAGTTTCCACTATATAACATATAGAGAAATGACCTCCGCCCATAAAATACATATTTTTCATCTGATCACAATGATTTTTGTAGGCTGATAGAGGGCAACTCAAGGATAATTCATATGAAGTTTGGTTTATATCCATCAGTTTCTGAGAAAAGCCACCTATTACCATATATGGAAATTAGCCAAGCCCACTTCAGCCATGATTTTCAACCGATTAAAATTCTTTGAAGGAATCTGATAGAGGGTTACCCAAGGAACATTCCTGTGAAATTTGATTGGAATCCATCCAGTACTTTATGAGGAGAAGATTTTTAAAGTAAAAGTTTACGCCCGGACGCACGCACGCACGGACGGCAGACACCCCGCTATGACAATAGCCCGCTGGCCTTTCGGCCAGTGGAGCTAAAAAATATTAAATTAGAGCACTGCTTTAGAGTGCCAATGCTTGGCTTCTGTTACTAGACAATGCAAAAAATTATGAATAAAAAAAGAGGTATAATTCCTACAAACACGCTTTTGAAGTTATTCCCCTTGATAGTCTGGCTAGCTCTTTGATGGTAAACACACATGCCAAGTTCAATGTAGATAGCTTTAATAACAACAGAGATATGACCAAGGTTAAAGTTTGTCATGTCAATGCCAACACAATCAACACCAAGGTGATCTTTTAAAATACCTCATTTTTGTTCAAAAACAGCCAAGCTAAAAAACAAAAATATTTACCTATCATTTTCTGTATCTATTGGACTAGAATCTACAGTAGACAAGGAAACATAACTAGGAGCTGTTGTTGCATAAAGTGTTGTATTTATTACTGTGTCTTTATGAGGATGACATGGGTTGGGTGGGGCATGATTTGATCTGTATACAATGGATCCAATAGCCACCCATGAGGTTATAGAAAGACTGCTTAAAACACCAATAAATGCTCCCTGCAATGGAAAAGCAATTTTAATATAAACAAGTGCATGTCGTATTGCGATGCAATACAGGAGTCCCCCACCGGATAAAAAAAATCCTCCCTTATAATATATCTCCTACATACTAGATCTATAACTGTAAAAGTTTAAAGTTGCTAGCACTTATAGTTTAGGAGATATGATCCGGACAAGAATGTAAGACTAAAAACAACAAAAGGCAATAACTCAAAAAGTGGACATGGCAGAGTAACAGTTCTTGTACATGACATGTGTCCTCGATAAGATCTATCAGTGTACAAAGTTTGAAGTTGCTAGCTCTTATGGTTTAGGAGATATGATCCGGACAAGAATGTAAGGGTAAAAACAACTAAGGGCAATAACTCAAAAAGTGGGCGTGGCAGAATAACAGTTCTTGAACATGGCACTTGTCCTCAATAAGATCTATAAGTGTACAAAGTTTTAAGTTGCTAGCACTTATAGTTTAGGAAATATGATCCCGACAATAATGTAAGGGTAAAAACAACAAAGGGCAATAACTCAAAAAGTGGGTGTGGCAGAGTTATGGATCTTGAACATAACACTTTGCCTCAATGAGATCTATAAGTGTACAAAGTTTAAAGTTGCTAGCACACATAGTTTAGGAGATATGATCCGGACAAGAATGTAAGGGTAAAAACAACAAAGGGCAATAACTCAAAAAATGGGCGTGGCAGAGTAACAGTTCTTGAACATGACACTTCTCCTCAATGAGATCTATAAGTGTACAAAGTTTGAAGTTGCTAGCACTAATGGTTTAGGAGATATGATCCAGACAAAAATCTAAGGCTAAAAACAACAAAGGGCAATAACTCAAAAAGTGGGTGTGGCAGAGTTATGGATCTTGAACATGACACTTGGCCTCAATGAGATCTATAAATGTACAAAGTTTGAAGTTGCTAGCACTTATGGTTTAGGAGATATGATCCGGACAAGAATGTAAGGGTAAAAACAACAAAGGGCAATAACTCAAAAAGTGGGCGTGGCAGAGTAATGGTTCTTGAACATGACACTTCTCCTGAATGAGATCTATAAGTGTATCAAGTTTGAAGTTGCTAGCACTTATGGTTTAGGAGATATGATCCGGACAAGAATGTAAGGCTAAAAACAACAAAGGGCAATAACTCAAAAAGTGGGCATGGCAGAGTAACGGTTCTTGAACATGACACTTCTCCTCAATGAGATCTATAAGTGTACCAAGTTTGAAGTTGCTAGCACATATGGTTTAGAAGATATAGCCCGGACAAAAGCGTGACGGACAGACGGACGGACAGACGGACGGACGGACAGACGGACAGACGGAATCGAGCAAACCTATAGTCCCCAACCGGTAACCGGTGGGGGACTAATAACAATTACCCCATAACCAGCACACATTATGGTTATATACAAAGGTGACTGACAAAAAATGGAGATAAGTAATCATTGATACTTTTTTCAGATTTCAAAATGTGCTTGAAGAGATATCAAGCACTTCAAGGGTAAGTGCAAAACTATTGTAAGAGCCTATTTATTTAGTGGCACTCACAAATGTTTTTTTGTGTGCTAACACTTTGACTTGTTATTGTTTGATGAGATTTTAATGGCTTTTAACATGAATGAAAAGAGTCATTTTTAACATATACATATAAGTGACCAATCACATGAAAAGGGGAACTCTGTAAAATGAATATTTGAAAGAGATATGGTCCAGCATAGGTCAACCAGAAGTAGCATTTCGAAAATTCCTTTGCTGAAAGGTAAATTGATCACCCTAGATTCAGAACATAAGCACATTGCAAAAAGTTTCGACCCTAGTCAGTCAGAAAAATCGTGCAGTCTGACTGGGGTCGACACTAAATACACTACCCACATGGTCCTTTTTCGTGTGATGGGTCACACATATTTTTTCAGGTAATTCTTGAATGACGCGCTGGATCTGCTTACACTTCTTTGTCCTCATACAGTATCTCCTCTTATAATATTGCCCTCACTTACAGTAGCACCCCTATATATTTTCACTAAGAAAGCCCACTGCAGTTGATTGAAAATGCATAAATTTTAAAAATCTTTTCAGATTTCTTCTCTTATTTGAGCTAGGGTTCCTCTAAACAATCATATAAATGATTGTTTAGAGGTAATTTCCCCCAAAATGGGAAATGGGCCTAAAAGACATCTTGTTATTTTTTTTAATTTTTTTTCATCAGAAAATAGATACTAAAGAAAATTCTCTGTTTATAGTATGTATATCTTCCATGAGCATTTATAAGGAGAAATACTGTTTCTGAAATGCTTATCGGTAGTTTATGGAGGAATAACGGTAGATTATTATGAACTTTGTTAAGCTCACTGTCTTAATAGTGAAGTTTTCAGAATTTTACACCCTGCTTTGCCTCATTTCACTCTGTCTGACATGCTTTATGCTAAATGACACGCTTTCAGAAAATTTGTTGTAAAATTTTCACTTTTGTCTCATTTATGCATAAAAGAAATAAAATAATTGTTTGTTTTTCCAGTAAGACTTATTTATATTTCATTTTGTGAACAACAAAGGCTTTATATCACTTGTGGTTCCACCACTCATGAAAATATAGCATATGTTGTTCACTTAATGAAACATAGATCAATCTTACTCTAAAACAAATGATTATCCTCTATATGATTTTTTACCAAAATCTCCAGATTTTGTTACCGGTCACAAACGTTAGTTTTCAACAGTTACCCATTCATTTATGATAGGAAAGAACAGCGCAGCTACAAATAGACCAAGCAATGGTCCACCAACCATCCCAAAGATACTCAACGCCACTTGGAGGATCAAACTTCCAAACTTCTGGGCTAAAAATGCAAGGCCTATTGTTACAGCACCAAATATGATAGCTGAAATGATAGTATGGAAACAATTATTGATTACTTACAATGAAAAGATATACTGTACATTTTCAAAATTATATTATAGATATAAAAAGCTTGATAAAATGCATTAACTAGATCTTGGGGGTTGTTTGATTTGTAATAACAAATAAAAGCATAGTGCAAAATTAGAATAATGTAATTCTTTGTAATGTATTCATGAGAAGTGAAATATTAATCGATCTAATAAGAGTGCCTTGTCAATGAGCCTGGAATGATGAATGCTGGATAGTGGAAAAAAATCTTAGTCCAAGATATGTTTGTGAAACACTAATGCCATCCAAATGGCAAATGAGATCTAAAAGGCTTAATTGGCATTGTGAAGTTTTTAGTTATTGGAAAGTTTTGCAGACGGACCTACAGACAGACAGACTGACAGAAGGATAGACAGCCGTCAGTAAAGCACTATACCCTGAAATTCATAAATGCCTCGGACATAATTCAAATAGTTTTTTATCTTTTCTAGTTGTGTCCAACTAGATTCATGCATTTTGATTAACTGAAAAATTGCTTTTATTCCCAAATGAAAACAATTTTGAATACACGGCTATTATGTTAGTTTGTGCACTAAAAACATGTAGTCCAATAGGAAATCTTTCTATTTTAGGTGATGTCTTTATCTTTAATGATGTTAAATAATAAGATATGAAGATAGTATTTTTCAAAGTCATTGGGGTATAAAACTAAGAAGATGTGTTTGTTAGACACCTATGCCCAACAAATGCCAATTTTTCGGAACAGAGCTTTCATAAGTGAATATGGAAATCCTAAATTTAAGTTTTTGATAGTCTAACACTGCTGCTTCATACCAATTTTCAGCAGTAAGTGGCTTACCAATAAAAAGTTATTATTTATCATAAATATCATTAATGAGTGCCTTACACTAAATGACCTTGACCATGGAGTAGATTTTGTAATGCATGTAAAGGTATTGTCATGAGCAATGCGCATATGAAAAATAAAGGCTTTTTGACTTACCCATCCAGAGTTAGTTTAAAGCTTACAAAATTTGACCTTGAAAAAATGACCTTGACACCTTGAAGATGGTACTTTCCAAAGCAATGATCATGTGAAATATGAAGGCTTTATCACTCACCAATCAAAAGTTATGGCTAATGTTAAAGTTTTTATTTTGAAAAAAAAGTGACCTTAAAAATGACCTTGACCTTGACAGATGACCTTGATTTAAGTATTAAAGGGACAGTCTTGTCACAAGCAATAATCATATGAAATAGCAGACTATATCCAAATTTAGGCCTATGTTAAACTTTAATATGTTCATTAATTTGATCTGGAAAATTACCTTGACCTCAGCATATGGCCTTGACAATGGTACCATCTAAAAGATCTTGTCCCAAGCAATCATCAAGTAAAATATGAAGGCTTTATCACTTAACAAAGTAATGGCCAATGTTAATTTTTTTTTATTTTGAAAAGAAGATATTGACTTAAGTATTCATAGAAAGGTCTTGTAACAAGCAATGCACAAATGAAAAATCAAGACTCTTTCACTTACCAATCCAAAGTAATGGCCAATTTTAAAGTTTTAATTTTTCACAAATTTGACATTGAAAAATGATCTTGAGATTTACATATGAGCTTGGTATCAGAACAGTTACAGAAATGTCTTGTCCCAAGCAAGCATCATGAAATATGAAGGCTCATCCTTCCCAATTTCAATAGGATTCATCCTTGTGACCTGACCAACATTCTGACAAAGTTTCATGAAGATTGGGCCATATTTGTGGCCTCTAGAGTGGAGACAAGAAAATTGTCTTTAATGCCCCTTTTCCCGTGATATGGCATGGATCCTTTCCATTTTCAATAGGGTTCATCCTTGTGACCTGACCAACATTCTGACAAAGTTTCATGAAGATTGGATCATATTTGTGGCCTCTAGAGTGTAAACACTTCAATTGTTGATGGATGATGACGGACAATGGACGACGGACATTCAATGATCACAAAAGCTCACCTTGAGCATGATGTGCTCAGGTGAGCTAAAAACCTATGGTGCAGGAACTCATTTGAATTGTCGAAAGAAGACAATTCAAATTAGTACCCATAGAATGGGGTTTGGGTAAGTGGGTAATAAAATATTGAGCCTGTGTTTGGCGATTCCAACAATTTGAAATGTGTGTGATGTGCAAACATTGAGCAGCCTAGACAGCCACATATTGTAAATATAAAATTACCTGGTGGTCTACAGATACTTAAAGACCTTATCTATCAACTAAACACATAGTGAAGTCTCTGGTTAGACTTTACGGATGCAAAGGCTGGTCAGAATCTTTGCTATGTACAAATATGAAATTGTTGTAAATCTCACACACAGGCTCATTTTAATTTGAAATCCCATATACCCCTTCTATCTTTAGCTGTATGAATAAACAGACTTTACCAAATATTTTTGAAGAAATAGTTCCAGCTCTCTCTGTCAATTTTCGTCCAGTTTTGAATTTGTACAGTGGTTTCACTATGTCTGTTAGAAACACAAGGGCAAGGGCATTAACTCCTGATGAAACTGTACTGAAATTGAGATAAAAGCAATTGGTGTGCCATTTACAAGCCATCTTGCGCAAGTCATCACCTCTTTCTTTTTTAAGCGATTACTCTCCACCATGATTCATGAAACAACCATTTGAACATTATCAAAAGTCTGTTCATCAGCAGCAAAATTATATATCTTCAAATCAGAATATTGTGGCTCTGGAAATAATCGTAATCAAATTTTTGTATGACCTTATTAATATACTCTCAGATTCTGTGAAAATGGTCAAAGAATTTGCAAATGAGATCAAATTAAACCACAAATTTTAAGTCACAAAAAAGGATATAGCCACTGTTTTTTGAAGGTCCCTCAAGTGACCATGCACTGAATACAAGCTTAATTTTATTCAAATTTAACTTTTACTTCATAATCCATAATGTAAATGAACCATGGGAAAAAAAAACAGTAAGTGGTATAATTCTTTCAAAAATACAAGTATAAATCTATACCTACCTACCTTAATGAAGCACTAAATATACAGGCCACCATTAGTCCAGGAAAACCATGATACTGTCCTAGTACATCCATAACTAACCAGGGGATCAACTGAAATGATGGACAAATATTTTTTTTTTTTTTTTTTTTTTTACAAATATACAAGTTAACAAAGTGAATATACAGGCCATATTTAGTCCAGGGAAACTATGATACTGTCCCAATACATCCATAACTAACCAGGGGATCAACTGAAATGATGAACAAATATATATATTTTTTTTACAAATATACATGTTAACAAAGTGAATATACAGGCCATCATTAGTCCAGGGAAACTATGATACTGTCCCAATACATCCATAACTAATTAGGGGATCAACTAGAATGATGGACAAATATACACTTCTTTTTTTTCTTTTTTTTTAATTACAAAATATACAAGTTAACATAGTGAATATACAGGTAACCATTAGTCCAGGGAAACCATGATACTGTTACAATACATCCATAACTAACCAGTGGATCAACTGAAATGATGAACAAATATACACCTCCTTTTACAAATGTGCCTGTGTGTGAGATTTCCAACAATTTCAAATATGAGCAAAGCAAAGATTCTGACCAGCCTGTGCATCCGCACAGTCTAACAAGAGTCTTCACTATGCATTTAGTAGTTTAGTAGATAAGATCTCTAAGTATCTGTAGAACACCAAGTAACTTCATATTTAAAGTTTGTGGTTGTCTACGCCTCTCAATGTTTGCACCTCACTAACATTTCAAATTTTTGAAAATGTCACACATAGGCTCAGATATACAAGTTAACTTAGAGATAATACAGGCTACAATTAGTCTAGGTAAACCATAGGACTGCCCTAGTAGTACAACCTTAACCAGCCAGGGGATCAACTAACGTGCGAGGAATTCCCATGCCCGACTCAGGCTTTTTTGAGGACAAGTACATTTTTCTTGACAACTTGTCCAAGGACATCAAAAAACCATTGCAAATCATGGAATGGTTATAGATTATCTGAGAGATAAATTAACCAAATGTTTATATCAAAAGGTAGAAAGCATTGTTTTTAATGAAGAAAATGCTGGGTTCCAGCATTTTCTTTCTTTAAAACAATGTTTTCTCAGAATATTTATATTTTTATTCTTTTGGAAGAGCTTCATTTTTATCGTGGATAAGTAGAAAATCATCAAACAATGTTTTCTTAAAACACTTCTATTTTTTTTTTTTACTTATTTATCTATATTTTTTTGGACAACTTCATTTTCTTTCTGGACAAGTAGAAAATCATCATTTACTCGTCGAGGGACAAGTGAAAAAACAAGGCAAATAGAGGTTTTAAGATAAATATAATACATACTTAGTGTATTGTATGAAAAAATATCTAACTTGGTTGTTGGAATTGATAATTGTCTCGACAGAGCCTAAACAATTATCAATTCCCCTGACCTCGTTACATTTTTTTCCATACAAAACACTAAGTATGTATTATATTATATAACATTTGACCCAGAGCTGCAACTTTGACCTATTCAAAATTTCTTTCAAATGGTACATCTACTCATGATTTCATGATTTTTTAATCCACCCATAATTAAAGGGGTTAAAGTCCTAACAAATTTAGACAAAGGGCTGCTGTCAAGCCAACAAGATTTTGACCACGATCTTGACCTTGACCCTCTTATTATCAAGGATAGTTGTGTCAAATTTTGAAACAAACGGACTTTTAACATGTGTAATGAATTTGATTGGGCCAATTTCAAAAGTTGACCCTGATCTCTGATAAGTAATTCAGAAAATTTATTTCACATAGCAAATCTGCTTATACAGAGTTTAAGTTTGCAGAATTATTTCACATAGCAAATCTGCTTATACAGAGTTTAAGTTTGCAGAATTATCGTTTTAAAAATATCAATAGTTTGCATGTATAGGCCAATACCTTTATTTGCCTAGATGGCATAAAAAATAAAATAACTTGCAATAGTATTTAAGGTGAAAAGTGAGTTGTACCTGATCTCTTTTATTGATTTTGCAGGAGGCCAAAGGGTCATCATCATGGTAACGGGCATACAGTACTAGTCCAGCATACACAAGTAATGAGGTAAAAATGATACTGGCCGGTAGTTGGAGGTATAAAGCACTGAAATGTGGAGTCAGTCATTGAGAGTAAAATACAATCAAATTCAAAAGACAAGTTTTCTGAATGCATGTGCAGAGACTAAGGTAGCAATGGTCACATGGCGTCATTTTTTTCAGCCCAATGAAATTTTTTCTTGTTCACATATTAAAATTTGAAGGTATCTTACCATGCCTGTTTTCATGCTAGAGTTATCTGCCTTTGATTGGTGCTGGCCATTTTTCAGTAAAATGTTTATATTCGTTTTAGGTATAGTATTAACTCAGTACCAGCCAAAAGCTATAAAACACATACATGTTGATATACCAATTACATGTACACAATGGCTGTTGCTAAGGAAATTTCTCTTTGATCATTTGCATAATGTGCCTTCAAAAGTTAAAAATTCGCCTTTTTTGTAATTCTTAGCAGGAAAAATGCCACAAAAACATATTTTTTGAAAAAATTACCCAATGGATTTTTCTTATTTTCCGCTATGTTTAAAAACCATATATTTCCTTTATTTGGTAAAAAATTCAGCATACCTTTCCAAGCAAATAAAGTTTTTTATTATTTTACAGTGACCCCTCCAAATTGAATGACCTTTAAGCGTTTTTATTATTAAATTCAATGATCCAGTCATTCAATTGATATCAAATTTTGAAAAGAAGCTAAGTTTTGAAATTTACCATCATTATTCTCCATTATTTCCATGAGCAAAATCTTATGAATCTTATCCTTCAAGTGAAAAAGTTTTGATTCTAGTCAGTCTGCAAAATCTTGTTAGGGTTATCACTCTACCAAGATGTCCCGTTTTGCCTGACAGGTCATAATATAAAACAGACTTAACACCAAAAGACTATGCCATAATCATACTAGAACTGCTTTGATAGACATGAGGCCAAATTCAATGGATCATAGGCACTGAATTGCCATGTGGATAAATCTTGGTTCTAGATAAAGTCATATAATCATGAATTACCTACGTTTGTGCTTGTTTTTGTGTTTCCATGCTCAGGTACCGTTGAATCATTGCTTGATTGGATGCGTAAATTGTCATCGATGTCACAAATCCACCAATCACCAGTGTCCATAATGTGTGACGTTCAAGTGGACTTGGACTGAAACTAAACATATATTAAAACCCATTATAAGTTCTGTTTGTATTAAATGTACTTTTGTTTGATATATCAATGGCTCAGTGCAAAACAGTTATAACTGCCTATAATCATATAGGCAGTTACAACTGTTTTGCGCTGAGCCATCAACATGCCACACATTACACAAATTTTTACCTCTATAAAACAGTTACGTGTACTATGATTCATAAGTTGGATAATTATATTTAAAACTGTTTTATTTAAGATGTGGTGTCTATATTTGGTTCTTTTCGATTCAGAATATTTGACAGTGATTTATTTTGGGTATCTTATAATTGCACTGTAAAAATGAAATGTGCATCAATTTAGCAGAAGATTTTATGGTTCAAAATGTTTTCAATTATTAAGAATTGTTCAAACAAAATTCTAAATGGTAAATCTAAATAATTTGCTAAATTTATTGTACGTGTATTTGGTTATTCATTGACAACATAATTGTGTAACTTTTACTTGTCGACTCAAACATAATATGTAAAGAATACATGTTATTGTTTGTTTCATAGTTACAAAATTATATTATCTTTCAATGTTCATGAACTGATAGAATCTTTTTATCATACACAAATGACAAACTATTATTCTGTTTCCTTAATATCAAAATGAGACAAAATTGGCTTATCATAAAACAGTACTCCTGAGTTACAGCTGTTTCACACTTTGCTTCTAAAATGTGTTATTTTAAACATGAGAATACTTAATGACCGAATTATTATGAAAAGCCCAGCTTAAATGATGTCAAATACGTTGAATAGAGCAATACCAGATTTAATTGTTTGGTATTGCACTGGTTCTCACAATTCTAGGGTTAAGTGCAGGACTGAACTAGGTGTATATACAATGTAAAAACACTTAGTACAGTCTTGCACTGAACCCTTGACATGCAAAAAAGGGTACGATTTCTGCACATTCTCAAACATTTTTACCTCTTAAATACAGGGCTAGCCACCAATGTTTTATTCAACATACTTGTCTAGTTGAATTTTGGATCCATTTTTTGCTGTCTCCCACACACTCTCAAACCCTCCAACTTCCAGAGTACCCTTAACAACAACAGCCATTATACCAGAGAAGACGATTATCATCTGAAATGCATCTGTCCACATCACAGCTTTTAGACCACCCTGTAGAAAAAATAAACTTTGACTCCATGATAAAAAGGGATAATGTAATTTAAATGACAAAAAAAAAATAATTGCTTATTAGCAAATTGCTTTATGAACAAACATATTTGATTATTCTTATTAAAATGTTATGAGTCTTTTTCCTTTCTCACTTTCTCAATAATTGGCAATGAAAATGACAAGACTGATTATACGATACAACTACATGTATAGGTGTATTTTCAAAACTGAGCTCTGATGTAGGCGTTGAGTCCATTTCAATAGGTATGTTGGGTACTTGAAAAAAGCATATGATAGGAATTTAACCTGAACCCTGCAGAGCAATTATGAAAGTTCATGTCTTAGTAAACCTTACAATTTAAGACAAGCAATAACTTACCCTTGAAAGGGAAATTGTAACTTTTTTCAATGAGTTATATAAACCTGTTTTATCTTTATCGAAAACATGGCACAGGTACCTAATGGTTAAAAGTAGATTTCGCGGCTCACCACACAAAATCTACCTACATTGTGTTACTTTTTGTTGTAGTATTTGTAATCCTACTTACAATAGCTGTATAGAATGTGCACACAGCACCAGTCACTAATATTGATACTATAATATCTATTTCCATAACTGAAAAAGAAAAACATTGAATGTTAAATAGAACTTTCTTTTCAACTGCAACTTACAAGTGTGCAGATGTGACCTTCGGAAAAAATGCTTTTTTTGTGGTCCTATAAGTGGTCACTTGTTTTTCTAAAGTCACAAACAATTTTGCAATGTGATTTTGAATGTGAGGCTAATTGATATTTATTATCACAAAGGGCACCTTAGAATTCCACAGAAGACTTAAAAAAGATCGTTTAAAGAACACTGATATCCCGAAAAAAGCAAATTTTGGAAAACTAGCTGTGACATTCACAAATGACCCTAAACCTTTTTGACCTTGTTCTCTGCAAATGAAGATCAAACCTCATGGTTACATAATGCTAAATATTAGCTTTGTATTTTGATTAGACATAAAAATACAAATGTTAGTGTCAGACAGACTGACTGCAAAAAAACAATATGGTACCATTCATCCTTTCATATGATGTTCGAGCATTAAAAATGATCTAATCACAACAATAAAATTGCAGACTACCAATATAATCAACCTGTTTGTCACTTTAAAGACAGAGTTGTTTAAAAAAAAAATCAAAAGAGATAATGACCAAAATTCTGTTTTAACTTTACTTTCAGCACTTTCATTTTAAAGTTATTTGGAAACAGTTGGAATTCAGTTATATATCTTACCTTGATTCAAAGCAATAGCTGGAGCATACAAGACAACACTCATATATAATATCTGAAAACAAAACAAATTTGTTATCGTATATAATCAACTCCCCAAAGACTTGAAAGATTTTACTCAGATCAACTATGCAACTGTAGCATCACTATGCATTCTGTGAACTCTGACTTATGAGATAGTTTTTACCCTGGTCAACAATAGGATTCTAACCAGCCCAGCAATCAGGATGCAAAAAAGTGTGTGATGCATAAAAATGGTATATTCTAACTTTGCATGCATGTTCACTTGAAAAACATGATACCATTTCTTAAACGTTCACAAAAGTCGCCATTTTGAATGCAGGTCAAGTTCATATAAAGGTTTTTAGTTTCATTCCTCCATGAAATCAACAAATACTCTCTTCATATCTTATAATTCAACATAATGAAGCAAAAAATGTATTTGTCAATAATTAATTGAGCCTCACGGAATTACTTTTTATCAAAGCTAACAAAAATTGTTTTTATTGAGAATTTAAACTAAATTTCAACCAATCACAATTCATGTTAATTGATGGAAAAATCTCAAATTAAATTATTAAAGGATATGACATATCAAAGACATACCATTTGTAGCTGAAATATCACACTGCCTAATGTTCTTACTGCACGGGAAAACCTCTTCTCAAGATACTGAAAGAAGTCAAAGCTCAGTAAGAAATCATCAATAATACACATAGCAAAATCCAATACTGTAAACTAATATATATTGAGTCCATATAATTATTATCTTAAAATTCAGCGACAGTTAACATTACGTCACTCTGCTTTTTCAATAATTACTGGTTAGAGACCAATTCTCATTGAGTACCAGTTCTTGCCAACCACCCTGGTTCACAGTAAAGAAGGAAAGGAAACTCTTCTAAATTACAAGATACGTAGAAAACAATTTTTTTCTATTCAGAAAATAATATGTTGTAAATGAATATTGCGTCTTTACCTAAAAATAGTCAGCTGGCAAGAACTGGTACACAGCAGGAATTGATCTCCAACCATTACAGTTATTAAAACTGGCAAAGTACAATACATTAGGTACTTGGGTATCAGAACCATGTGGGCTAACCTTGGTTTCTGAAATGTCCTGAATATATTTAACCAATTTCTTCCTTTAGCTTCAATGTTCTGTCTTTTTAAGGGCTTTTCAAATTAAAAATTGAGATTGATTAAGTTAAAAGTTCAGTATACTGAAACTTTGATTAACATAATAAGCTGATGTAAGGAAAGAAAGATCGAGAGAGAAAACATAGAGCATACCTACCTCATAGGCACTGGTTAATTCCAAGTTATGAAAGACTGGTAGAAAAGCATGGGCTGCCACAGGGAATGTGATAAAATTACTGAATGAAATCAGCCAATACATGGTTCCATTATAAAATATCTCTGTTGGTACTCCAAGCACTAGCACTGCGGACAGGAAACTTGCCATCAACGACAGAGTCACAGGGAAGACAGACATACGTCGTCCACCAAGGAGAAAGTTTGTGGTACTGTGGTTGCGGCGATCCCGTATAGCGTAGAATATTCCAATCGCGGCAGAAAACACGAGCATTAGAATAAAGATGAGGTAATCCACCCAGTGGAATGTCACAGTAGATGAAGATGATGTCATTATGGAAGTTTGGGGTCTCTTTTACTCTTGAAAATTTGTTTTATATTGCCATGTCTGATACTGAAGTTTTAACACAGCTTTGAATCATGAATCAATTGTGTCACTAATTTTCAACATTCTTTAATAATATTGTAAATACTTTAACGATTTGAAAAAGATTTGAAGCAGAGAAGGCGGAAAAATGACTTGAATTATCTGGATGTTGCAATTCATTTGAAAATCTGCTGAAAAAACGTTATTGACAACCAAGTAAATTTTTACTTGGTTGTCAATTAATTTTTTTTATTCACAGCTTTTCAAAGGATAAAATGCATTCAAATTGGTCATAAATTGACAGATTATTCATGATTTTCTTAACTTGTTGTGTCGCGTGATTCAGGGCCGTGTTCAAGTGAAGTGAATAAAAAAATTCCCCTTTTCTATCATCAGAAATAGTACAAGGAAATATGAATTACTCAAACGCCTCTGAAACAGACAGTTATTTTGAAATCTTTTAAATATCAGTTTGAATCAAAGTGTGTTTACAAGATTTTGGACCGAAACTAAGGAATTAATGGACGCTTATAAAAATTATCAGGAATCAATGCTTGCATTATTTTCTTTCGTCAAAATGTTTCGAAAAAAAAAAATAATTATGAAGGGTTTTGTGGTCATGCATGGGTTTAAAGTAAATTTCAACAGGATTACATGTACATTTCTGTTGCTTGTACATGCACCTTAAGTGTTCTAACAATTTCCAAAATAGCAGTACAATTCAGTCAAATGTTACATTCAATATATTCAGTATCATTATTATAAATATTATCATAATCTGAGCTAGAAGACTAATCATTCACTCATTATTGAGAGATAAATGTATCACATTTTATATTAATTGCCAAGAAGAAAATTTGCAAAGCCTTGGTTCAAACTGATGATAAAGGGATTTTGAGCAAAGAGCAAATAATTATACGAAGGTGGATCAAAAGATACATGGACCTTTACTATAACTTTAGAATTTCCCGACGGAAATTAATGAAATATTGTACTCGTCTTCAATCATTTAATGTTGACATAATTCTAAATTTACAAGAGTCTGCTATGACTATGATGTCCAAAAATCCAACATGTGATATTCCTAGGTAGGTGCCACCTGCACAACCCATTCTGTAACGTTACTTCCTAGTGTTACTATCCGTAATTGTCCCCTCATTTTGGACCAAACCCTCCCAAACTTCACCCATTTACGTGTTGACGTAATCTGTTTAAGGATGTTTTAAATAATCCATTCAGTATTTTCAAATTCAAAGTCAGTAAGCTAAAGGCACGAGTCAATTTTTGAACTTGGAGAAGACAGCACTGGTGCAGCAATAAACAACCGGGCAACAATAAAGTTCTACTGGACCTATGGAAACCCTAATCGAGATATTGAAATGATAAAATATGCTAATAGGCATTCAAATGTAAGTTGATACCTTCTTTTCAAATGGTTAAAAGGTTTGTTTTAGAATGGAGAGCCTTTTTCAAGGATGACACAAGGAAAATTGAAAACGTCTCCTCGACGTTAGATCTGTAATTGTCACAGATCAACATCAGTTCAGTATCTTTAAGACACATTGCACATATAAGTTCGTCGTTTTGGATCAGATTGATATGAAAATAGTACTTATCCAATGTTTAGGCAAAGAGCTTGTGTTTATTGTTGAGTTGAATATTTTGAAAAATTCTGACTTCAAATGGAAGTTATCAATACCGTAGCGTAATATTGAGGTGGTTACCGTGCGCCCGTACCAAATGACTACATGTTTTAGAATGGTTACCTGAGGTGACCAACTATTTGGATTTCATCCAAATTTACATGATAAACAGAAAAATGTCGCAATTTAATAACAGTGTAGTTTTCTTTTCAAAGTCTGTGAAATCATAATTTCTGTAACACAAGTCTACAACATTTTTTATTCACCCACGTACTGTCTTAAATAAGCACGAGGTATGCCAACAGAAAACAAATGAAAGCACCATGATATTACATCCAAGTTGCACAGTTAATCCTACTAAGTCTCTGTGAACTACCTAATTAAGTCGACAAGTAACTTAAGATACTGAGATAACACTTTAAGATTATAGTCATCTTTGCCCTACTTTACAACATGTAGGTAGTGACTAAAAAATTTATTATCTACTTAATCATTAGTCTGTATCATGGAAAAGTAAAAACATTAGACAATAACAAGAGATACTTGTAAAACATTTATTCCCCTCAATGGCATATTCTTTGTCAATTAACGAGGGTTAAATACTCAAAAAGATATGAAGAGTAGTCGCAGTTATGGTTCTTGTGCACTAAACTTCTCCTATATGAGATCTATCAAACTGTGAGTTTCATGATTCTAGCTTAAATACTTTTTGAGATATGCTCCATACGAATATCAATTCATAAATCTAGCAAAGGGCAATAACAGACAGACCAACCAACGAGTGCAAAGAAATATACCCCCTCTTCTGTGAAGGTGGGCAGAGAAATGGGGCACCTTTTCATGCTTTCTACAAAGCTATGGCAGAAAGTAAAGATTAAGATCAGCCTGACTGTTATTGGAAAATTCAATTTAGGACATCCCCACATCCCGTTTTGGATTTTCCGCCATTAAAAAAAAAATTGCAGTTCTGTAATCGTAATGAAAGTATGAATCATGATTCAAACTATGGTTTTGGATAGAGCTGTATGTAAAAAATTGCATAAATTTTAAATTTATTTTTTTCCCAATTTTTTCAGGGCATTTTTCCCCGATTTAAGAGTATTCAGAGAAAACGAAGAGCAAGTAGTAAATGTTACTCCTTGCCTATTTTTTCGGATAGAAAGCAAATAAAACTTATTAATATGGTAAAAAGAACCCTTACCTCATATCCCTGAACCAAAATACCAACAAATTTATTATTTCGAATATTAAAAAATGTGTTTGAAATTTAATCATTTATTAGTGAATTATCTCCCTTTATTTTGACAAATGAGTCAAATTATCTAAACAAGAGGCCCAAGAGGGCCTGTATCGCTCCACTGGCTATAAAATCTTTAGACTTTCATAAAATAAAGCTTACTTTAAATGAATACATTAACACTCGGATATTTCCTAAGACCTATTAAACAAGTCCATGTCGTATTGCGATGCAATACAGGAGTCGCCCACCGGATAACAAAAAATCCTCTCTTATAATATATCTCCTACTTACTAGATCTATAACTGTAAAAGTTTAAAGTTGCTAGCACTTACAGTTTAGGAGATATGATCCGGACAAGAATGTAAGACTGAAAACAACAAAGGACAATTACTCAAAAAGTGGACATGGCAGAGTAACAGTTCTTGTACATGACACTTGTCCTCAATAAGATCTATCAGTGTACAAAGTTTGAAGTTGCTAGCACAGATAGTTAAGGAGATATGTTCCGGACAAGGATGTAAGGGTAAAAACAACAAAGGGCAATAACTCAAAAAGTGGGTGTGGCAGAGTTATGGATCTTAAACATGACACTTTGCCTCAATGAGATCTATAAGTGTACAAAGTTTGAAGTTGCTAGCACACATAGTTTAGGAGATATATTCCGGACAAGGATGTAAGGGTAAAAACAACAAAGGGCAATAACTCAAAAAGAGGGCATGGCAGAGTTATGGATCTTGAACAAGACACTTCGCCTCAATGAGTTCTATAAGTGTACAAAGTTTGAAGTTGCTAGCACTAATAGTTTAGTAGATATGATCAGGACAAGAATGTAAGGGTAAAAACAACAAAGGGCAATAACTCAAAAAGTAGGTGTAGCAGAGTTATGGATCTTGAACATGACACTTGGCCTCAATGAGATCTATAATTGTACAAAGTTTGAAGCTGCTAGCACATATAGTTTAGGAGATATGTTCTGGACAATAATGTAAGGGTTAAAACAACAAAGGGCAATAACCCAAAAAGAGGGTGTGGCAGAGTAACGGTTCTTAAATATGATTATTCTCCTCAATGAGATCTATAAGTGTACAAAGTTTGAAGTTGCTAGCACACATAGTTTAGGAGATATGTTCCAGACAAGTATGTAAGGGTAAAAACAACAAAGGGCAATAACTCAAAAAGTGGGCGTGGCAGAGTAATGGTTCTTAAACATGACACTTCTCCTCTATGAGATCTATAAGAGTACAAAGTTTGAAGTTGCTATGACACATAGTTTAGGAGATATGTTCCGGACAAGGATGTAAGGGTAAAAACAACAAAGGGCAATAACTCAAAAAGTGGGTGTGGCAGAGTTATGGATCTTAGACATGACACTTAGCCTCAATGAGATCTATCAGTGTACAAAGTTTGAAGTTGATAGCATAGATAGTTTAGGAGATATGTTCCGGACAAGAATGTTAGTGTAAAAACAACAAAGGGCAATAACTCAAAAAGTGGGCGTGGCAGAGTAACGGTTCTTGAACATGACACTTCTCCTCAATGAGATCTATAAGTGTACAAAGTTTGAAGTTGCTAGCACACATAGTTTAGGAGATATGTTCCGGACAAGAATGTAAGGGTAAAAACAACAAAGGGCAATAACTCAAAAACAAGAGGACCAAGATGGTCCTAGATCGCTCACCTGAGTCTCTATGACCCCTAGGACATCACATTAAATAGATAGGCAGATGTCAAAAAGAAGATATTTGCCTAAGATCAATACCATGGAACTTTTTCAGCAAAGAGCAAGACAGATATGCCTTTTTGCTCTTTGATTCTATGTAAAAAGGGATGCACCGGGGTGGACCCCAAAAGTGACCCCAGGGTCTTGAATTGAACAAAATTGGAAGAGGTCCATAAGATGATGCTACATTCTATATATGAAAGCTGTCTGCCATCTGGTTTCAGAGAAGAAGATTTTTGAAGGTTTTCCCATTTCCCCCATCATGCTCAGATGAGCTGAAAGGGATGCGCCCGGGTGGGGCCCCAATATGACCCAAGGGACTTGATATGAACAAACTTGGTAGGGGCCCACAAGATGATGCTACATACCAAATATGAAAGCAGTGTGCCTTCTGGTTTCGATTAAAGAAGATTTTAAAAGATTTTCACTCTTTGATTCTATGTAAAAAGGGTTGCGCCCGGGTGGAGCCCAAATATGATCCAAGGGTCTTGATATGAACAAACTTGATAGAGGTCCACTAGATGATGCTACATACCAAATATGAAAGCTGTCTGCCTTCTGGTTTCAGAGAAGAAGATTTTTGAAGATTTTCTTTTTTTTACCCTTAGTGCTCATAAGAGATAAAGGGATGCACCCATGCAAAGCCCAAATATGACCCAAGGGTCTTGTTATGAACAAACTTGGTAGAGGCCCACTAGGTGATGCTACACACCAAATATTTAAGTTGTCTTCCATCTGGTTACAGAGAAGAAGATTTTTAAAGATTTTCGCTTTTTGATTCTATGTAAAAAGGGTTGGGCCCGGGCAAAGCCCAAATATGACCCCAGGGTCTTGATATGAACAAACTTGGTAGAGGTCCACTAGATGATGCTACATACCAAATATGAAAGCTGTCTGCCTTCTGGTTTCAGAGAAGAAGATTTTTAAAGATTTTCATATTTTCACCCTTTTTGTTTAGGGTAAACGGAAAGTTAAGGGTGGATTTCATTTATTTGAACAACTTTGGTAGAGCTTGACCCAAGGAACATCCCTGCCAAGTTTCATCAAGATTGGCCCACTGGTTTAGGAGGAGAAGATGTTTAAAGAAATTGTGGACGACGCACTACGGACGACGCACTACGGACGACGGACGACTGACGACGGACGACGGACATTCTACGATCCCAATAGCTCACCTTGAGCACTTTGTGCTCAGGTGAGCTAAAAAGGCGTGGTAGAGTAACGGTTCTTGAACATTACACTTCTCCTCAATGAGATCTATAAGTGTACCAAGTTTGAAGTTGCTAGCACATATGGTTTAGAAGATATAGCCCGGTCAAAAGCGTGACGGACAGACGGACGGACAGACGGACGGAGGGAATCGAGGAAACCTATAGTCCCCCGACCGGTAACCGGTGGGGGACTAATAATGATTAACTGGTTCTGGTCCATATTGCACCAAAATACTAAATCACAATGAACCTGCAACCCTTTACCCATCTTATTATTAAGGTTCAGAAGGAGATGTCGTTCAAAGATTTCGAGCTCAAAATAGTCCCCCGCCTACCACACCCATATTTATGGACCAATCAAAATTTCTTGAACAATTTAAGTAAAGTCACCCAAGAAACATTCTGGTAAAGTTTCATTGAAATTGGCCGAGTGGTTCCCGAGGAGATATCGTTCAAAGATTTTGGCCTCAAAATAAGCCCAGCCCTGCCACCCCCATATTTATGGGCCAATCAAAATTTAGCAAAAAAAGTTTGAAAAGAGACACTCAAGGAACATTCTGGTAAAGTTTCATTGAAATCAGCCAAGTGGTTCAGGAGAAAATGTCATTCAAAAATTTCTGGCTCAAAATAGACCCCGCCCTGCCAAGCCCATATTTATGGACCAATCAAAATTTCTTGAACAATTTAAGTAAAGGGTCACCCAAGGATTTGATTTGAATTGGGGTTTAACGTCGCTTTCAACAATCTTTCAGTTATATCGCGACAACTAGAGCATCTTACGATGGATTCCTGGTATTTCTCACACCAGTACTACCACCACATCCCTTTCCTAGCCTCCAGTTGCTATTCCACATAGGTTTACGATTATCTCCCCATTGGTGTCACCCAAGGAACATTCTGTTAAAGTTTCATTGAAATCAGCCAGGTGGTTCAGGAGGAGATGTCGTTCAAAGATTTTGGGCTCAAAATAAGCCCCGCCCTGCCACGCCCATATTTATTGGCCTATCAAAATTTCTTGAACAATTTAAGTAAAGGGTCACCCAAGGAACATGCATGCCAAGTTTCATTGAAATCGGCCCAATGGTTTGGTAGGCAGATTTTTAAAGATTTCAAAGTTAAAAAATGCCACACCCTGCCACGCCCATATTCGGGGGCCAATCAAAATTCTTTGAACAATTTAAGAAGAGGGCCACCCAAGGATCATTTCTACCAAGTTTCGTTAAAATCCACCCATTCATTTGGGAGGAGAAGATGTTTAAAGAAAAAGTTTAAGAACAAGTGCATGTCGTATTGCGATGCAATACAGGAGTCCCCCACCGGATAACAAAAAATCCTCTCTTATAATATATCTCCTACTTACTAGATCTATAACTGTAAAAGTCAGTTGCTAGCACTTACAGCTTAGGAGATATGATCCGGACAAGAATGTAAGACTAAAAACAACAAAGGGCAATAACTCAAAAAGTGGACATGGCAGAGTAACAGTTCTTGTACATGACACTTGTCCTCGATAAGATCTACCAGTGTACAAAGTTTGAAGTTGCTAGCACTTATGGTTTAGGAGATATGATCCAGACAAAAATGTAAGGGTAAAAACAACAAAGGGCAATAACTCAAAAAGTGGGCGTGGCAGAGTTATGGATCCTGAACATGACACTTTGCCTCAATGAGATCTATAAGTGTACAAAGTTTGAAGTTGCTAGCACACATAGTTTAGGAGATATGAGCCTGACAAAAATGTAAGGGTAAAAACAACAAAGGGCAATAACTCAAAAAGTGGGCGTGGCAGAGTAACGGTTCTTGAACATGACACTTTGCCTCAATGAGATCTATAAGTGTACAAAGTTTGAAGTTGCTAGCACTTAAAGTTTAGGAGATATGATCCGGACAAGAATGTAAGACTAAAAACAACAAAGGGCAATAACTCAAAAAGTGGGTGTGGCAGAGTTATGGATCTTGAACATGACACTTCTCTATAAGTGTACAAAGTTTGAAGTTGATAGCATAGATAGTTTAGGAGATATGTTCCGGACAAGAATGTAAGACTAAAAACAACAAAGGGCAATAACTCAAAAAGTGGGCGTGGCAGAGTAACAGTTCTTGAACATGACACTTCTCCTCAATGAGATCTATAAGTGTACAAAGTTTAAAGTTGCTAGCACACATAGTTTAGGAGATATGTTCCGGACAAGAATGTAAGGGTAAAAACAAAGGGCAATAACTCAAAAAGTGGGCGTGGCAGAGTAACGGTTCTTGAACATGACACTTCTCCTCAATGAGATCTATAAGTGTACCAAGTTTGAAGTTGCTAGCACATATGGTTTAGAAGATATAGCCCGGACAAAAGCGTGACGGACAGACGGACGGACAGACGGACGGACAGACAGACGGACGGACGGAATCGAGCAAACCTATAGTCCCCCAACCGGTAACCGATGGGGGACTAAAAAGACACTCCGCCATGACAATAGCTTGCTGGCCCACGGCCAGTAGAGCTAAAAAGTAAGACTGTGACCCTAACTTTTTTTCATGTCAAAATATTTCTCATTATATCACAAATTTATATAAAGAGTATAAGAAAAAGTTTAATAGTAGAACTATATTTATTTTTCTGCGAAGCATGTATAAGAAGCCCTTAATATTAAAAGAAAAATACTTCTATTAAGGACGGAATAAAAGTGTCATAATTTTCTTTTGCTTCATTACAAATCCATATTTCTTTGATAAATAAATGGAATGGAATGTCGATTTTAAATATAACATAAATTACTTGCTTTCAGAATATTTATGTGTCCAAAAGTGATAACTTCAAATCAAGGGTGTAATTTTCAAAGAAATTCAAAGGTAAGATCTAAAGTGCAATTAATGTTTTTGGTACCTATTTTCATACGGATCTGACAGAAAAATAAGCACGGTGCCCCCATTTTTTCTTTTCAAAAATTGAAATTAAACATTAAGATCTTTCTAAAAAATCAAGTTTAAAGAAAAGTTAAATAGTAGGAAAAAGCCGAGCTAACTTACTTAAGTAAGGCTGGTTTTAATGTCGTAGAAACTTAAAGTTTGTTTGAAACAAAAATTTAATTAACAATGGATGAGGGTTATCATAAAACTTTTGTTCAGAAAAAATTCAAATGATGAGGGTGGATTTTGAACCTTTAACCATCTAGCTGTTTCAAATTTAAAAGATCATATCACATGCAAGTTACCGATGACAATTTTATTTAGGTGATGGGTATATTTTGAAATTATTTCTTGGAACTAGAAAAGTTGTACAGGAATAACATGTGTATAGCTCAAACAGATTTGTCCTTGAAATGATATCCTGACCTTGACCTCCAGCCATAACTACCGGTAACTCAGATGACTCTTCTACACTTTCAGAAGAACATCTGTCACAAATTATTTTTTGTTTACAAAATCTACTCACCTTGACCTTGAGGGTGACCTTGACCGTGAACTTACAAACTAGGGCATAAATACCAAAGTGAAATAGAGACAACATTGTGTTGCTTACTGAAAGCAGGCTCAGCAAAAAAGAAATTGCATTTGGTGGCAATGTGCTTGTGGCTTGACAATCAAGAGGTCCAGAATTGGTTATTTTGAAGCAACTATTGACTTAGGCTATTATAAGAATGATTATGGTATTTCTTTTGGGTAGAGGTTATCAAACTTTTCCCATTTTCAATTCAAAATTTACTCAAAATTCAACTCAAAATTTAAGCCGTAATTCTGTTGTAAAACTTATAATGTTAGTGATTGTGCTCTGAAGAGCAAATAAATTTTTCTCAAAATATGATGAATGGCAAGTTTGCAATTTGATAAACAATTTAATAACTGACAACTCCTAGAACTTTATTATCATTCAAAGGGGAACAATCCAGTTAATAAATAAGGACTATTCATCACTTCTCTTGCACCATTTTTGAAATATCAGTTTATCAACACAAGGACCATGATTGTCCAATATCACTCACCTGGGTCGCTGAAACAACTAGAACTGCATGTAACTGAGTTTTGTAAAGGTACACCAGATAATACTCATCTTCACAGTATCTCCATTAATTTTTATAACAAACAAATGGGTCCAGATAAGACCGGGTAAAGCCAGTCTAAAATCATTTTTTCCCAATGAAACCCTAGGTTGTGGGTACTCAGTTGAATCGTCTCTATGAGACTTTTCAAATGGTGTTCAAGATAGGAATAATGAAATATTCAAGGTTGAAAACAAAATTTACCCCTCTATCTGAATCTCTGCAAAGAGCCATCAGAAAAATACATGTGTAAGATCACATTCCAAATGACGCCATCGCCACATCATTTAGCAAACAGTGATATTTCATTGTCTGGCCATTTCAAAATTAGGTTTTAACCAGTTTGGGTTTTTCGTGAGAAAAAGAATCTGTTTAATGATTTTTGTTTGAGACATGCTGGTCTATACTTCTTCAATAGAAAGATAATCAAGCAAGCCTGAGCGAGCTGAATAAGACTTCAATTCTACACTGAGTTCAGGTAGGCTTGTCTCTGACAAAAACTCATAACAGTTCCCCTATTTCCCCCATTATCAGCCTTGTTCACCAAAACAAACAGCTATCAGAGATATCCTTGTCTAACACATTTCTCTCTTAAAATGATGTCATAATGACAACATCTAGACAAATGTCTGTGCTGCATTTTGTTTGGTTATGGATAGTGAGGGGAGTAAACAGTATCTTTAAAAGCACAAATCGATGGCTCAACATGAAACAGTTGTAGCTGCCTATACAAATATAGGAGTTACAACTGTTTCACGCTGAGCCATTGAAATAAGATGTAACACCAATACCCCTACCACTACTATTTTCTAAAATTTTTTAACATATTTAACCTTCAAAAAGGATCTTGACCTTAAGAGTGGTACCACCAAAAAGATATTGTCAAAAGCAGTACTCATGTGAAGTATGAAGACTCCCTTAGCAATCAAAAGTTATGGCCAATGTCTGAAATTTTTACGAGACAAACAATCCAAAAACAATTTGCTGTTGGTCTATCGATGCAGGGGTATAAAAATGCAGTTTATGTGCAACAAAGAATCTGTTACTCCATTTTGATTGAGACAAGTTGACCATAATCTCATCTGAAATAGAGAAGTTATCTTGCTCACAAAGCCTTGCTAACATTTCTATTAAAGACTTGGTTAAGATCAGCTTGTCTCAAACAAAATCTCATAACAGATCCTATATATTTCAAGTGCCAATGCCTTGGACCTTTGACTGATGGGGTGCATCAGGGCTTTGCTAATAATAAATCAAATAAACAAACTTGGAAGATATCAATAAAATAGTGCTCCATACTAAATGATCCTGTGTGTGACAACAATTTCATGTAAGTGAAATAGACAGACATTGAGCAGCCTGGACAATCACACAGTCTACCAAAATCAATCTCATATTGTTAGAACAAACTGAAGGTCCATATCTATCTATTAAACACAAAGTGAAGACTCTGCTCAGTTTGTGCGGAAGCACAGGCTGATCAGGGTCTTAACATTGCACACATGTGAACAATTGTTGGAAATGCTACCCAAAGTCTCATATATAGTCATATTTCTTCTGGTTTCAAAGATGACTGTTTTACAATTGTTGTAAATGATTTGGGTAAGGGAAAAGAGAAGACAAAAGCCATATTGACCTAGAATGAGTACATTTATACACAACTCATCTCAAAAGCATACAGTCTCAATATGTTACCAAGCCTTTCCCATTGTGACACCATTATATACCGATATTCTCAACATATGTGACCTATCAGACTCAACTTTTTACCATAAGTTTATTTCAGAAAGAAATGGGTGTGAAATAAGGTGATTTCGGAAAGAAAATTGAAAACTTATAATCCAATGTTGAGGAAAATACTGTCAAAAAGGAGATATTGCTTGTTAAAAGCAATTTCTCCTTTTTTGACAATTTTTATCTCAAGTATAAAGTCACAGGGTCGTAAGATTCTGGGCACTCTACAGGAAAGAATCAATCAGTGGGGGCCAACAATTTGATACCGTAATTATCCCCAAGATTTTGGACACTTGGAAAGACGGAGAAGCAGTTGTTCTTAAATTCTAACAGGGTGGAATCATGTTTCTGTGTCTAATTGACTCTTATCAACAGGTATACATTATTTACCCTGACCATACTACTCCTTGGGGAGCAGGGGCCCTGAGTTTTATTTGGGTTGACAATGTTTGATTCTTTTTATTTGAATGGTGTTTTAGGCTGCTTTCAACAATCTTTCAGTTATATCACTGGGGCTTGAGCAGCTAACAATGGATTCCTGGTATTTCTCACACTAGTACTATCATAACATCCTTTCCTAGCCTACAACTGTTATCCCTCATAGGTTTACGATTATCAACCCATCGGTGATGTTAGTTTGAACCTAAGAGAATATTAGCATAAATGGCTCAAAATGACAAGACTTGGCAAGCACAAAGCAGAGAGAAGAACTCCAACTCTGAACCTATATTTCTCTAATATCACACTACAAATCCTGTTCCTAAACAATATTTACAGTATGTACAATTAACATGAACCATGTTCAATTTTAACAGGGAGATTTGTCATTAAGAAAAGTGTGGTCCTCTTGCTTGTAGCTCTGATAAACGAGGGTTCAGTGCAAAACTGTTGTAAAAGACTATGAATCAATGGCTCAGCGCCAAACAGTTGTAACTGCATATAAACATGTATGCAATTACAACTATTTAGCACCAAGCCATAGAAATATTTAGCCAATTACCAATAATTTTGTACTAACCCCTTGTAATAGCAAACTCTCTGCATTATACATGTAATTTTCATTATTTAAAGAATCAATAAATTATTTTGATGAATAAAATCACGTCTTCAGCTTGAAGCATCTATATCTAATTCAAAGCTATTACGCTTTAAATCATCATTTCATCGAATTCAAAACTATTGATATAAATAAGCAAGAAAAAAGTTTAGTTCATGTCATCCTTTTTTCTCATGTTTAATATTGTAAATAAACCTTACTTACATTATTTGATTAAAATGAATTCTATACATACATGTGTTTCAATTAAAAATCAGCAATAAAACAAATTAAAACGTTTTTATACTTTAACAAGAATGACTATGTACATTTTCTTCAATAAGTCTTGACCTAGTACAGAAGGAACTAGAAAGCCATGAATGGCTTGAGTCGCTCCACAGGCTTGAAATTCTTGTAAAAGCAAATAAATGTTTTGACTTGATTTTAAGATATTTGGGGTTCTACTGAGGTTGAAAATGATTTTCAAAGGTTGAACTATATAACAGATAGAGAAATGACCTCTGCTCTTAAAAGACATATTTTTCATCCAATCAAAATAATTTTTGGCTGCATGATAAAGGGTCACTCAAGGATCATTCGAGTGAAATTTGGTTGATATCCAAATGTTAGATTCTGAGAAAATGATTTTCAAAGTTTCCACTATATAACATATAGAGAAATGACCTCTGCCCATAAAATGCATATTTTTCATCCGATCACAATGATTTTTTGTAGAATGATAAAAGGTCACTAAAGGATCATTCCAGTGAAATTTGGTTGATATCCATCTATTACATTCTGAGAAAATGATTTTCAAAGTTTCCACTATATAACATATAGAGAAATGACCTCCGCCCATAAAATGAATATTTTCCATCCGATCACAATGATTTTTTGTAAACTGATAAAGGGTCACCCAAGGATCATTCGAGTGAAATTTGGTTGATATCCATCAGTTACATTCTGAGAAAATGATTTTCAAAGTTTCCACTATATAACATATAGAGAAATGACCTCCGCCCATAAAATGTATATTTTCCATCCGATCACAATGATTTTTTGTAGACTAATAAAGGGTTACCCAAGGATCATTCATGTAAAATTTCATTGGTATCCATTGATTAGAATCTGAGAAAACTCACTTTTACCATATTTGGAAATTAGCCACGCCCCTTAAATCCATGTTTTTCATTGGATCAAAATTTCTTGAACAACTTTGAAAGAGGGTCACCCAAGGATCATTCCTGTGAAGTTTGGTTGAAATCCATCCAATAGTTTCTGAGGAGAAGATTTTTAAAGAAAAGTTTACGACCGGACGCACGCACGGACGGACGGACGGACGGACGGACGCACGACGGACACAACGCCATGACAATAGCCCCAGTGGCTTTCAGCCAGTGGAGCTAAAAATCTACACAAGCTATCCCATCCCCATAATTGTTGCTTTGTGTTTCAATCTCTCTGTTAAACGAGCATGGCTTATGTCTTAAACAAGTAACAGATCAAATTGTTTACAAGGGTATTACTTTGTTTGGGACTTGTTGTGAAAAATGAACCCAGCACTTTGTCTTACGGCTTATGGATTTCCCTATTTTTTTTGTATAAAATTAATGAATACTTTAAATGCAATGCTTCACAAAGTCTACAATTGCATAAACACCACTGACGCCTGTGATGTCAGAACTTTTTAGAATTGTTAAATTTAGCCATTTCTAATGAGTTTCAATAATACAGTTAAACTTGTGTTAAGCGACCACTTAGGGGACCAATAAAAAGCGGTCACTGATGGAAATGGTCGCTTAATACAACACTTAATGGTAAAAATCTACTTACGACGTAGGGACTTTTTACAATGGTAGCTTAATAAAAGGGGTCGCTTAATAGACGTGGTCGCTCGAGCAAGATTGACTGTATAGCATTCAATCAAGCTAAAATTCAAAGCAAGAACATTCATTTTAATAATGATTCTGAATAGGATTTTTCAATTAATGTAGCTAAATAAACATGGTCCCTTTATACAGGTGGGTACTTGAGCAATATCCACTGTATTTGAAGGTCCATTTAATTAGCATGAACTTAACTCAAAGCCCCGCAAGTGACAAGCTTGAAAGTGCAGTCGACTCATTTCTTCTCAAAGGTCCCAAACACTCAAACACATATATATATTACTCTAGTTATGTGTATTATTGTTAACCCTTTTATATTACTCTAGTAATGTGTATTATTGTTCAATAAAATATATACAGAACCACTGTAAGAGGCCTGCTCTTAGTACAACATCTTAACACAAGACCAAAATACAATAATAAAATCTAACAAGATGTGTTTGTGAAACACGAATGCCCCCGTAACGGCATTTTTTTTCAAAGTTTGACATTGACAGATGACCTTGACCTAGTCACATGACCTTGACTTTGGTACCAGAGGATGCGGATCATTGAGATCTATCATCATGCCAAATATTAGCTTTGTATCTTGAATAGGCTTGAAGATATTGGCGAGGTTAAGTTTTCGGGTTAAGTTTTTTCAAAGTTTGACCTTGACGGATGACCTTGACCTTGACACATGACCTTGACTTTGGTACCAGCGGATATAGATCATTGAGATCTATCATCATGCCAAATATTAGCTTTGTATCTTGAATAGGCATGAAGATATTGGCAAGGTTAAGTTTTCGGGATAAGTTTTCGGACAGACAGACGGACAGACAGACAGACAGATAGACAGACAGACAGACGGACGGACATGAGTAAAACAATATGCCCCCAATCTCTCGATACAGGGGCATAAAAATATATAACCCAATCACAAACAGTGTATGATCAAAGGTCAATTTTGGGTTTGCTTTATAACTTGGACATTTCTGTGGCAAAGACAGAATAACATAGTGTAAAACTGTAAATTTCAAACAGGTAACATTTATGTTCAGAAATTTCTGATTAAAACATAATACTTTTCTAAGTAATTATGTTATTTAGACACTATTGTACTCTGGAGAGAGTATTTTTAATCCTCTCATGCTGCGCAGCATAATTATTCCTGTTTTACGTAAAGCTTTGGCAGACGGTGTAGACTAAGATCAGCATGCAGTCTGACCTTAGCCTTCAGTGCCTGCTTTCTACTTAAAGTAGTGGACCTGTAATAGTTCCGCAGCAATTCGAAAGTCATGAACTTTAAAAATGTTAACCAAGGTTTCCTAATGATTCCACCAGGAAACCTCAGTTAACATTGTCAAAGATTGTGAGGTCCGAAATTTTATGGATCTATTACAGGTCCACTTCCTTAATCATACTTGAGCTGAAGCGGTTAAAATGTCCTAAAGATTGGCAAATCATTTAAACCAATATTTAAATTCACTGGTATGAGGACTATGGTAGTGGAACCATAATAAATCTGCAAGGTTAAGGAAGTAATTAACTTAACAGTGTTAACCGAGGTTTCCTATGGCTTTCATTAGGAAACCTAGGTGCACATTGTGAAAATTCATGTTGGGGAAATGTTGCAGAACTATCAAGGGTCCACTACCTTCATTTCATCTTTTTGCATACCAATGGTTTGAGTTCCACCTTATTTAGAAACTGAGTTGAGTTAGAAGCATGCATAAATTTCAGAATCATCCAGACATTGGATACATAACATTTTACATTGTCTCAATCTGCAATAAAACAACTCTCTCTGCAAACACACAAAATTGGGCTTTGATAGTACACCACATAGGATCAGACTCTGATCAACACCCATCCAAGTTATTACAGTTCGAAGGTCAATTTTAAATTATCCCTTTCTTTATCTATAGACAAAATTGATCTCCAAACAGTTTTCATTGTGGGACTGTGTCCACAAGTGTTGTTAGACACAAGCATTTAGTCACATAAAGCAAACTAGCCGTTAATAACTAAGGGAAAGATCAGAATACAGCACTTTGGGCCAATTGCATGACAAAAAGTTAGTTTAACCCCTTGTAAAGCCTAAAAACAGCCCTCTGTTCAAGAAGAAAACACCATTTTGAATGTTTAGATATTTTACCCCTCTTTGTACCTGAGTGTTCATGCAGTCCGCATTTCAATGGCTCAGCGTTACAGTTGTTACTGCCTATAGTGTTATAGAAAGTTACAATTATTTTGCACTGAGCCATCAAAATGTTTTGAATTCTAAACTCAGGGCTGTTGATAGACTTAACAATGGGTTATTTTAACTTTTAGTTTCACAATCAAACCTATGTCTATGCAATAGCACAGTTTTTCAATCAGCATTCTAATTTCAATTAAACACAGACCTAATTTTGAAATGTTGTCATTAGGCGGGCAAATTATTGTAGCTTCTTATAAATTCAAGTAGAAGCTGAAGTTTGATTGGCCAATGATGATAATTATATCGAAATTGAACCAGTATAATTACATTATCTCTTTCTTGTGACAATGTCACAGTAGGCTTTTTTTCAAATATCAGTGACTTCTTTGCACCAAACAGAGATAATTCATGGTAAACAAATGACAAAATTTTAATGCTAAATTAGGTCAGTGAGGACTAGTGGACGTTCATATTTTACAGTGTAAACACTAACAATTTCTCTCTAAAAATAAAATCAACTAACAACAAGACAACAGTAGTGATCAGATTAAAACAAACAAAAGCACTTTATGTGATTGCTTAAATTTCAGCTTCTGGTTTAAACCTATCTATTTTACATAGGAACCAAGTTCTTACAACTTAGGATAATCACTCTTGATTCTGCTTCCTAGAAAATTCATAGTACTCATGCAGAATGTGAGAGCCAAAGAAAGAACCAAGATTGATAGCCCATCCTAGGAATCAGCTTCTGACATTGATTCAAATATCTTGAAGTGGAGAAAATGGTTGAAGATCATTAAGAGTTATCTCCAGAGGTCCAGATAAACAAAATTAAAGCCATTCTAAAATTGTTATTTCTGAATGATACCCAATGTTATGGATACTCATTAGAATTGTCTCGACAATTCTAATGAGTACCCACAACAATGGGTTTATGTAATGATTGTTGGAAATATTTCAATCTGGAGTCCAATTTAACCTCTCTTGGATTGGGATATCTACTTCAAGTTTTCATATAAATTAAGGACTTTGAGCAAATTATAAGAGCTATATTCACATGCAATAATTTTGAGCAGCACCAAAACTAATTACATGTATACTCTTCAATAACCAAATCTTTTTATTAGACATAGATAAAAAATTTAACCAAATATTGTCGTCTTAAAACCCAATCCCTATAAAATCTGCCCAAATGCAACTTGAAAGGACAAAATTTACAAAATATTGTGGGAAATGAAGAAAGTGTGTGTAACAAGCTATTTCTCCATTTTCCAAATGTTTTGCCACAGGTGACATATATTTACTTAAAATTTTGTCCATTTGAGTTAATTTGTCATCTGATTTTTTTCATCAAAAAATCATCAAATTTTCGCTAGTTAAACAACATAAAAAATTGTGCTTTGTGTTAAAGGGTCAAGATGTTCATGATTTCATTGCAACTAGAGAGCAATGAATGGCTTGAGTCGCTCCACAGGCTTGAAATTATTGTAATAGCAAATCAAAGATTTGACTAGATTTTTAGATATTTTGGGTTCTACTGATGTTGAAAATGATTGTCAAAGTTTCCACTATAAAACATATAGAGAAATGACCTCCGCCCATAAAAAACATATTTTTTATCCAATGAAATAATTTTTGGCTGCATGATTATGGGTCACCCAAGGATCATACTAATGAAGTTTGATTGATATCCATCATTACATTATGAGAACATGAGTTTAAAAGTTTCCACTATATAACATATAGAGAAATGACCTCCGCCCATAAAATACATATTTTTCATCCAATCACAATAATTTTTGGTAGACTGATAAAGGGTCATTCAAGTATCATTCCAGTGAAATTTGGTTGATATCCATCAATTACATTCTGAGAAAATGATTTTCAAAGTTTCCACGATAAAAACATATAGAGAAATGACCTCCACCCATAAAATACATATTTTTCATCCGATCACAATAATTTTTGGTAGACTGATAAAGGGTCACCCAAGGATCATTCATGTAAAATTTGATTGATATCTATAAGTAAGATTCTGAGGAAATGATTTTCAAAGTTTCCACTATATAACATATAGAGAAATGACCTCTGCCCATAAAATACAAATTTTTCATTTGAACACAATAATTTTTTGTGGACTGATAAAGGGTCCCCCAAGAATCATTCATGTAAAATTTAATTGGTATCCATTCATTAGAACCTGAGAAAACTCACTTTTTACCATATTTGGAAATTAGCCACGCCAATTAAATCCATGTTTTTCATTGGATCATAATTTCTTAAACAACTTTGAAAGAGGGTCAACCAAGGATCATTCCTGTGAAGTTTGGTTGAAATTCATCCAGTAGTTTCTGAGGAGAAGATTTTTAAAGAAAAAGTTTACGACCACATGCATGCACGGACGGATGGACGCACGCACGACTGACACAACGCCATGACAATAGCCCCAGTGGCTTTCAGCCAGTGGAGCTAATGACAAAAGATTTCATATGTTAAACTCTGTCCTGTTTTTTTTAAAAATTTCAGACTAGTCCAAATCTAATTTGGCAGAAAGTGATGAAGGAAAGAAGAAATTTCTTGATACAAGCAAATTCTTCTTTTTTCACATACTTTCTCAAATATGCCAACAACAATTAAAAGTTGAATCTTTATCTTAACTTAACTCTTAACAGTCTTGCTGAACTTGGAATATTCCTGCTTTGGAAGGAGGCATAGAAAATTTTCAGCCTGCATGCAATATCGAAGGTTTAGAGCAAGAGTGTACAAAGTGTAAATACATTGTGTATTCGCTCAGTACATTCTTGCACTGAACCCTTGATATGTGCAGTATGGTCTTAGTCTATATCACTTGATTTTCCTTTTAAAACCACATGAATACTAACTCACAAATTGTGCATTCAATGCTCTGAGGACTATAATTTTATTATAAATTTGCAGTGTAAGGGCTGAGATTGAGAGAAAATGATGAAAAAGCTTCTTACAAACATTGGCTACTTTTCCATTTTAACTTTCATTTAAGTAGTATGTGATTCTTGAATACTTCATCTTTGATAAGAAAAAAAGCTTGACATATTTCATGAAACAAAAATTTTGGACTATTCAAAATTACGAGAAGATGTAGATGATATTTTCTTTTAGAAATAATCAAGTGCAACATTGGAATCATTGCGAGAAACAGAGATAAATCTCCTTTTCTTAAAATAATTTTTCATTAATTCAATGCACCAGACTGCTAGGTAGTATGGTAAACAAGTTAAACAAGGGAGCAACATTTTGGTTCTATCTTAATGGGTGAATTTTTACAGCTTTGTTGCTTACAGAACATATTGTTACTATTTATATCCATTTTAAATGTCAGCTGGGAACCATGCTTCTCTCCACCAATCAAACTACAGTTCTGTGGACAAAGAATAATCTCATTGGCTACTGAGTGGTTGTTACCTAAACTAGTAAAATCATTGCCTTTCACATTTTTAGAGAGGGAGAAGTGAGTAAGTTTATCAACATGAGAAATTTTATTATTTTCCGGTTCATTCAAATCATCACCATTATCTTCAGCATCACTATCAGAAACATTCTCATCACCTTCTAACACATACTTTAAACTACTCTTACTGTTTAGACTGAGGTTAGATAAACCCGAGTTTAAATTTACATCACTAGTCCGAGAAGACCATTTCTGAGGTAATAACTGACCGTCTGGTTTTAGACTCAAATTGTTCTGTTTACCATGTCTATGTTGGCGGCCATTTTTGGGACTGCCGCCTTTCCCGTCCTTTTTTCCTCCACCCCCTCCCTTATCATCCTTGTCCTTACTGGGACCATCCCCACCACTATTTCCTCCCCCAAAACCTTTCCCGAGCCCCCCACCCCCATGTCCACTGGGACCTCCATCAGTATCACTTGAATGATCACTACTGTCACGTCTATGTATAAACTTGTGTTTGAGTTTATCTTTCCGGGATCTTCCTTCTGTATCGTCAGTATCACTTGCATCAGAACTACTACAACTTGTTCCTCGTGACCCTGTACCCCTGTGTTTCTTCCTAGCCTCATACTTTCGTATAAGCTCCGGTGAAGCAACACTATTGCGTTGGGTCACTAAACGTGCTGAGTTCAGTTTCGGCGGGACTATATCATCTTCTTCATCCGATTCATTCTCCTCGCAAATCTGATTCAGTAGCTGCGGAGAACTGGCCACTGAGATTAAGGGACGTTTTGTGAACAGCTGTTCTGAATCTCTGTCTCTTTCCCTATTGGGAGACTTTGTATTATTTCTGTTAAAGTTATCGTCCAAGTCTAGTTCTTCAGCTGATTTAGTCATCCTGACAGTGTTATCCACGTAATGTTCTAGATCCATATCTTCCTCGTCCCCTTCTGAACCATCGTCAATACTCTCCTCCTTTATCAAACTACACTTCCTGTTACGACTGCTGGTTGGACTAGACCTAAATGACGATGAAGGGGTCGGATGTGTCCCTGGCGGGGACAACAAGGAGCTAACCAGACCCTGTTGTTTGTTCTGAGGCTTCTTTTCATCTGTTGACTCAGCTTCTTTACTCTTTACACTGTAAATACAAGGAACACTTTCAGTTATTTCTATAGAAATTTCTTATAAAGATTAAAGATAATAAGGAGTTTGTGCAACACTACTGTAAATGACTATTCAATTCTAGGCAATTACAGCAGTTTCCCATCTTCAATTGTTGTATTGATGCTTATAGCTCCTTGACCCTTTCCTGTTTTACAAAATTTTGGACCTGTCCAAATTCAAAGATTTTACAGACAAAAAAGTTAAAGTGGATTCAATTTGAAAAATAACCATTCAGTAGGGTGAAAATAGTGTGGAAAAAGAAGAAATTGCTTGTCAGAAGCAATTTCTTCTTTTTTTCACAATGTTTTCTCAATCATAAAAACACAGGCACGTAAAAAGCAGGGATTAAACAGCAATCTGGCATATATCTTTTTGCTCTTTCTTGTAGTTTTCAGTAATCTATGAAAAAGATTCTGATCCATTATCAAATCTTACTATCAAAAATGTTTTCTTTGTAGTCATTCAAGATATTATATCTTACAACAGTTTCATAGGGATCTATTTCATTTTTTTATGACTTAAGATGATTTAAATGATTAAAATCTTCCTACATGTGCATGTATAATACCAAATTCCATTAAAGAACTTCATAATTCATTCAGATTTATGAAGACTAACAATAACTCCATGTATAAGCAATTTGATAATCTGCTTAATGCTAAAATCTGGCAAAAAAAAAAACCTTAATAAAAAAAAATACCAAGACCCATACTTCAAAACTAAACAGATTATTCAGTAATAATTTAAAAATGAGTTTTTTTGTTGTTTCTATTTCTTTTCAATTAATTAATTGATATCTTTAAAAATATAGCAAAAATATAATTAAATCCCACACACAGTACCATAAAAGAGTTCAAATACATTGTTTGGATGCGTGCAGCATGTGAAATAATAATAAAAATGTAAGTAATAACCAAATGCAATCATGACAACATTCAAAGCATAATAAATCCTTTCAGCAAGAAATGTTCTAAAAGCATGATCGACACATTACTCATTAATGGCTAAAATAGGACCAAGCAATTTTACAATCTAAGACAGAAAGATCTAATTTTCCAAAGGAAGAGCAACAATACAGCTTCACTACACCAAAATAATATCATAGTAAAAAATAACAGGGTGCATGTCCCTTTCAGTTGCAATCCAGAATTTTAAGGGATGTAGATTTTGCGAGTCTGAGACGCACAAATAAGTAGCCTGGACTCTCAAACCAACTGATGCGAGTCCCATGGACCCTCTAGGAATCAACTTCAGAAAAGATTTGAAGACTGTTTTAAAACAGTTTTCAATTCTTTCTGGAAGTTGAGCACCAAATGTTGATAAACTTCCATCAATTTCTCCACCTTTAAACAGGTAAAAGCTCTTAATTTTAATTATAAAAGATTGAAGCCTTAAAGAAATAGTCTAAACCAAAAGCAGAGACTCCAAGAAAGGACCCCTAAGCTCCAATTGATTGAGTCCTTTGGACCCCATTTAGTTGATGTAAGACTAAAACCCGGCAATCATATGCTACAAGTAGGTAATGATGTCTTACCATCCAGTTTAAGCCAAACAATGCCTCAGAACAGACTTACCATACCATATCCTGCGTCTTTGAAAGCCAAGGGTTCTAGATCCACTATGTTTCTTACAAATATAGGAATAGAATGGAGCTAGAACCCTTGGCTTGCGAAGATGCACGTCTTGTAGTCAGTATAAAACAATTGGTAAGTACCTCCAGTAAACCCTGTGGCCCAACTGCTTCACAAAAGTTTAATGGTAATAGAACTAAACTTTTGTTATGCAATTGGGCCTGTATATTTACATGATGAGCTACAGACCAAAATTCATTGTTGCATCCCAGTATCTTTATAATCAATCATTATCACCGAATATAAATTATAGTTCCACAAGAAAGAGTGAGGCTCGAGAAACCGTTATCTCCTATCATTTTCAATGTAAAGTTGATCTTTGATCACTCACTTGAAATTGCTGGTCTATATATTCGATTACATTTTGACCTAAGTTTACCCATGTTATTATTGAAACTTAAAATAGCATTGCACTATATCCCCTTACTATAAACATTGAATAAGATCTTTCAACTTGAAAGAGCAGAAGAAAAAACAAAATGCAATAAAATAATGTGTGTTGGGTAAGGATTGAGACTGTGACTCCAGGATAAATACTAAAAGATATTACCCACAGTTTTGCTACATTCAGTTCAAATATACAAGTAGAGTTCAAAAACAAGAGGACCAAGATGGTCCTAGATCGCTCACCTGAGTCTCTTTGACCCCTAGGACATCACATTAATTAGATAGGCAGATGTCAAAAAGAAGATAATTGCCTAAGATCACTACCATGGAACGTTTTCAGCAAAGAGCAAGTAAGATATGCCTTTTTGCTCTTTGATTCTATGTAAAAAGAGATGCACCCGGGTGGACCCCAAATGTGAACCCAGGGTCTTGATATGAACAAACTTGGAAAAGGTCCATAAGATGATGCTACATACTAAATATGAAAGCTGTCTGCCTACTGGTTTCAAAAAAGAAGATTTTTGAAGGTTTTCCTATTTTCACCCTTCGTGCACAGATGAGCTGAAATGGATGTGCCCGGGTGGAGCCCAATTATAACCCAAAGGTCTTGATATGAAAAGACTTGGTAGGGGCCCACTAGATGATACTACATACCAAAAATGAAAGCAGTGTGCCCTCTGGTTTCGATTAAAAAAGATTTTAAAAGATTTTCGCTCTTTGATTCTATGTAAAATGCGTTGCGCCCGGGTGGAGCCCAAATATGATCCTAGGGTCTTTATATGAACAAACTTGGTAGAGGTCTACTAGATGATGCTACATACCAAATATGAAAGCTGTCTGCCCTCTGGTTTCATAGAAGAATATTTTTGAAAATTTTCATTTTTTTACCCTGCTTGCTCATAAGAGATAAAGGGATGCACCCATGCAAAGCCCAAATATGACCCAAGGGTCTTGATATGAACAAACTTGGTAGAGGCCCACTAGGTGATGCTACAAACCAAATATGAAAGTTGTCTGCCATCTGGTTTCAGAGAAGAAGATTTTTAAAGATTTTCGCTCTTTGATTCTATGTAAAAAGGGTTGGGCCCAGGCAAAGCCCAAATATGACCCCAGGGTCTTGATATGAACAAACTTGGTAGAGGTCCACTAGATGATGCTACATACCAAATATGAAAGCTGTCTGCCTTCTGGTTTCAGAGAAGAAGATTTTGAAAGATTTTCATAATTTCACCCTTTTTGTTAAGGGTAAAGGGAAAGTTAAGGGTGGATTTCATTTATTTGAACAACTTTGGTTGAGCTTGACCCAAGGAACATCCCTGCCAAGTTTCATCAAGATTGGCCCACTGGTTTAGGAGGAGAAGATGTTTAAAGAAATTGTGGACGACGGACGACGCACGACTGACGACGGACGACGGACATTCTACGATCACAATAGCTCACCTTGAGCACTTTGTGCTCAGGTGAGCTTAAAAAAAAATGATATAGGACATTCCTTGTACCTGAGAGAACAAATTTATTTATAAGCAAACATAGTAGGTAAAGAAGAAAATGCTGTTTTGGATAACATTCAAAATCTAAATCTTCACCGTCTTCTATTATTATTGTCCGTGTCTTGTGTGTCCAAAGGGTAATGAGTCTAAATCATAGGTATCATATTAACAGGGATGAGGTTCTTGTTGTTGATCTGGATGAAGCAGGAAGCCATGAAGCATGATAATAATATGAAATAACTGAAATGAAAGTAGCCAAACTATGCGAGCATGTTATAATTACCAGTCAGATTGCAGTCCTATCTGAATTGAACAACAGCATTCAAGTTTAACAAAATTATATCTAGAGTTACCTCCTTGATAGAAAAGATTGCTCTTGTGACGCAGAAAACACATGCCAAGCATCAAGCAATTATCTTAAATATTGACTGAGATATGACCAATGTGTCAAATTGCCTACAACTATGCCTTTACTGACCATAGCACTATGATCAACTTGACCTTTTGTTCTAAAATAGCTGAGCAAACAGAGTGGTTAGATGCCTAGTCATATTGCTGTTGTTTTTAACAATTGATAAACATTCAATTTGTGAGACAACTTCAGTTAGTGCATGGCACTTACAAAAAGTTTGTGCAACAAGATCCTTAAAATTTTGCTATGCAAATACATTAAAGAAATGAGTCAGATCTTTAATTTCCAACCTTCTTTTGTCTTGAAGAATGAAAAAGTAGTACTTACAACTCAATTTAATAGCAATTATGTCATTAGCCATGTCAATGCAACTAACAGAATGCTCAAATAACAAGTTTATGGAACAAATAGTTCCTTTAAATCACATATCTGCTATTTACAAAGAAATTGTTGACATATTAAGGTATTGCTTTTAACAAGAATCCAATGCTTTTGGTTTTACATTAAGAATGTATACATTCCCAAAACACTGTAATTAGAACAAAGGTTACAAAGAACAATTGTTAAAATACCACAATACACAAAATGTACATTGAACACTATATAACATTAAATTAATGCTTTTCTACAAATGAAAGAAAAAAAGCCCATATCAAAGCTGACAGCAACTCAAAGAAAACTACAATAAATATTATATAGTTATCAAAAAGAAAGCTTGTCACAAACAATAATCAAAGAAGATTCCAAAACAATTTTGTTATACAAAAAACTCTAAACTCATGGATTATCTGTGCTAAGTTCAGATGATGGTCCAATATTACAAAATGCAGTAGGAAAGACTACCAAAAATATTGTAATAAACAAAGTATTTGGATAAAATGCCTTTTATAAGGATGATATTGACATTAATTAGGGGCTACATTGCTAGCAAACCCACAAAAAGCCTATCTGCAGAATATAGGTATTCAGATATGGATGCCGTACCTGACATTTCCAACAATTAAATGTGTGTATGGTGAACATATATAGAACAGCCTGTTGACAACCACAGAACGCATTTAAAGTTTTCTTCAATTACAAACAGAGAATATAGGTCAGTAGCTATCTATATAGCACATAGTGAAGACTCAGATCAGACTGTGCAGATGCACTGGCTGATCTGAGTTTTTACATTGTGCACAAGTCAAATTGTTGGAAATGTCACACACAGACTCAAATAAAGTTTAGGTCATCTTTGCAAGCCAAGGTTCAAACTCTACTTTATACCCTACTAATTTAAGGAGCAAAGCAGAGTAAGGGCCCTTGATTACCAAAGCAGAGTCAAGGCTTTTGCCAAAATGTTCATACTCGTATTTCCAATGGATTTCCTTTTCATGAGCTGTCAATGGAAGTTGAATCAATCAAAGAAAATAATGTTTATAACATTTTTCAGAAGTGAGAACCCTTTGGAATGCTAGATTAATATTTTGACCAATTCCATCCCTGGGAGAGTGTGGGTGTTTTATACAGGCTATCAGAAAAAATAGCTCTATTTGTGCTGTCAATAAATAATAAATGGGTCTTATTAGACATGTGCTAACTAAGTTTGAAAACGGAAACCGAGACCGAAAACGGTTTACACTGGGGGACCGTATCAAAATGTACGAAATAAACGAAAGCCGGGGTTTGACCCTTTTTAAGCATTTTAAAGATTGTTCTGCATAATTCTTTAGTAATTAAGTGTGAAAACGTAAAGGTTTATATCTTGAAATCTGTCTCCGACAAATCCCTAACGCTTTCACATCTTCTTTATACATTACTTCTAAAATTTTGAATAGCATAGATCTGTTTATGTTCGACTACTGCTACTCAACTTAACTCATTACGAAGGAGAATTGTCTTACCAACTTGACCTATATCTTCGAAAACCAACTTTAAAAGATATACATGTACATTATCATGAAAGCATAAATTCTGGCCCTTAAGAGTAGATTAGTATTGGTAGGTCTCCGAAGCCTACCCTGAGTTCAAGATACAAAAACGTTATGGAACGTTTAAAAAGTGTATCCCACTTTGTTTGTGTGTAAACATCCTAAGCAGAGTAACATTTCTCAATGATTCGTTGTCGTGTCCATCCTGAACACATGACTAACTTACTACAAGCTTACGACAGCCGCAATGCGCCAGAATCGTGCATTGGTCAATAAGCTGTCCAATGCGTTCGTGCGACCATCGCATGGTGTAACGGGCGCCGTAATTGATATGGATGAATCCGTAAACTTTCAGTGATTATGTCCATACTATGGACAGTCATCCATAAACTTTATGGGTGCACCTCGAACATATTGACGAAAAAAATATCTCACTCGTCAATCTTATTTCAACGAAAATAAGCGGGCGCACACTGATTTTGTACGAAACAGTATAAATTTTGGGGGTTCAACCGCAAACTTAAAGAGCGCATCCTCATATTTTCGGACGTGCACCCGTAGAAATTAAAGAATTGCATGTATTTCTCCTGCTAGTGTTATCATTTAAGCCTAGTTTACATTTGACTAACGGAGCCCGTAGCTCGCCGTAACCCCGAAATCGTGCGGTTGCCGTGTGGCGATATACGGTATATGCGATCATCGCACGGTTTTACGGGAGCCATAGATAGTGCGATTTGGAAAAAATAGATGCATCGCACGATCTCCGAACGGCTACCGTGCAATGTTTTGCCAACATGTCTTTTACGGGTCATCCTACGGTCCCCGCGCGGATATCGTACGATGATCGTAGGGCGGCCGCACGGCTTACAGTGAAAAAATAACTTGACAAAGCGCACGGTCTCCTTGAGGAGATCGTGCAATTACCTTGCGATCGCCGCACGGGCACCTTAATGCTATTTGTGACAGCTTTATGAAAAACCGTGCGGACACCGCGCGATTTTGTGAACACATTCGCCGTAGCAAATAAAAGCGTACGATGTCAAAATTATCATTCAATAAATCGCCGGTTGCAATATCGTACGGCGGCCGAGTAAAATGTTAGCTAGGCTTTAGATTACCGTTATTTTGCCGCAAATAGAAATAAACGTTAAAGAAAAAAAGGGGCGTTATTCTCTAAAGTCTGTGTCTATTCGCGGTCTAATTTAAAGGTGTTAGAACAACTTTTTTTTTACCTTGTTATAATTTGTTGTATTTGTACATATTTGTGCTATATTATAAAAAAAGACAGAAAGGGAGAATCTTTATTTTTGATATTGATAATTTTGTACGAGTATACAAACGCTTAATCGAATATACAAAGGATCTCCTTAGAATTTTGCTGTCCGCAAAAAAAGTTGGAGCTCATCATTTTCCCTTTCTTTTTGTATCTCATACATGCAGGTCGGATTCTAGACGGAATTCATGCTAGACCTTTAAATGTTATTTTTTCCTTTGTCCCTATAAAGTAGATTCATTATGAACCATTGAATCTTTTTGAAACAGTTGTTTCCCTCAGTGTTAATTTAATTCAAATGAAAGCAGTCATTATCTTATCATTCCGGTGATGCCTTTTCTTCAGTCGATAAGTGAAAAATAACGTCGGCCCGGTCCCGGCCATATATCATGACAAAAATATTATTTTGCAAGCACATAAACCCCGACCAACCTTGCGATGTCTTATTTCTTGCCCGGTGATGATACAGAAATTATGGGCTGATTAAACATATTGTGCTGATAAGACGACGGCGAGATGTGGTCACTAAACGGCGATGCACCGGCGATGCATCGCCGACTTATCGTCGATACCAAATGGAAATGAAAAGGACGTCTGTGATGTGTAAAAAATAGGCCCGTGCCCGTAGCCCGGCTGATCTCTGGCGATTAGTCGTCGATGCACTAAATCTTCCACAAATCAAAAACACGTCGCCGACAAGTCGACAGGTTTTCACTTTAAGATATGTGTATGTATGAGATATGTGTTCATAAAATCGTGCGGTGTCCATGCGTGTTTTCATAAAACTGTTATAAAAATCATTCAGGTGTCAGTGTGGGGATCGCATGATAATCGTGACCGTGCGTTTATCAACTTTTTTCACTGTAAACCGTGCGGCCGTACACGCGCAGGGACCGTAGGGTGATCCGTTAAAGACTTAAAGGCAAATCATCGCACGTTGGTCGTGCGATGTCCGTGCGGCAATTGTGCGATGCCTCTACGACGAGTCTACGGGCTACGGTCTCCGTGCGGTCTCCTGATTAGTGACCGGCACCCGTAAAACCGTGCGATGATCGCACAGACACCGTATGTCGCCGTATGGCTACCGCATGATTTTGGGGTTACGACGAGTTACAGGTGCCGTACGGGCTCCGTAAGTCAAATGTAAACTAGGCTTTAATCTTTTTTAGAGGATTGGTTAAAAGTACCGTTAGTTTCAGTGAAGGCCGCCGTCATAGCGCAGTTGCAGGCGCATCGGACTGTCAATATAGAGATCCCGGGTTCGATCCCCGACGGTGTCACTCATTCTTTCCGACTATTTATCTCCCACCAATGGGTCGATAATCGTAGTGTTATAGCAGCTTGAGGCTTGGGAATGATATACTAGTAGTACTGGTGTGTGAAATACCAGAAATCCCTCGTAAGGGGTTCTAGCCGCCGCGAAATTACTGAAAATTGTTGAAAGCGGCGTAAAACCACATACAACAATAAGTTCCTTAAGGTCTACATAGTGTTTACGTATCATATCGTCATTGTGTTTTGCGTTTCAAGTGGAAGAAATCTGGCAGCATAGGCCGTATAACTTAGATACTCATGTACCATTATATGTTAGAGATAAATGATACAAATTGAACAGACAAAAGAACAAACCAATTTACGAAAAGATGGGGAGTCGGACATCAATTAACCTTCTTGATCCAAAAATATTGGTTTGGGATCAATATATAAACGAGATTTCTTCAATTATGTTATTAAGGTGTTTCGTTAATTTTGATACGACCCCTTTTATTCCGTTTTCGGGTTTCCTTTTTCGAATTTCCGTTCTCCTTCGCACATGTCTAATACTATGATGTACATACATCAGGGCTTGTGTTTGACTATTAAACCAGGGTTTTGACCCCCAAAACATCTGAAAATATCTTAACTTGACCCCTAGGGATAATTCTGGCTCAGAACAGCATATGCAAAAATATCTCATTTAGTTGAATCTAATGAGAAATTTGAGTATTTTTGGAGAGAAATTTTGATAAATCAACCGCTCAGCACAAAACTATAGGTATTATATTATATTATAGGCAGTTACTATTGTTTTGTGTTGAGCCAACAAATTTCTTCACTAAATTGAATTTTTCTTTGAGATTTTTCTATCATTAAGCTAGTTCCAATGAGATTTCTGGCAGAAAAATGAGAGAATCTCTCAATATCTCGCCCAAAAATGATCTCTGGAACCCTAGAAATTTCTCCCAAGGGGGTCATTTTGACCCCCTTGAGAGGAATATCTAAGGATCAAAACATGGTTTCATCACAAAGATTTTCACAAATTACTATCTAAAGTTCTACAAATTAATTACTTGTTTCATATATCAACATTACAAGAAACAGTTAAAGTGACTCTTAAACTTATCATGAATTGCCTTTTCTGTCTTTTTGACACTTTCATATTCAGTTTTGAGCCCAAGAATTCTTTAGGCGAGGAGTCTGGATGACTCCCAATACGAAATTCTAACACAAGCCCTGATACAAGATTGTATTTTCACTGCTTATGTTGGGGAATCATGTGCAAATATGAGCAACTGGAAGCAATTGCATATTTATTCAAACTTTCAACATGTACTAATAATCAAAGAAATGAAACATTTCTGAAATAATAATAAGAAATCATGATGCATACAAACCCAGCAAGGAAGGGTTATTACAAAAGCATGCTACTTTGGATTGAGTTATTAAAGGGAGACAATTATTTACCAATTATCACAATTCAATTGTTCACACGAGCAATTGGCTGGCGTATCAAGGCTAGGCATGCTGGGTAAGCCTCTCTGTTTCACCCTTAAAACAACATGCCATACATATAAGTAATTAAGTATGTAATGGAAATTATTCATAATTCTTTACTCTTGTCATACTGAACCTTGAAGATTCCTACTTTTTCAGGAGGTATAGACAAAGATCAGCCTGCACATATGTGCAGTCTGATCTTATATATACCACCTGATTTACTCTTTTCTACCAGAAATGTATGAAAGTTTTTTTTTTCAAAATAGATACTTAACCACAATTAGTGCATTCATTGTTTTGATTTAAATGCAATCTGAGCATGACAAGGGTTAACATTGCTGTTACTATCAATATTTGCGCCTGTGTGCGACATTTCCATTTGCTGCATACAATCTTGGATCAGCCTGCATGCACATTCACAGTCTAATATCGGACTTCACTTTGTACCATGTATATAGAATACTGACTCTGTATTCTATATATTTTATGGAACAAATGCAAAATTATTCAAAATGGCATCTCACATAGGCTCAAATAGAGTTTTAGTCCTTGTGTGTTACAATCACCCTGAAAAAGTTTATCAATTAGCATAAGTATCTATTTCGTCTAAAATTTTGTCATGGCAGGACATCTTTGCTTCAACACTTCTACTGCTTATTACAGTGCTTTCCAACCATACACATGGCTGATGCATATCAATGGCTCTGTGCAAAACAGTTGTTTCTGCCTAAATGTTTATAAGCAGTTACAGCTTTTTCGTGCTGAGCCATCGATAGTGAAGAATAAGATCAGCCTGCACAGATGCACAGTTTGTTCTTAGCTTGCACTGCCTTCTTTGCCCTTAATTTTTACAGAGGAAATATCAAAAAGACTGGTTAAAATGCCCCCAAAAAATATTCATTTGTTTAAATCAAATTTCAGCAGCATTAGGGTTTAGATGAATAGAGGTAAAGCAACTGTGTGTTTCTTCACTGTTAAGTCATGCCCTGCCAGGTCAAAACTGGTGATTCATAATATACTCAATTTCTTCTATAAGAAACTAAAATAATATAATATAAGAAATCTAGTTTTCAAGAAATCTGTCAACCTAATTCCTGTAATCATGATATACCAAGGTATCATCTTTATGTATAAAACAGGTTGGTGAGATTGCCCAATCAGGAGATGTTTTAAAACTTTCAACATCCCTGCACATGAAGATAGACCAAACTACAGTTAGTTTTCTATATGGATCCGTGGTTGGTTCTGTATAGATGTCCAAAAACTTTGGCTATGGAAGTTTGAAGCGTTCTGCCATTGTCGCAACTTTTCTTTTTTATTTTCTATTAATTTCAAATTGCCCAATCAGGAAATACATTTATTTCCCGATTGGGGAATCTCACCAAACTTTTAAACACTAGGAGCTTTAATGAGGTCAATCAATTTGAAAGACAACTCCTGCAATGAATATAGTCAGTTACTCAATAGTATTAGTTCCTGTGGGTTGGTAATCTGAAATTGACCAACCCATATAGGTATTATTTTTTACACAGCAGATTTTTCATGGTCCCCATCAATGATTAACAGAAAAGAATGTTTGAAATCTATTAAATGGTTTAGAACTAATGAAACAATTTTATTTCACATTTTTCACTATAAACCATTTACAAAAACGATCATTTTTTTCTTCTTTCTAAAAAAGTAATCTGAAAATGGTTTACAAAAGAATATAGATGAAATCCATCTGCAAGTTTCAGGGGAGAAGAAATATTGAGGGGTCAGTACAAAACTATTGTAAGTGCCTATAATTTAATACGCATTTATAATAGCACTAACCCCTTGATAGTATGGCACATGGCAAATACAACACTATAACAGTAGCTCAATTAGTTTTTCGGCCAGAGGATCAGCCAGCTAAGTGAGGTAGTAACAACATATGACAGAATTTAATAAGAGATGTTTGTAAAACATTTATGCCCCCCGTAAAAGGAGGTCAATAGCCAATTCTTTGTCAATCAACAAAGGACAATAACTCACAAAATATGATGAGTAGAGTTATGGTTCTTAAGCACTACACTTTTCCTCTATGAAATCTATCCACCTGTGAAGTTTCATGATTCTACCTTGCATTAGTTTTGAGATATGCTCTTGACAAAAAAATGGTCTTTGGACGGGTGGACCAACCGACCGACCCACAAGTGCACAGCAATCTACCCCCTCTTCTTCAAATGGGGTGGGGGGGGGGGGGGATTATAACTGTAGAAGACAATTCCCTGGCTTGCGCAAATGAGTTGTAACTGCCTATATGTTATAAGCAGTTACAACTGTTTCGCTCTCAGCCAATGAATTCATGATGACTTCAATGACCGTCATTTAGAGAGATGGATGAAAAGATGTAATGTAATGAACACCAGGAAGTTACCAATCTGTTAATGTGTTTTTTATGGCAGGTTTATTTCACATTTTCACTGTAACATTATATCTCTTTCCGAACACTAAATAAAGTATGTCATATCATACCTTTGTTATTTCAATTTTTGTAACAAAGATTGTTAAAATTTTTATTTGAAGAGTTTCTTTATATCATTGTTTCTTTTATATGACTTGAAGTTACTACTTTGACCTATTCTGAATTACCTCCAAATAGAGAGATCTCTTTTATGCCCCCCCCCCCCCCCCCCCAATAAATAAATAAAAAATAATAATTAAAAATTTCAAATCTCTATATAGGGTCAAGAGCTTGTGGAAAAAAAAAGTACAAGAACCCAAATAATATCAAACACAAGTGAGAATGTACAACTATGTCAAAGGTCAATATGATTTCAAATAAACATCTAACTTTAAATTTTCGAAGGAACATCAATTCAGCTTGCATGTTAGTAACCATTAGACGATACCATGCTTTCCAATCACAGTTTTGATTAATTGATACATCTCCATAGGATATTTTCAGAACAAGATCATTCAAATTCAACCAACACACAACTATGGAATTTAACAATGCACATGATTATGGATATGAAAGAATCCACAACAGATTAGCCCATTTTTATATAATGGGAGGGACATTACAAATTCATTTTCTCACCCAGTTAGGACAAGACCATTAGTTGAACCAAACTTGAAACATCAGATTATTATGTAAGATTGGGATGAACTTTCGTACATTTTTGCATGCAGGTTTTCATCTTCAGAAGTAGCGATGGTCTTCCGTGAAGTTAAAATTTGCCATTTGTCCAAAAAACATGACATTATGAGCTTGTGTGTAAAAATTTTAACAATTTCATATTAGATTTTGATAGCTCAGTGCAAAACAGTTTTAACTTCCTATATGTTTATAGACTGTTACAACTGTTTTTTTTTCCGAGCCATTAGTTTGTGCATAGACACGACTCTGATCAGCCTGTGCATCTGCACAGTCTGATCAGAGTCTTTACTATGTAATTGACATATATATTCTCAAATGCTGTGAGGTAGTATTGTTTGCTGTCTCCGATTCAAGCACATGTAGACTTGTTGAACGCCATACAGATGCTTATCATTATCCATACTTATTGAAGACTTTTCAACGATTTTGAAATGAGTACCCACATCAAAAGATTTGGCAAAAAGAATCAGAAAACCCATCACTAGAATCTGAACAAGAGTAACATGTAACTTGCAGGTAGGCCATACCACATTCCTGCACAAACCAAATACCTTGGTTTTTTCTTTGAGATGCCCATCTTCCAAAACCCTGGTTTGGGTGAGGCACTACTTGTAAGGGCCGCTATCTTGCTCTCAAAGAATGAACTCAATATAGCTATCTTTGAGAATCCTTTACTTTTAGACTTCTTCCCTGAACTTGGCTCGTTAATATCGGGAATCGAAGAAGAATTGAATAGTCCCAGTCTAGGACTAACTGAGGGAGGAGTCAAAGCGACCTTCCCCGGCAAGGTCGCAGACTTGGAGCGAGGTCGTCGACCCAGTGTCATACTCTGGGTCAAAGATTTGAAATAATCATTTTGAGCATCGCCACCAGAAGTCTCGCCCACAGGGAACTCCGTCTCCGGACTCTCGGCTATTGATAACATTTGAGCCATGTTAGATTTAATAGGCGCTGTTCTTGTTTTCTTGGCTACCACTGGTTTTCTTGAAGAGAATAGGAGAAACAAATAAGGAAACATTTTCAAGGTCTAACCAGCCTGTAAATGCATGCAAAACAGTTTCGTTTTATAAAATATTTCTTTAAAAGCTACACATTTATCATTAGTTTTATGAGGTGTTTGAAGTTTTGAAAGCTAACAAAATCAAAAGCTTATGATCCACCAGAGTTCTGATATATATTTCAAATCAATCCTTAAGATTTCAAACTTGAAAGGGGCATATTTTACTAGGAAAAGATGCAATTCATGTTCTATAAATCATATAACATACATAGAATATAATAATTCTCACTTAATACTGCATTATAATAATGGCTGTAGGAAAAGGAGTGCTTGGGCCCTTGAAGCCTTCCTAATCTTTTTCAAAAGTACAATGAACGATTTCAAATTAACCCCCCCCCCCCCCCCATGGCCCAATTTAAAATTAAAAGGGTTTTCAAGAGTTGTGGGAACTTAGTTAACCCCTGTCATGCTGAACCTGGAATATACCAGCTTTGGAAGGAGACATAGAAGAAGATCAGACTGCACATATATGCAGTCTGATCTTAGTCTATACCATCTGGCTTTCCTTTTCAAAACAGAAGAGATGTAATATTAAATTTTAAAAATAAATACAGACTCAAATTAGTGCATCTTGTGTTTTCATCACTTCGATTTTGATGTATTTCTGACCAGTTTTTAATCAACCTGACAAGGGCTGATAAAGACAAATTGATGGCTCAGCGTGAAACAGTAGCAACTGCCTATATATTTATAGGCAGTTACATCTGTGTCATACTGAGCTATCGAAATGAAAATCAAGAATTGATCTGCCATATCTGCCTTCTCATGTCTGATGCTGTTTTTCCAAAATTAGTAAAGAGTTTGGTAGGTTAAGTTGATAATCCTAGTATTATTTCTTCAATTACCATAAATTTAGAGAGAAGGCCTATTTTCTTATTGATCTTGTTTGTTCCTACTTGATAAAATGCCAGAGAAATTTTCTCTTAACAAATTTATGGTTGCTTGTTAACCAGTGACTTATAGCTGTCTTACATGATCTGTAATTATTGGAAAAGAAATTCAGTTGCAAAATGGAGTGTAGTCAAATTAAATTTCTACTGTACTTGAATGAAGTTAAACAATTATTTTTATAATCAAAATTTTGTCAGGATAGAAAATATTGAGAGAAAGAAGACTTGATTCCAAATATTTTTTACAATGTGATAAAGAAGGTCCATGTCAGATCAGTAAAGAGTTACCGAAACTTATTCTATTAAAACAATTAGAAATAAGTCAATCTATTAAGTCTATTATCCATTTCTCTTTCCATATTGTTTTTTTTTTTGTCTTCTTTTATGTTAAAGTTTGCTATCCTTAATGTGAATAAAAAGGACTATATCATTTTAACATTTGAAAATCCTTCAACTCCTGAGGTATAGATAAGAAGGATTATGTGAATCTTAAACCTCTATTTCTCAATCAAACCCTATATTGTGGGTACTCATTTGAATCGTCTTGATGAGACGATTCTAATGAGCACCAACAATATAGGAATTGCGTGAGGTTTTGAAAAATAATCTTATTTAAAAATCCAAAATTGCCCCCATTATCTGTAACAATCCAACTCTGGCACATTAACCAGCTATTCAGAAGTCAATTGTTTATGTCAAAAAGGATTATGGATTAATTTCATTGTTAATCTTTTTAACCGCATTTTTGATTAGTTAGAATTCTATCATTACACTAATTTACATGCTATATTACACAAAATATATCATTTGATTATTCTGCATGTCACAAATTGATCTATTATTTCTTTCTGCCATCAATATGTTAGGTAACAGGCTCATTTTATTATTTTTTGAAAATGCAACAAAACGAATTTGGGATTAATGCTGCTTTTTTTGAAAATCTTGTGGTCATTTAGCGGTAAGTTGTTTCTATGTAATCATGAGCTTCCTGGGTAACCCTAGTATGAGGATGGGATTCTGAACACATATGTGACCGGGTGCGCTGGATGGGACCATCTGGGAATTCCGTCAAATAAAAACACAGTCTTACTAGGGTCGACATTTTTGTGTGCAACCCAGATGGTTCCTTTTTTGTGACGGATCTCATATTTGCACCAGCCTGTTAAGGTTACAACAACAGTATGTCTTACTGCAGGAGGGCTTGAGAAAAAATTGATTGACCATCAAAGATTTTTTGTTTTTGATTTCCCAGATACATTGCATTGTAGGAAAAGGAAGGCTGGGGCAAGTTAAATGGGCATAACTTAATTACTGACAAGTGAATTTCCCTGAACAATCAATCATATTTGGTATAGCAAAATATTTAAGCTATGACAATGAGCAAGCAGTGGACCTTTGTTATGCAGACCCCAGAATAATCTAGCTTTGGCATATTGACAAAGATCAGTCTGCACATACGTGAAGTCTGATCTAAGTCCATACCACCTGGCTTACCTTCATAAACTAAGCAAGTTTAAAAATTATAATTCCAAAATAAATATTGACTTGCAATAAGTGCTAATCAGTGCTTTCAACACTGATTTTAAACCAATTTCACCAAGGCTTTTATTTATAAAAGGATTAATGATGATTATGTATGTTATTAAAATGATCAATTATAGAAAAGTTTTGACCTGTGATATGTTACACCTCATTAATATCTTTACCTTTGGGATGCATCTTTCCAATGACTCTTCAAACCAAGAATAAGCAATAACACTTCTGTTGTTAGTCTATTTCTAATTTATTTAAGTTCGATCACTTTTTTACACCTAATCCTGATGTTTTCATGTCCTTGAGGGAGAGGCAGTGGTTTAAACCCACTGCTACCAAATTTTACAGCTGAGTGAAATGGGGCTGACTATTAAGTGTTTTGCCATAGCAAAAAAAAAACGGCGATGGTGGGGCATGAACCATGGACCTTCAGGTCACGGGTCGAGAACTTGCACCATTAGGCCGCTAAGGCATTAGTAGTCAACATATTGACAAAAAAAAACCCCAGAAAAGTAAGTGTCAAAGGTATCAATATAATGAGCAATTTTATCAATTTTAAGTTAAATTTATTTACCCATTTTTCAATATCAGCCACACACTTTCAAAAATATCGTCTAATTATGTATAGTGACCATATTTTTTATTTATTGTGATGGGGTTATCATTATATCAATCATTTTTGTTGCATTACGAGTCAATTAGCAACTTTTTTCCCTATTATCACTTTATGGTAGTAAACCCAGGCTGTTTATGATTATGCCAATTTTAGTAATCAACTTTATAGAAGCACGGTACCAGAAAATGTTGAAAGAATAATGACCTGTCCCAAAATTTCATGTGTGAGAAGGGCAGATAGGGTACAGCCTGGACAGACATACATATGAACCTGTGTTAGACATTTACAACAATATGACATGTGCGTGAAGTGCCAAAATTGACTGCCTAGTAGTAAAATCAGATGCTTGCCTGACTTTCTATTAGACCTTATCTTTCTACAAAGCCCAAAGTTGAGACACTGGTCAGACTGTGCAGATGCACAGGCTGGCCCAAGTCTTTGCTTGGCGCACATTTCAAATAGTTGGAAATGTCATGGACAAGCAGACATATTGTATGTAAAAGGTATACACATATCTTAACAACTTGAAGTCCACCTTAAAGAGTGCACAGACAACCTTGACATGAGTTTCTGCTTAGAAAACATATGAAAATGTTGGAAACGTCAAATGATTTCATGAAACAGAGAATTCCAATGAATTTTCTCAATCACATACTAGTGATACTAGTACTAGTCTTAAAAGAATTCCTATGAGCAACCCTAACTAGTACTGTAAACGGGGTAATTTTGGCGGTGGTTTTATTTTGGCTATATTGGCGGTCAAGCTAAGATGCGCCAAAATTAATCAACCGCGAATATTTGTCAATATGAATTAAACATTTCTCTATTATGATGGATATGAAACTCTGCGTGATATACATTTTAGTCAATGTTAATTAACTTATCAAAGATATGCAGACCATTCTTATTCAAATCAGAATCAGAAAATCTGCTGACAAAGTTGACATTGATGGGGGTCAGCGCAATACAATTGTAAGTGCCTATAACTTATAGGCCCTTACAAAATTATTGCACCGATCCCTCAATTTCAAGATTCCAGATCCAATTTGATTAATAAATTTGTGATGAAAATCACAGCGAAAACGTGTGAAAAACTGATACAAGCTTTATAACTCTAACAAAAGGTGTGAAAACAAACTATTGTTAAATTAGTAGAAAGCTGACATTAATCTAGAAATTGACTTTCAGATACTTGTTGTTTTGAACGAGACAAAAATGAAACATAGATAATGCGTTTTATTTTGGCGTTATATTAAGATGCGCCAAAATAAATCACCGCCAATAAATGGCAACCGAAAAACCGCCAAATGTGGACACCGCCAATATAAAGCCGTTTACAGTAATTCTTTGATAAATAGCAAATCCTTATCAAATCCTAACTTTATCGATTTGGTCATCCAGTATGAAGTATGATCTGCAATTAACAGATTTTTATCTATAATGTCATCCTTATTTGATATCAAAATCAAAAGGTATTGACCGGGTTGCCAACTTCATTCCATTGATTTCCCTGCCATGTCCATAAAGAGTGAGACGCTAAAAGCAAAAAATATTTATACAAATAAGCCCCCAACTTTTCTAATTCAGAGGCCGTCTTTGGAAATATCTACATGACTAAATATAACCTAATACATGTATAACCCAAATATCCATACATTACAAGATTATTGAATGACTGTTACTTTCAATGATATCTAAATACGATGATGGATATAAAATGACAAGACAAAACCCAATGTGTAACCCAGTTTGCTATTTTTTTCTTTTTGTCTCTTAATTTGCTTAAAGTTACTTTTACCTGATACATGTGTTGGTGACAAAAAAGGAAATACAAATATTACGAACAAGGCAACTTTGGTAAAATTGCAAGTACATGACTGTGTAATGCAGCAAACGAAAGATGGAGTTTAAATTCTGCATACTGGGTTACACATTGTGATACAGGTTGATGCCATAAAGGAGTCGAACATATAATCAATTAATTGAGCTACACATGTGGATCCTTACCAAGCTTCGATTACACAGAGGTACAGATAAAAGGGGGTAAAGCCTGTCTTAAATCTTTATTTCTTAATGAAACTTTATATTGTGGGTGCTCATTTCAATCGTCTCAAGGATAACCAACAACATAAGGTCTGTACATTAATTTTTGACAAACTTTGATCTTAACTTCAATTATACCACTTTCCTGTTTTACAAAATTTGGACCTGTCCAAATTCAAAGGTTTTGCAGACGAAAATTTAAAGTGGATTTAATTTGAAAAATGACCATTCAATAGGGTAGAAAACAGTGTGGAAAAAGAAGAAATTGCTTGTCAGAAGCAATTTCTTCTTTTTTCACAATGTTTTCTCAATCATAAAATCACAGGCACGTAAAAAGCAGGGAATAAACAGAAAAGGGATAGTCCCCCTCTATTTGTAGCTCTGATTACAGCATGTATATGACACAGTGTGATGCAAACGACGCCACAGGAAGCTCCCTAGTACACCAGAACTCCTAAAAGAAGGGGCAATCACAATTTTACAACATGACTTATTCATTCTTCAACCAAACCCTATATTGAGGGAAATCATTGAAATCGTCTTCATAAGACGATTTCAATGAGTATACCCACAATTATACAGTCAAACCTGTCTTAGTGGCCACCTGTATTCAGCAAGCAACCTGTATTAAACAAGCGACCGCTGCGTTCCCAAATTAACCAATTACACTGAAATTGACCTGTCTTAAGCTAGCACTTTCTGAATGTCCCTTGGGTGTTTGCTTAAGAAAGGTTTGACTGTATATTGGTTTCAGCAAAATCATTGCAGATTTACCCCACCTGATCATGCCCCTCTTTTCTAGGGATCTGGAAAACTGTTTACAAGAGGTTTTATTTTTTTTGGATTATATTGGTCTGGTTTATTCATAATTATTATTAGCAATAATTTGTATGAAAAACTTACTGGAAAAAGGCTCTGTGAAAAGAAGCAAAAAGAATAAGTGGTATTAAGAATTTATGTAAACTAGAAAGCCATGAATGGCTTGAGTCGCTCCACAGGCTTGAACTTCTTGTAAAAGCAAATAAATGCTGTGACTAGATTTTTAGATATTTGGGGTTCTAATGATGTTGAAAATGATTTTCAAAGTTTCAGCTATATAACAGATAGAGAAATGACCTCTGCTATTAAAAGACATATTTTTCATCATATCAAAATAATTTTGGGCTGCATGATAATGGGTAACCCAAAGATCATACCAAAAATGTTGGATTGATATCCATCAGTTACATTCTGAGAAAATGTTTTTCATAGTTTCCACTATTTAACATATTGAGAATTGACCTCCACCCATAAAATCTATATTTATCATCCAATCAAATTAATTTTTGGTACACTGATAAAGGGTCACTCAAGGATCATTCCAATGAAATTTAGTTGATATCCAAAAATCACATTCTGAGAAAATGATTGTCAAAGTTTCCACTATATAACATATAAAGAAATGACCTCCACCCATAAAATGTATATTTTTCATCCAATCAAAATAATTTTTGGTACACTGATAAAGGGTCACTCAAGGACCATTCTAGTGAAATTTGGTTGATATCCATCTGTTACATTCTGAGAAAATAATTTTCAAAGTTTCCATTATATGACATTTAGAGAAATGACCTCCGCCCATAAAATGCATATTTTCCATCCAATCACGATGATTTTTTGTAGACTGATAAAGGGTCACTAAAGGATCATTCCAGTGAAATTTGGTTGATATCCATCTGTTACATTCTGAGAAAATGATTTTCAAAGTTTCCACTATATAACATATAGAGAAATGACCTCCGCCCATAAAATGCATACTTTCCATCCGATCACAATGATTTTTTGTAGACTGATAAAGGGTCACCCAAGGATCATTCATGTAAAATTTAATTGGTATCCATTGTTTAAAATCTGAGAGAACTCACTTTTTACCATATTTGGAAATCAGCCACGCCCATTAAATACATGTTTTTCATTGGATCAAAATTTCTTGAACAACTTTGAAAGAGGGTCACCCAAGGATCATTCCTGTGAAGTTTGGTTGAAATCCATCCAGTAGTTTCTGAGGAGAAGATTTTTAAAGAAAAAGTTTACAACCGGACGCACGGACGGACGGACGACCGCACGACGGACACAACGCCATGACAATAGCCCCAGTGGCTTTCAGCCAGTGGAGCTAAAAATGACATTGTGAAACACTAATGCACCCCTAAGCAACAAATCTTTAGAAGTAATGACCTTGTTAATAAATGTGACATTGCCAAGAGTCATTAGCCTGGGATTCAGGCCTTGTTTTTTGAAGATTTGTAACAAGGTAGATAACCAAACTGAACCCATCAGGCCTTAAAATGGGTTAACTTTTCTTTTTTGAAGAAACAGGCTAACACCAGGCATTGAGAATCTAAACATTATCTTTATTGTATATTTTTTCATTGATTGATTGATTGAATTGGGTTTTACGCCATTTCAACATTACTTCATTTATATCGCGGCCGCTGGAGCACCTAACAATGGATTCCTGGTATTTCTCACGCCAGTACTACCATTACATCCTTTCCTAGCCTCCAGCTGCTATCTCACATAGGTCTACGATTATCGTCCCATTGGTGAGAGAAATATAGTCAGAAAGAATGAACCTTTACTTAAGAGACGGCCACCAGTCTAAGCAGCATATGATTATCAATATGCCTTATATATGCAGTAGTTATTACATTATAGCTTGAAAGATTAAGTTTGCATCCATCAGACGGACAAAGGTAAAACTGTATGCCCCTCATATTTTGGCTGAATACAAAATAGGGCATTAAAAACTCAAAATACCTTATAACATATTAACAGCATAAGACTGCAGCTACGAAAGCTAAGGCTCAGAAACAACATTTCTATCAGCAAGAAATTAAGAAAGGATAGTTTTTGTCACAGAAAAACATAGAATAGTTTTAAAAAAATCCTAATAAACTATTTCCCTTTTTCTAGCCTAAAAAGAAAATTATCAACAAATTTGACTAAGAATTCACAAAGAAATATATATACCGTGGAGATAAAGCCAAGGGTTCCAAATGAGGTTTTCCATGACCACCAGAGGGTGCTGAGTTCTTCCTCAAATGCATCATGGCCGCCTGATTGAGAAGTTCTTGTCGGTGCCGTCGCAGACGTCTCTCCGCCAACAAATAGTAGGTAGCTGTAATGTGATTGTACATGTCTTTTTCTAGGGACCTGAAAAGACAATCATGGGACATTAGAACATGACATGATAACTATAGCAAATTGTTGATTTTATGTTATGTTCAGGCTCAATTAACCTTTCACTTAAATATCATTTAAGTGCAAGGTCAATTGAGCCTGTACATGACATTTCCAACTACCTCATGTGTGCACAGCGCAAAGACCCAAATCTGCCTGTGCATCTGTACATTCTGATGTTAGTTTTCAAAGTGAACCCAACAAGCATACAGACCTATAGTCTCTGTTTACAATAGCAGAATGATATTAATGCATTTTATGGCTGTCTACATAAGTAAAATATGCTATTTTGACTCGTCGATTATATGCAATTGTACTGTAATCACAAGTCACAATACCGTATTCGATTTATACAGCTAAATGTGAGTCTATTTGCCTTTTGTAAATTAGAGCTAAAACAAATTGCTGGCTCAGCGTGAAACAGTTGTAACTACCCTTATGTATATTTGCAGTTAATACTGTTTCACACCGATTCATTGAAATATCTTTGAGAAAGTTGTTGGATATTTCAGTACTTTCTAAGACTATAAATTCCAAAGAAAATTTGTGGATAGTCTATGACAACCTCCCCAACCTTAAATGTGTATTTCCTTTATTTATTGGTGCTACCGTACATGCCAATATAAGCGACACCCACAGAATAGGGTTAGTTTTTATGGGGGCTGGGTCAAGGAAACATGATGAAACTGCTGCTGAGATCTGCCATGGTTCTTTAACGAGCTCAGATGGGACCTCAGTTTAACGGCTCATTTGAAAGCCAATTAGTTTTGTTAGTAAGCCAGCCTGGGAATCGAACACACACAGTTGAACTTCAATGGTGAACTTCAATGGTTTTGAAGTCCAGTGCTCTACCAACTGAGCTAATTGGGCCGAATTCCAATTTTAAATGAAGCATGATATAGCACATTAACAACAGAGTCTATGAATATCCCTGAGGATCACCATCAGGCATGGAAATATCACATAAGTAAAATTGTAAATGACTTGATTTGACAACCAATTATTGACACAACCCTCAACAGAGGTCTGTAATGGTTTATATCACACAATTCACAGACCTTTTACTTAAATTCCTTAGGGAATTACCTCCCTTTACCATATGATACCTAATTTTGATGGCATCACACTTTTATGGACAGTCCCAAGATTTAAAATCCTTTTTCATAATGCTATGATTTATGAAAATATCGTTGGAAAAAAGAAGAATTTGCTTGAAAAAAATCAATTTCTCCTTTTCCAACAATATTTTCCATTGCAAAGGGAATTTAAAGTCACACCCTTATTCAATTCTTGAGTCCGATATTTTGCCATTGGGAATAGTTTGAAATTCAACAAGAGCCCCGCCTACTGGTGCCTACGCTGTTTAGTGCTGGATAGTAGATAAAATCTAAGTTAAATGATGGGCATAATTTGCACAAAATACATCTAGAGTTGACCATATGTGCCAAGTTTAAAGTGAGTGCCTTCAGTAGAACCAGAAATACCACAATATGTCAAAGTTTTTGCACAACGACGGCGACCAAGACAATACCTCGTGTTTTCTCAGAAAACAGTCAAGCTAAAAATACAGAAAAATGGTTGAACTAGGTATATGTCACATGCAGGGATGCCCTTACAATATTTTTATCTACTAAAACTAACTTTTGGAATGACGCTAGGGCTAATCAAAGGCAAAAACTGTCCAAATTATTTTCAAATCCAATAATCAATGTAGAACATAAGCTCCAACCACATCATTTTAATTGCTTGACCTTCAGCTGTAACCTTGACCATGGGCATATCAAAAAAATATTTTTCAAAAGACAATAGTTCTTATGAAGGGGAACATCTATGCCAAGTTATTTTGAAATCTATTCTATTCCTACTTGATGGAAATTGTTCAGAACAAGACCAATTTCATCATTTAATCTTGAGCTGACCCTTGACATTGGCATATCAAAACAAACTCAGTGCATGACACAAAAGCTCATTAAGGCAAACTGTTTTGCCAAGTTATTTTGAAATCCATTTATAAATGAGGGAGATAAGCTCAAGACAAGACCGATATCATCTTCTGACCTTGAGTCATGACCTTGGGCATTTCCAATAAAACTCTTTGCATGACACAAGTACAAGGAACAACTGCGCCAAAGTATTTTGAAGTCCATTCATAAATGTCAGAGATATTCTCTGGATAAGACTAATTTTTATCTTTTGGATTTCAGCAGTGACATTGAGCTTGGGTGTGGCTGAACAAACTCTGAGCATGACACTTGTACTAGCAGGGGCATAAAAAAAATTTGGGCATTGGAGAAATTGATTGTAACAGACAATATCTTCTCTCCTTGCAAATGGTGACAATAGTTAGTGTAGACTTAGATCTGACTTAATCTAATCATGTGCATCTGACAGTTGTCTCGAAGCACTTAGTGTAGAGTTAAAACAAAATTATTCAATTTCAAGATTCAGCATGAGCATGACAAGGATAAGTTCTATGAAAAAATAAAAATTTTCAAAGACATAGATCGAGTTTCATAGAGGAAAATTCCCTTACAGAAAAGAGCTACAGATAGAGGGGGTATTTTAGATTTTAGATCAAAGTATTAAACTAATGAAAGCAAAAACCTTGGGTTGTAGGTACTCATTGGAATCGTCTTGTCACAAGACGATTCAAATGAGTACCCATAACATAGGGTTTTATTGAGAAATATATATTTTAGACTGGCTTTACCCCCTCTTAACCCTTTGCTGTTTAATCCCTGCTTTTTATGTGCCTAAGATTTTATAATTGAGAAAACATTGTGAAAAAAGAAGAAATTGCTTCTGACAAGCAATTTCTCCTTTTTCCACACTATTTTCTACCCTACTGAATGGTTGTTTTTCAAATTAAATCCACTGTAAATTTTCGTCTGCAAAATCTTTGAATTTGGACAGGTCCAAAATTTTGCAAAACAGGAAAGTGTTAAGGTAGTGGAACCGTAATAGTTCAACAACATTTCGGAACATAATGCTCTTTCACGATGTTGACCGAGGTTCCCTAATGAAAATCATTAGGAAACCTCAGTTAACACTGTTAAGTTTCTTCTTTTCCGAGATGTTGAGGAACTAGTATGTATCCACTACCTTAATTGTACCCCTTAGAGACGATAGAATAGACAGACACATTACATTGGAAGGGATGGACCAGCACAAACTATCTCTCGAAAAAAGTTTTCCCCAAGAAAATTAAAGAATAAATCATTATGTCATGGCGGAGTATACATCATAGAATCTTCAGCCCACCACTGACAACATGTGACATTCAAATGTCTGTCGCTGACGGGGTTTCCTTTATGGGACTGACATTTCAATTTTCTGTCATGTAGCTGACATTTGGCCAAGGAAAGTCTGTTAAGAATCTGTTGAAAATTTACTTGTGGTCAAATATCGATGGGTGAGCATGAAACAGTTGTAACTCCCTATAAGTTTATCAGCCATCGATATTACAATTGCAAACTTAAAAGTCTCAATCTGTTAAAAAAGATGATATTCAACTTTAGTACAATAAGGCCTTTTGCATAAGGTATCTAAATTAATGTTTAGAATTTCTCTTTAAATAATATATGAAATCCACAATCTAAGTTTTTTTAAGCAATCTCTTCAAACAGCTGTATTTTTTATTATTCTTCAAATTTCTTTTAACCATTCAGATTGTCATGATGAATAAAATCTAGTCAAAACTAGACTGTTGCAAAGCAAATCACCCCCCATACTAATACTTGTCAATAATGTAAAGCCATTTTCCATCAAAGGGCCATCACTCTGTCAAAAGTCAATAGATCAAGACAAAATTTCACCTTCACATCTCTGCTTGAAACTGATTGTGAAAAGTTTGAAGGAAATCGGCGAAGTAGTTGCCGAGAAAACTTCCAGACCAAAAAAAAAAAGCTACAAACCGACCAACAAGCTAACTCCTATATACATAGTTTTAGGTAAGGTATATAACATCAAAATGCTGAAAACACTGAATGTGCTTTAGTGAGTAAGTTTTCATTCCTAAATGAAATATTTCAACTTCTGTTTTGAAAAAGAAAATCAGGTGGAATAGACTAAGATCAGACTGCACATATGTGCAGACTGATCTTCTTCTATACCTCCTGCCAAAGCAGGAATATTCCAGGTTCAGTATGGCTATGGTTGAATTGAAATACCATACTTACTTAATGGTTGAAATACCATACTTAATGGGTTATAGTTCAGAACCAAGCTTTAATACATCCTTTTTCATCAATAGAAATGAAAGCACAATGTACTATAATTCTTCTTCAACACTAAAAAGCCATGAATGGCTTGAGTCGCTCCACAGGCTTGAAATTCTTGTAATCAAAGTTTTGACTAGATTTTTTAGATATTTATTTTGGGTTCTTTTTATGTTGAAATGATTTTCAAAGTTGCCACTATCATAACATATAGAGAAATGACCTCCGCAATAAAAGACATAATTTTCATCCCATCACGATAATTTTTGGCTGCATGATAATGGATCACCCAAGGATCATACTAATTAAGTTTGATTGATATCCATCGATTACAATCTGAGAAAATGATTTTCAAAGTTTCCACTATATAACATAGAGAGAAATGACCTCAGCCTATAAAATACATATTTTTCATCCGATCACAATTATTTTTAATAGACTGATAAACTAGAAAGCCATGAATGGCTTGAGTCGCTCCACAGGCTTGAAATTCTTCTAACAGCAAATAAATATTTGGGGTTCTACTGATGTTGAAAATGATTTTCTGAGTTTGAACTATATAACAGATAGAGAAATGAACTTCGCTCATACCAAAAATCTGATTGACATAGTTTCCACTATTTAACTTATTGAGAAATGACCTCCACCCATAAAATGCATATTTTTCATCCAATCAAAATAATTTTTGGTCACTATAGAATAAATCCAGTGAAATTTGGTTGATATCCAAAAATTAGATTCTGAGAAAATGATTTTCAAATTTTCCACTATATAACATATAGAGAAATGACCTCTGCCCATAAAATGCATATTTTTCATCTGATCACAATGATTTTGTGTAGACTGATAAAGGGTCACTCAAGGACCATTCCAGAGAAATTTGGTTGATATCCATCTGTTACATTTAGAGAAAATGATTTTCAAAGTTTCCACTATATAACATATAGAGAAATGACCTCCGCCCATAAAATGCATATTTTCCATCCAATCACAATGACTTTTTGTAGACTGATAAAGGGTCACCCAAGGATAATTCAAGTAAAATTTGGTTGATATCCATCCATTACATTCTGAGAAAATGATTTTCAAAGTTTCCACTATATAACATATAGAGAAATGACCTCCGCCCATAAAATGCATATTTTCCAACCGATCACAATGATTTTTTGTAGACTGATAAAGGGTCACTCAAGGATCATTCATGTAAAATTTAATTGGTATCCATTGATTAGAATCTGAGAAAACTCACTTTTTGCCATATTTGGAAATAAGCCACGCCCATTAAATCCTTGTTTTTCATTGGATCAAAATTTCTTGAACAACTTTGAAAGAGGGTCACCCAAGGATCATTCCTGTGAAGTTTGGTTGAAATTCATCCAGTAGTTTCTGAGGAGAAGATTTTTAAAGAAAAGTTTACGACCGGACGCACAGAAGGACGGACGGACGGACGGACGCACGACGGACACAACGCCATGACAATAGCCCCAGTGGCTTTCAGCCAGTGGAGCTAAAAATCACTCAAGGATCATTCCTGTGAAATTTGGTTGATTTCCATCACTTACATTCTGAGAAAATGATTTTCAAAGTTTCCACTATATAACAAAAGAGAAATGACCTCCGCCCATAAAATACACATTTTTCATTCGATCACAATAATTTTTGGTAGACTGATAAAGGGTCATCCAAGGATCATTCATTTAAAATTTAATTGATATCTATTCGTTAGTTTTTGAGAAAATGATTTTCAAAGTTTCCACTATATAACATATAGAGAAATGACCTCCGCCCATAAAATACATATTTTTCATCCGATCACAATAATTTTTGGTACAATGATTAAGGGTCATTCAAAGATCATTCCAGTGAAATTTGGTTGATATCCATCAATTACACTCTGAGAAAATGATTTTCAAAGTTTCCATTATATAACATATAGAGAAATGACCTCCGCCCCTAAAATGCATATTTTTCATCTGATCAAAATAATTTTTGGTAGACTGATAAAGGGTCACCCAAGGATCAGTCATGTAAAATTTTATTAGTATCCATCAATTAGAACCCGAGAAAAGTCACTTTTTACCATATTTGGAAATTAGCCACGCCCATTAAATCCATGTTTTTCAATGGATCAAAATTTCTTGAACAACTTTGAAAGAGGGTCACCCAAGGATCATTTCTGTGAAGTTTGGTTGAAATCCATCAAGTAGTTTCTGAGGAGAAGATTTTTAAAGAAAAAGTTTACGACCGGACGCACGGACGGACGGACGCACGACAGACACAACGCCATGACAATAGCCCCAGTGGCTTTCAGCCAGTGGAGCTAAAAAAGGATAGAAACTGAATATAAATGGAATTCATCATCAATAAACAGGTCAAGCAAAAGAAATAATCTTTGCCCTAGAATGATAATTGTTGTGGCTCAAAGAATTGCCACTAAATCCAAATCAATACTTTTATTCTTCGATCAAAAACAGCAAATTTGCCATAACAACAGCTTTCTTCAAAATGCAGTTTTCAAAGTAATGGCTCAAAATGATCAAACAGAAGTTAAAGAAAAAAAAAATATTGCAAAATTGCATCACAAAAAATATTGAAACTCCCTTAAAAGACAGAGAGAGCATCTTTGATCTGATTTGCTTTGTATTACAAAAGGTTTTCTTTTATACCAGGAACTATTATTAGTCTGTAAACATTGAAATGAGTGGGCAAGATCAATAGTTTGATTTCTTGTTTTCTCAACAGGATAAGAAAAATAATTAGCTGCATTCTAGGATATCTCAGAATCCCTAACCAATGAACTAAGACAATTACGAAATCTGAAACGGATAACCCTTGGTAAGAAATTGGGAAGTATTTTTGTGCAGCTAAAATCTTTGCTATTAAGACACCATGAGATTTCTTTAAATAATCAACACAGATGACTCTGGGAACGATTTAAGAATTATAGAAAAATAGATCTTACAATATTTAATTGTAACAGAAAGATTCCGTTTCTAAATTGGAACTTAAGTAGGTTCCATCAGAATTTTAACAGGACAGTGGGTTTGGTAGTAAAACTTTAAATTTTTACCAAACGAAACGGTAAATTTTACCAAACTGAAATAAATTTTACCAGACCAAAATGACGAATAAATTGTGTACGTGGCTAGATTTTGAGAGTCAGTTGAATCTCAGTACTATTTTGCTTATCTATTGTACCAGTATGATCTTTGCAAGATTTGTTGTTGGGACCAGGATATTAATATGTGAAATCTACACTATTGTGTGCATGCGAACAGAATAGTAGCATCCATCATGGAATGAGATAAATTCATCCACTAATCATGCTTGTGGAAACTAATGGGAAGTTCATATGGGACTTGGTTTCGACCCGAGTTAACCGGGTTTCCATCAGAATGACTTCCGTTTCAACACAAGTGATGTCATTTTAACCTTTCAACCTCTACGCTTCTGATCCCAGGTTGGGCTTGTTACTTGGATTTCAAATTATGTCAATTTAGAACTGTCGCAGAGCTGACTAATACCCCCCACCAGCACTTTGTCAGAATGCAAGTGCTATTAGTGCAGGATGTGTTTGTAACAAATATTGAGGTCATATGCACTGTTTGCCTGAAGTTTCATGATTCTAGGTCGCTTGGTTTTTGAGTTAGAGTGCAGAAATGAAAATTAAACAAAAATTGACTGTGACCTTGACCTTTGACCCAAAATCAATAGGGCACTTCCTTGGATCATAAGCAACATTTCCATTAAGTTTCATGCTTGTAGGTCACTTGGTTCTCAAGTTAGAGTTCGGAAACGCAAATTGAACAAAGGCTGACTGTGACCTTGACCTTTGACCTATGTGACCCAAAAACAATAGGGCACTTCCTTGGATCATAAGCAACATTTCCATTAAGTTTCATGCTTGTAGGTCACTTGGTTCTCAAGTTAGAGTCCGGAAACGCAAATTGAACAAAGGCTGACTGTGACCTTGACCTTTGACCTATGTGACCCAAAAACAATAGGGCACTTTGTTGGGTCATAAGGAACATTTGTATAAAGTTTCATGATTGTAGGTCATTTGGTTCTTGAGTTAGAGTCCGGAAACGAAAAGGTCTACGGATGGACGGACGGATTGATGGACGGATGGACAGACAGACAGACATAGTGAAACCAATATACCCCCCTCTACTTCGTAGGTGGGGGGTATAAAAAGTTGTGCACAACATTTTCATAACAAATAATGCTGGTATTTCTTGAGATTAAATAGAAATAGCTTTTGTTCTTTTTACAATGTGTTTTGCATTGGATTATCAATTTGTTAATGAACAAAAGTTTTCTTTAATATTAAGCTAATTATTGTAGTGGTATTTTTGAATCACTTTAATTACCATGAGTTGGTAACTCAGTTCACATGAATGTTGTCTTTGCATTATGAATATTACAATTATCATCATCTCTCGCTTCCCTCGAACTGTCATATGAACTTCAACAGTGTGATCAGAAGAGTCAATAAATTAGCTTATTGTTATCAGAATGATTCTGTATTGTTATTGGTAGATTAAAACTTGGATATTGTGTATTTTTTTATTTTTTTTTCTAATTCCACATGTTGATGGCTCAGCACAAAACAGGTGTAACTGCCTTTTAATTATATAGGCAGTTACACCTGTTTCATACTGAGCCATCAATGTAACTTACAACTTCAGTGGAGTAACATAAAGTTCAGAAACAACCGCAATCAAATTGCATCATTAGCAGCAAAACCTCATCACCCCATGGTTGAATGATTCTTCCACAGCAGCACACAGACAGAGACCAATCAATCTACGGGAAATTAAACCTTCAGATCTTTACAGATCAATCAGTCATAGATTCTGTCTGTCTGACTCACAGTCTAGATTATCTCCCTTTATACTGAATTATTAATGAAACCATGACATTCAAAACCTATCCAATTGTTTACAAACCAAAAATTGCAGACATGATGGATGAAATAATAAATTGTTTCTCTGTAAGAATTTTTACCAATATCCAAATAATGTTTTAATTGGCTTTGTAAAGATTTTGATTATATTTTGAGCCCGAAATCTTTGAACGGCTTTCTCCTGAACCACTGGGCCAATTTCAGTGAAACTTTACCAGAATGTTCCTTGGTTGACCCTTGTCAAAAATTGTTCATGAAATTTTGATTGGTCCATAAATATGGGCATGACAGGGATGGGGCTGAATTTGAGTCTCCTCAGTACTGAATGGTAGGGCAGTGTCTATTCTCACCAAAATCTTGGAATTTAATCTCCCCTTCAACAATCAGGCAAATGTGAATGAAACTTTGCAAGAAACTTACTTGGATGAGTACCACTGGACCGATAAATTTCAGGTGAGCAATTAAGGGCCATTCAGACCCTCTTGTTACTAATTCCAAATTTTGATGGCTCAGCACGAAACAGGTGTAACTGCCTACAAACATATAGGCAGTTACACCTGATTCACGCTGAGCCATCGATGTAACCTGCAATTTTAGTGGAGTAACCAGAAACTTCAGATATAGTCGCAATCGAATTGCATCATTAGCAGCTAAACCTTATCGTCCCATGGTTGAATGATTCTTCCACCTCAGCACACAGACAGAGACCAATCAATCTATGGGAAATTAAACCTTCAGATCTTTACAGATCAATCAGTCATAGATTCTGTCTGTCTGACTCACAGTCTAGATTATCTCCCTTTATACTGAATTATTAATGAAACCGTGACATTCAAAACCTATCCAATTGTTTACAAACCAAAAATTGCAGACATGATGGATGAAATAATAAATTGTTTCTCTGAAAGAATTTTTGCCATTGTCCAAATATTTTACAATTGGTTTTGTTAAGATTTTGATTAAAGTGAACTAATGGTAAGTCGATGCTTTGGTAGGAATTATTGGATATTGCTTATGTTACTGCTCCAGCAAATAACAATTTAACAATAAATGTTAAGTGATATTTTTTTTCACTAAAGATATATGAAATACAGTTAAACTTCGGTAGCTCGAACACCTTGGGGACTTGACAATTTGTTCGAGAGATCGGTTGTTCGACCAATCCAAAAAAAACTGCAAAGGTAACAGAAGGCGGGAATGCGCCACATCCGGTAATACATCGTATCCGAATATATTTATATTTTTTTTGGTTCTTCAATTTCACTTTTTAATTCACTGTTTTTAGGTTTCTTACGATTGATCCACGGGATTTGTGTTTGCAAATGAATAAGTAAAAAAAAGGAGGATATAACTTTTGACTAAAGAGTCTTATTGTTGCATTCCCTTTGTTTACAAAAAGGCTACCATATTATTAATCCTGTTACGTATGCGGCCTCAATTGCAAGTGAAAGAAATAATTAATCAAATTCAAACACCGTCTAAATGCTGAACCTTCAACGTTTTCGAGTGTATAAATTTACGCCAGTCTTAGAGAAAATGTAGATCCATCTTAATTTAAAACCCAAAATTCTTAACGAGTTAATCGTTCGGACCCTTCTCGTCATACTTTCAAGCGGACGTCACGGGTCTGTATGTTTTTTGACATCGCTAAGTTAACTAGACGCCGATATATTAATAAGAAACAATATATAGTACTGAATGTAAACAGCAGATGGCCACACAAAAGTTAATTCAATTAAATAAAACAGTGTATTTTTCACGGAATTGGTAATTATAATGCACGGTGCATAATTGATAGTAATGTGTCAAAAAAGGATTACGAGTTGAAAAGTGTGAAAATCACCTATGACATCTTGTTATTAGCGATAGACCCTTTGTTCGAATTTCCTCAGGTGAAATATAAAGCATTTTTTACTTCCGGAATGAAGAATGTGTTCGAGAGTTCGACCGTCCTGCTGTACGAGTTTTCCGAGGTTGAACACAATGAATTATGAGCGAATTCTGCCGGGACTGAGATCCTTGTTCGAATTTTCCCTGGTGTTCGAGATTACGCCTGTTCGAGAGACCGAAGTTTGACTGTATCAACATTTTAAAATTACTCTTTACGAAACTAGATTTGGAAAGTTGTAATTGTTTTGGAACAATTGAGTATTTGATTCCAATTACCCACTTTATTTGAATTAACAAGAATGATAGATTATTGCTCTAAATCACTTAACTAAATAAGTTTCATCAAAGTAAATTGTATATTGTTTAACTGTTCTGTTCTACAAGATACATAATATTATTGTATAAGTCAAGGAAGTTTACTGCATGCATTTTTTTTTCAAGTTTAGTTTAAAAAATGTCATGCTACATGTAAATATTCACTTGTTTTGTATATGGTCAATTAATCTTATTTTTTTTTTGTCTCCCTTTTTAAAGATACAGTCAGATCTGTGTGAGCGGCCAACTATGCACAGCGACCAATCTGCCGACAGCGATCACTCGATTTCCCCCCGTGCAAATTCCTTCTTTAATTGCACTGTGAATAGCGTGATTTTATGAAATGCGGCCGGCGGTCACCTTAATTGGTCTAATTCCTACTGTATATCACACCTATACAACGGTCATCTGACAAACCACGCGACTTAATAAGTCGTGTTTGGAAAAATCGATAATCACCACTATAGTAAACAGCCGAAGTCGCTTGATCGTAATGTACAAGTTATAAACAACCAAGTATCAATTTAATCCCGTGTTGTCGATTAAATGACGTGTAATTGGCCATTATTATTTATTTGATCTACTTAAATAATGATAACTAATTAATGGATATGGAATTTCTCAGTTGTCGGGTCTCTTTAAATAAAATGATCTTGAGCATTACAGGTTGTTTACACATTTATCAAACTGATTTCTCGAGGTCTTTAAAAAGGACGAAAACCTGCTTTGATATCAATTCTTGCCATAATGTGGCTCTCTAAATGTAAGTTCCTCTCTTTAGAAGATCGTGTGAAAAAGGCGATACACATGCTTGAATCTGGACAATCTTCCAGGATTATTGATGAGTTCGGTGTAGGTCGTACGCAGGTCCAAACTGTGGCTAAACGCAAACGAGAATGTCTCTTCTTTTTTTATTAATTGATAATTCCTTATTCTTTTAATGACTAACACTTAACAAGAAACTTTGGGATTGCTTAGAAGTTGGAGAAGTCTAAAGTTTTGCGATCTGGTAATGAGATAAACAAAAGTGGTACGACAAAATGGCCGCCCGAAGGATACTGTGAACAGCAGCCAATCTGTGTACAGCAGCCAATTTGGCCCTCTCCCTTGACTGGCTGCTGTACACAGATTCGACTGTATTTTCTTTCAGAAACCACACAGCAGAGTGATATTTCCTGGCCACATTGAGAGGCTTCAAGACCTCATCTATCTACAAAATGCACAGCAAAGACTCTGTTCAGTCTGTGCAAAAGCAAAGGCTGGCCAGAAGCTTAGCTTTGGGCACATTTGAAATGCTGGAAATGTCAGGCACAGACTCAATTGTTACTCTATCAGTCTGATTTTTCTAGAACCAAACATCTAATACATTATTTCAATGAAGCAATCAGGGACCTGAGATATATTAAGATTATACAGTAATCCCCTTATTGATCAGGAAATTCAAATTCCAGGAAAACTTCCTAGAAACCTGACCTTTAGCTTTTGTCCACTAATGCACAAAGCTAGATTGGTTGTTGTTTGAAAACTGATTAGAATTATTTTCAGCATTAGAGAGTCTTCTATGAAAATCAAGTTAACATTTTCCAGATATTTGTAAGGAAACATTTTCCACAGATGATTCGACCTCATAAGATACCAATGACATCGAACCATTGTACCTGCAACCAAAAACTTTTCTTTGTGCTATACTAAAATAGAACTGTAGCTGATTGGAATAATACCACCCTCCCCAACAGTACTTTTTCCAAGGATTATTGCCATTATTGCATAATGTGTCACTGTAATAGTGCTATCAGTGCACGAAGATCAATTTCTGTTTTAATTAAAGTCTGAAAATATTTTTTGGGCTTTTCAATTACTTCCTGAGTTAGAGTCACACTGTGGAGCTAGATGAGACTGCTTATATGTGTAGGCTGACCTTTGTTTATACCTCCTGCTAAAGCAGGAATATTCAAGATTCAGCAAGACAAGGATTTATCTGGTACTTTGATCCATGCTTCTGTTGTTGTGTTGATCATCCAAGCTCCTAGATGATCTAGGTTATCAAAAATGTCTGCTGTAAGTACCAAAGATTTAATATTCACAGAAATTACAGCCAGTATTCCCTGTTGATCTCATTAGACAGTATGCCACTTCCTGACCTAGATGTCCACTAAATGTCGACCTCCATTAATTCTGTCACCATTTTCTGTCTGCGGGATGATCTAATGACAGGGACCGTTTTAACCCTTTCAGACCAAGGTTAAAACATAATGCAGTTTTCGTCTTGTCTCTGATCAAATTAAACATTATGGTCTTTTGAGGCTGAGTGTCACGCAAATTATCCATAAATGAGTGTTACAAAACTGAATTTCTGATATTTTAGATCGGAAACATTAAGTTTACAAAATCTGTGACGAAACCCTTGTCCATCACAGTAGAAATAAGAAGCCAGAGAAGAGGTTGAATGGAGCTTGTACTACTCCATCCTCTCTAATATCTACTTTCAAAGAGACCTTCAAAACTTTAGTGAATTATCTTGCTTTGACAAGGCATTTTGGAAATGACAATGCATCTAGTGAAATCATTTCTACTAGCGTTTTTGATGGACTATGATATCCTTTTTTTCTTTTTAAAATAGAGGCCAATTTGTCGAAAAGGTTAACCTTTTATCCACATATAACTGTTTTCCCCAATTTCAATTTCAAACAATAAAGATAATTTATGTCTGTAAATATATATAAACAATTTTAACCACTATTTTTTAAAATTGCCCTTCCAGGCTGTTCACATAATATTCCTGAACAAATTAGAATTAATCAGGCTGTAGTATCATATAAGCCAAAGACCTGCAAAAAATTGTGTGTAATCTGAAAATCTTCATTAAATCATAACCTTTTTGTCAATTTATTCATTTCATTTATAATAAAAAAAAAATCTCAAAGGAAATATTACAGTTTAATCTCTCAAAAAAGGAAATATGTAAATCAGTACTATACTCTGATCATATTCAAATGTATACAATTACTTTCAAATCATCAAATGACATGAAAATAGGTTAATATTTCAAATATACCAAAATAAATACAACAATACAAGGTGTTAATATCATATATAATTTTCTTGGGCATGGACATTTTCAACAGATGTAGCTGAAAAAGAACCATTTTGAAAGGGAGATAATTTTATCAACAACATAAAATTATTTAATTTATCACGACTAAGAAATGACACAGCAAACTGATTCTAATTTATTAAGTGACCGAGTAGCTGTATGATACCATGACATTTCAGTAATAGAAATTTTAAAATATAAGGGTCTGATGCTTCACGAGAAACTTTTGTAACAGGTATGTACATAGTCTATACCACCTAATTTTCCTAAATTTAAAACCAGAAAAGTTTAGAAACTACAAAATGTGCCACAGGCACAGATGCCCCACAAATACTTGATTTTTATCCATGACCCACTCGACCTTCAGCCATGACCTTGATTTTGGGCATATCCAGTAAAACTCTAAGCATGACACTAGTGCCTATCCAGGGGAACAACTAAGCCACTAAGCTAATCTAAGCTAAGCTTAACAACTAAGTTATTTTGATATTCATTGATTGATGTAGAAGTTATGCTCTGGGCAAGAGACCAACACAGTCACACCCACACACATGCACTTGCACATGGACAGCGGTAACTCCGAATGCTATAAATGGCAGGGGCGTAAAAAAGTACTTTCAGAATAAATACCAACTCATAATCAGTGCTTTCCAGCACTTTGATTTTTACACATTTTTGGCATGCTTTTTTATTCAGCATGACAAGGGTTAAGGGTCCAGGACATCAGAAACAAGCTGAGTTGACATTCTATTTATTCAGTTGGTATTGATTAAGGACAAACAGCCATTATAAAATTAGATCTCGGAATTGTCACCTAACTTGAACGTCTCTTCTCTTTGTGTACTTAACCAGACATTAACAGACTCTGACAGGCTCCTATCCTGATATTTAGAGAAAAAATGAGTCCAGTCAGTTTGTCCGCTAAAGACTGGAGTCTTTAACCATTCCCCAAAAATCCTAATTTTTGGTGCCCTTGAAGAGGAAAGCATTGGAAAGCATTTTGGGAAATGAAGAAATTGCTTGTGACTAGCAATTTCTTCATTGTCCACAATGTTTTTTTCCACAAAAGCATGATATTCTCAAAATATAATCAACTTAACCCTTTGCTTTTTTAAAATCCCTACTTTTTATGTGCCTGTGATTTTATGATTGAGAAAACATTGTGAAAAAAAGAAGAAATTGCTTCTGACAAGCAATTTCTTCTTTTTCCACACTATTTTCTATCCTTCAGAATGGTTTTTTTTTCAAATTAAATCCACTTTAAATTTTCGTCTGCAAAACCTTTGAATTTGGATAGGTCAAAATTTTGTAAAACAGGAAAGGGTTAAAATTGGCACCTGCATCTTCTTTGAACGAAAACCAGTCTAAAATGTTGTCTGGTTTTGGGTCTAAAAGAAATTAGCAGGGTTGATTTGTCCTCTTATGATCCAAAGGTCTTACATGATAATTTTAATATGATTTTACTTAAAGAATGATTGTTCACATGTCAATTAAAGTCTAAGCCAAATCTAGGTCTTCTATAAAGCTCAAAATGATGAATATCACTCTGACCCAGTAACAAGTCTTTGCCTTCAGGTGACATAATTATATTCTGTATAAGTTAATTACAATGGTCAAACTGATTGTGACCTGATAACATATTTCTACTTGGTCATCATTGTCTAGTCAGCTGTAGGTATAATTTTTTGCATGATATTTTTTTGTTGGATCAATCAAAAGAAAGTGTTAAGGAAAATAATGACATAATTATGTTCCTAAATTATGGAATATAGTTGTGTACAGTCAAGCAAATAAGTGACTTTTGATTTCATTGGTACAAAAATATTGGCAGAAGTACAAATAAAAGGGGTATTGCCATTATATCATTATTTCTCATTGAAACCCTATGTTGTGAGTACTCATTTGAATTGTCTCGTCGTGACGATTCTAATGACTACCCACAATATAGGATTTGTGTAAGTATTGTTGAAAAAGATTAACTTGAAATCCAAAATACCCCTCTATCTGTATCTCTGTTTGATAGCAAAACTGATCTTTCTTCTGTAGAAATTTACAAAACATGCCATATTGTTTTTGCAATGGAATACAAAGTTAAATCTTTCATCAGTCTAAGAACTCACATATCAATTATATGATTGATGCAAAAGGAGTTTTATGCCGCTTTCAACATTCTTTTAGTTATATCACGGCAAATGGAGCACCTAACAATGGATTCCTGGTATTTCTCTCATCAGTACAACCATCACATCCTTTCCTAGCCTCCAGCTGCTTTCTCACGCAGGTCTACTATTATCAACCCATTGGTGAGAGACAAATAGATGGAAAGAATGAGAGCCACAGTCGGGAATCGAACTTGGAACCTCTAGATTGACAGTACAACGCGCTACTGCTTGCGCTATGACAGAGGCCTGACATAGGGTCAGTGCAACACTATTGTAAGCATCTATTAATATATAGGCAATTGCAATAGTGTTGCACTGACCCCTCAAAATATAATATTGATGAAAGATTTACACTCATCAAATGTATGTAATAATCATAGAAATAACAAATAATACTATAATAGTACGCTAGTATGCACAAGAAAATCGGGTCAAAGTTCTCTTTGATCAATACAACTTTCCGACACAATAATTGTAATATATAGGTATGACAAATGAAGCCTGACACAAATTGTATTTGGATTAGCAGAAGAAATTCATTCACCCTATTTTTTGCCAAGTCAGTGTAAATTTAACAGAAACATCAAAAAGGGAATACTCTTTGCTCTCAGAGCTTGCTTGAAAAATTAAGAGAACTAATGAAAATGTAAAAGGCATTCAATATAGTAGCTGTTGTCAAGCTAAGTAAAAACCTTCAAACTTATTTACTTTGATAGTGCTGAAAGCATTGGATGCACTTATTGTGGGCCAACAATCATTTTTGAAATATAATTCTTTGTTTTTCTGGTTTAAAAAGGAAAATCAGGTGGTATAGGACTAAGATCAGGCTGCACACATGTTTGTCTTTACCTCCTACAAAAGCAGAAATATTCCAGGTTTAGCATGAATGCAGAGTTCAGTTAGCATGCATTTCTCATTGATCCTCTAATGTTGTGAATCTATACATAGCAATGTTCCTGAGATCTCTGACGGTAATCATATGCATTACTATAATACTTATGTCATGAATATCCTTTGCAAATCTTTTACCACAGACGTAAATAACAATAATCATTGCACTGTTTTGCAGTCCCTCAGTAATACCAATATGAGCCTTAGATTTACATACTGATGGGTCAATGCAACACTATTGTAAGTGCCTATATATTTACAGGCACTTACAATAGAGTTGCATTGGCCCCTCAATACTATACAGGCACTTACATTAGTCTTGCACTGATCTAAGTTGATTTCCTATAGAAAATGTCATCATTTTCTCATTTTTTTTTTTATCTTAATTTTTGAATTTTTAATAAATGCTCTAAATCAATGACCTCTATATTTGACCTTACCCTGTTCACCAACCCTTTTGCAAAAAAAATATATCTTTCATAATTTATCATTAAATATAATTTCTTGTGAAAGGAATTAAGAGTGAATGATCAATTGCGCAAATGCAAACGGTGAGTAATGCATTCTCTACTAATGAGAGAACAGCTTGTCAAAATAACACCTTGTCATCAATATGCAGAATGGTTGGAGTTTTGTTGTAAATAATCTCAAGCTTAAGTTTCTGGAATCACTCTGAGCCATGTCTTGTAAAATCAAATGCATTATAAAACTTTGATTGATCTGAGTAAAGTTTTTTTTAAAATGTAAATATTTCTCACTCAAATCCTATGTTGTGGGTAGTTATTTGAATCTTCTTGATAAGACAATTCCAATGAGTACCTTCGACATAGGGTTTGTGCTATGTTCAAAGCAATACTTTGATCTTAACCCTTGTCATGCTGAATAAATTATGGCTAAAAATTTTCATCAAAATCAAAGGGCAAAAAGCACTGAAAGTACCAACTGTAGGCCAATTTTTATTTTGAAAAACTAATCTATTGACAATACTGGTTTGAAAGTTAGAAACTGGTGGTGTAGACTAACATCAGACTGCTCATATGTGCACGCTGATGTTTGTCTATAATTCCTGCCAAAGCAGGAATATTCCAGGTTCAGCCTGACAAGGGTTAAATTCCATATACTCCCTCTATCTGTATCTTTGATGGGAGGTTATGATGTCATTTGTATTTTGAGCTCCATGTACATGATATCATATAGGATGATGTGAACTCGAGCAGGATAACATATTTTGGTAATGCCACTGTTTTAGTGGTTTGATTATCAATTGATAATCTATTGTTATTTCCCAAGTATCCTCCAAAACCAGTAAAGAACAAGGTGGAAAATTATCACAAGATATGCCTGTAGCAGTGCTGGAAATCCAAGTGTGAAAAACAACGAAGAAAAATAACTCAAAAATCAAGCTTGGTAGAGTTGCAGTTCCTGCACTGTATTCCATAACATTTCTGCCAAGTTTCCAGTCAATCGTACATAAGAGAACAGAGTTATATAGACAAAGAATTGGACATCCGCTTGCAAGACGCCAGATGTCTAGTCACCACGGGTGATCCCATAATATGTCCCATCTTTTGATGGGTTTATAAAAAATATTCTCCTAATAAGGACAGAACAACATGAAGGGTTAGATAACAGACAGAACTAGTTATCACCCATATTGATTTCAACACCAACAACATCTAATAAGAATAGTAATCTGCACGTCATGATTCTGTTTTTTCCAATCCTTTTTGGTATCTTTCATTTTTTCCTAGATGGATATCATTGTAGACAATCAATTTCAAAACATTGTGATTACACAGAGCTTAAGGGTATCTTAGATTTGCAATTAAAATATTTCACTTATTGTAGCACAAACCCTATGTTGTTGGTAATCATTGGAATCGTCTTGTCAAGAGGATTCAAATGGGTACCAACAACATAAGGTTTCATACAGAAATAAAGATTTTAGATTGGTTTTCACCCCTATTATCTGTAACTTTGGATTACAGCTGAATGTAGCTGTAACATGTATTTGCAACATTTAGATTGACAAAATTGCTTTCATCACCAACATCTGGTTAGAACAGTAATCTGCATGTCATGATTCTATTTTGTACAAGATTTTTTTTTTTTTTTTAATTCTCTTTCTTTCCATGATATACATGTATATTGTTGATGTGCAATCAAAATAACATACATTATCTTTTAACTATACAAATACCTGTGTGATAACATCCCGTATGATATTTTTTATGATATCACATGGTTATTTTTAGAACAATAATATAATGCGCTTATTTTTAGAAACTTGCATTTCAGTTAAAAAAAAAACCGACGACAACAAGACAAATATAGGTTATAAGATAAATATAATACATTCTTAGTGCATTGTATGAAAAAATATCTAACTAGGTTGTGAGAATTGATAATTGTCTCGGCACAGCCTCGCCAATGATCAATTCTCCCAACCTCGTTAGATATTTTTTCTCATACAAAACACTAAGTATGTATTATATATTTATACAGATTGTCTAAGCTGTAGTTTCAAAATTTGCATCACCCATATTGATTACAAGAATAGTAATTGGCAGGTCATGATTCTGTTTTCTTCCGAAGAGAATCCTTTTTTCAAACTTTTACTTCTTTAATGACATTAAGTCCTTTGCTAGCATTTCTGACAATTTCACATAAGCACTAGGCAAAGTCTCACATCAACCTGTGCTTCCAAAGATTCTGGGCCCGAGGTTATAAAACTTTTCTCAGGCTCAATTCAAAATTTTCTCAAACTTCAATTTGAGATTTAAGCCGTAATTCTGTTTTATTACTCATTTTAATGTATTAATATAAAAGATGATATTAATAAGTTGTTATATATAACAACTTATTAATATTATCTTTAATTTTTTTCATACATTTATTTTAATTTAAAATTTGAGGAAATTGAGCCTGAGCCTGAAAAGTTTTATAACCTTCGACCCTGATCAGAATCTGCACTTTGTGCTGACCCCTGCAAGTGCTTGTCAATAATGAAAAGCCATTTTCCATCAAAAATCCTTAACTCTGTGAAAAGTCAACGGATAGTAACCATGCACATATCTGCTTGATACTAATTAAATCTGGAAAGTTTGAATGAGATCCACCCATAAGTTGATGAAAAATTTGAGCTGACATGAAAAAGCTACAGACAGACAGACTGAAAGACGGACTGCCATATGGACCCTCAAATAGACTGACTCCTGTATAAGAACCTACAGTCTCGGTTAAAATCCCTGGAAATCACCGGGAATATAATAACATAAATTCTTACTCTATTATTTCTTCCTTTGGAGCTATACATCCTTCCACCATTTTCTCGACAACATGATCATGATCCTCTTTCGATACTTGCTCCTTCGAGATGAGTGGCATGTGATAATGCGGGACCATATTACTGTCGACCTTCAACCATTCATGGTTCTCGATCTCCCCAAGGTTAGCTCTGTGTCCTGGCTCTCTTTTCAACATCCAGGATATCAAACTGAAAATGAAACAAATCTTATATATCGCTTGTTCAATTCTAAATCTTAATTACAAGGTTTTAGAATTAAACTGCCAATATTTGTTAGAACATTCTTAAACCCTTGTCATGCTAAATAAAAATTTTGGGAAAATTGCATTAAAATCAAAGTGCCAAAAGACATGGATGTTCTAATTGAGAGTCATATAAAAGCTCATCTTGAGCCCTGGTGAGCTCAATATTTTCTCAATATAAGACAATTTGTACATCCTGTTCTTACAGCATCTTGATTTTAAAGCAATTTTGCCAGGATTTTTATTCAACAGGATAAGGGCTAATAACTGTTGAAACAATTTCCTGCTGCATAAGGAAGAAAACAATACTATAGACATTTGATGAAACATGCATTATCAAGGAAGCAATTGGGAAGAGTGACTAACAATTGACATTTCCAGTCAAAGTTTAAAATGTCATGGACACTTATTAATTTCTGGAAGGAACTTTGTAATGAAGTTGAACCCCCAATTTTTTTTTTCAAATATATGTTAATTATAGGCTACAAATTAACACAATCATTAATGTTTCACCTTGGGTTTTTGGTTTCATTTATGTACTCATAGTACCATATTTCCTGTAATAATAGCGCCATCCCTAATACAAGTACCCCTACATTGTTTACTAAGAAAACCCACTTCAAATGCCTTAATTTTAAGAACTTGTTGAGACTTCTCTAATTTGATGTGAATTTCATATAAATGATTGTTTAGAGGCAATTGACCTCAAATTAAAGGGAAAAGAGCTTAAAAGACATTAGTTTAATGATTTTTCCTAATCAGAAAATGCATACTGAATAAAAGCTCCCTGAGCTTGTTATGTATAGCTCCCGGAAGCATTTATTGGAGAAATACGTATTTCTTTTTTCAAATCTTAAGTATTTGTTCTTTTCTGCAATTTTTCAATGTCTTAACAAATATAGCCTCTAGAAAAAATGCCCCCCCCCCCCTTCTTACAGAAATGTGATAATTCTAATAAACCCCAAGCCTGTATCAGAACTTTTACAGTACATGTACACTGATTCCATTATTACTGAATTTGTGCATAATTACATTGAAGCCCATGATGTTAAAACTCTAAATTTGAAACTATCTCAATGTGAGATTTCTAAGGAATTCCATAAATATGAGATTCAGAATCAATTTCCAGACTTTTGTAAAAGGGCGCTTTAAGAATACGATGACATAATGTCACAAATGAAGGAAAAGTTTTTAATTAAACCTTAATTGGAAAGATGTAACAATCACTTCTGTGAAAAGAGAAGCATGTCTAACCAGTAATGGTTTTTGAACTAATCAAAGTTAATTAAACACCCTAAAATAGTAGTTACGGCAATATTTGCAGGCTGCATTTTCTTGCTTCCCTGTAAACAGAGCTATTTAAGTTTCCCTAGGTGTGAGAATATTTTCTGGTGCTTAGATTTGTAAACAGTCAAGCAAAAAGGGACCATTCAAGAAGATATTTCAAGAGTATACAGGTTCAGATTGCACTCATTGCGCAAGCTTGTAATTGTTCAAATACTTTTTACTTACAAATACTCAGAAGTTTTCATTATCTATTCTTTATGGGGAAACATGCTGTATGACTGTATTTCTCCTAATAAATGCTCACGGGAGCTATACATAACATGGTCTGGGAGCTTTTATTTAGTATGCATTTTCTGATTTAAAAAAATCATTAAAATTGATGTCTTGAAAGCCCTTTTCCCTTTAATTTGAGGTGAATTTCCTCTTAACAACCATTTATAAATGGTTGTTAAGAGGAAATTCACATCAAATTAGAGAAGAAGTCTCAATGAGTTCTTAAAATTTAGGCATTTGAAGTGGGTTTCCTTAGTAAAAAATGTAGGGGTGCTACAATAAGGGAGGGCACTATTAATTAGGGAAATAGGGTAATATTTGTACATAGGTACAAGTTTTGGTAATTTCATTTTCTTTAAAGTATTTACAATATCTATGCTTCCTTCTATGCGATCTCAGAAGGCTGACCAATGCTAAAATTTTATTTCTTGAAACTGTTCTTACATCTTGAATATTGAATAAAGATTGTATGTCAAATTAGATACATGTATCAACTTTTGTTGACCTATGCTGGATCTTAGTATAGCTTTTTATCAAATATCTATATCAAATAGATTGGAACCTTATCTTGAGTGGAGTCATTAGGACTTGTTGTATCTATTGAATCACTCAGAATAAGGCCTAAATCATGGAGACTAACAATGTTCAGTCATGATTATTCCCAGTATTTCACAAGCACAAAACCATAAATTTCGCAGAAAATCAATCAACCTAAATTTTTGAATAGGGAGAACAGAAATAGAAACGGGACATGAAATTTTGGATTAAGACAAAGCCTTGGCTCCTAGTCAACAGCATTTCTTGAACAGCTTGCAAAACTTGAAATTCGGTTACTAACTTTTGAATAGTTCCTTAACTTACTATCAAATAGTTCCTTGCTTGCCTTAGCTCTATGGAAGCTAAATTTCTATGATATAAGTCCATGTGGGAAAAATTACTTTTTATGCATGATGGGTGTTTGAAATTGTTTAAAAAATATTGAGAAGCCATGTTCTAGGTTATAACCTTGGCCCATGAAATTTAAAGCAAATCTATTTTAATATTAGGAGGGGTTTTGCAAAAAGGTTATATGAAGGCCCCTTTTTTTTAAAGAAACAGCATGATATTGTAAATAGGAATAATAATGTGTAAGGTTATAGATGAGGAACATTCTCTAGAGATTTCATGAAAATAACAGTCAATGATTCAAATTTCAAAAAGGGTTGCGTTAACAATTAAGGTTTATGGGACAGACATAGACAGAAAACACAGACAGGCAATCATATTTAACCCTTGTTATGCTGAATAAGGACCTATGGCAAAATTGTACCAAAATTAAATTGCCAAAAAAAATGGATGCACTTATTGTTAATCGGTCTTTGTTTTCGAAATAAAATTTTTTAACTTTACAGTATTAAAAAGAAAATAAGGTGGTAAAAACAAAGCTCAGACTGCACAATTAAGTGCAGGCTGATCTTGTCTATACCTCCTGTCAAAACAGGAATTTTCTAAGTTCAGCATAACAAGGGGTAAAATATAAACCAACTATAAATATCTCACCTTTGGCATGAGTTTGAGACATGTGCAGGTATTTTATACTTGCAGTCCATGATCATCGTCAAGGTCTCGCTATCGTTGGCTTCCCGGAAAGGAGGCTCACCACATACCAGCATGTATAGAATCACACCAAGGCTCCAAATATCTGAAAATAGTGGACATGCAAAGAGCTTGTGCTAGTTTTTGAAATTGAGGAGTCATTAACTCCTAAACCATGATATTCTGGGGGTCAAAACTCATTCTCAATGGGTCAAAACAAAGGCAAATAATGTGTAAAATTTTACAGGTTTGACAGGCGTGAATTGAACTTTTTTTATAAAAGAATAAACAGTCTCCTTCATATCTTTTTTATAAGGGATCCATATGAAGAAGCCAAGCAATAGATACTTATTTTCCCATCATTTTATACTTTTGACAAGTTCAACAGCTGTTTTGAACCTAAAGAATTTGCAGTCGAGGGGTCAATAACTCCTGAATTTTAAAAACTAGTATGAGCCCTGTAGGCAGCATGCTCAGCTTATTAACCTTTTTCTAGAAACTTAACCCTTGTCATGCTGAGCCTGGAATATTCCTATTTTGGCATGAGGCACTGCATAAACAAAGATCAGTCTGCACATATGTGCAATCTGATCTTAGTCTATATCACCTTTTTGTACCCTTTCAAGGCAGAGTTGTTCATGGCATTCATTTTCAAAAAGAAAGATTGCTGTTAACCCTTGGATTCCAAGACTTTCAGAACTTTGATATGAGTGCATTTCTGAAAAAAAAAGGATTTTAATTCAGCATAACTAGGGTTATTTTCATACACAGTCATTTCAGATTTTTTGACATCGAAAGAAACGGAAGACAATAATTTTAATTTCATCAAATCCTTAAATTCTCTATCCTTCTATTCAGAAACTATTTTTTTTTAACCCTTGTCATGCTGAATAAATTTTGGCTAAAAATTTTCATCAAAATCAAAGGGCAAAAAGCACTGAAAGTACCAACTTTAGGTCAATTTTTAATTAAAAAAATAAATCTATTGACAATTCTGGTTTGAAGTGAGGAACAGGTGGTGTAGACAAACATCAGGCTGCACATATGTGCAGGCTGATGTTTGTCTATAGCTCCTGCCAAAGCAGGAATATTCTGGGTTCAGCATGACAAGGGTTAAATAAAGTAATAACAAGTATAAATGGTGTCTTCTGTCCATAGAATAAATGGATCAAGTGGAGAGCTTTCTTTAAGTATTTAGGCACCCCCTAAGGTGAGTTTAGCCCTTGTTATTGACATTTCTTATCCTTCATGTCATAAACCACATGTAGTATGGAATATAATGAATGGCAATATGCTAATCAGGCTTAAAACCCATTATTTGTCAAAATGTTGTTTAGTTTATCCTGATTTGAACCTTCATCTCCCTTTCACATGAATTATCCGTTTTTATACCAAATACATATAAAATAATCCTGGAATAATTAATTTAGGAAATCTCAGACTCTAGCCTATTACTATATATTATTAGTATATGATATTTAAATAAGAAATCTCATAATAAAGAAATTAAGTTGGATGGAACAAAGTGACTATGTTTATGATCATATCATTTCAAATGAAATGGATAGGGGGTTTGGTTAGTTGAAGACAACCTGTAGATAACCCAAATTTTGGGGGGTATCTTTAAACACAAGTCTTGTGCTAGCTTTTGAAATTTAAGAGTCAATGACCAAGTGACCACAAAATTCATGGGGGTAGGGGGGAATCAAAAGTGAAAATCATTTGTCAGACCATTTATTCAAATATCATATTCTGGTCTTTAGTGAGATTCAATTCTGAATGAGACAAAAATAAATTTTGTCACTAACTATTCTATTTTTCAAACTGCTTCAAAAACGCTTTTGATCCCCAGAATCCCATATTCAAAGTTACCAACGGTAAATGACTCTTGATTACAATTTTTATAACAAATCCTGTTTATAGTAAATAAACTAAATCATGAACAAAACCAAGAAAAGGAAAAGAGTTGCATAGTGATGAGGTGGCTATTTTTAGGTGTTCATGAATGACATATGTCATCCTGTGTCTTCTTATTAATTAATTCTGCTGTAACAGTTGAGGGACTCCAATAATTTTTGTGGTGTAGCTAATTATGCAAGATTAACATAAAATTAGCAATTCATTATAAACGCTACCTAGCTTTTGTTACGAAAAAGAATTTAATTTAGAGCTCCTAATGCGTGACTACAACTATACATTGTACATTATATTTGAGTCTGAGAGCAAACTTAATTTAATGAGCATGTATTGGACAGACATTAAGCAGCAGGGCTCGTGTTTGACCCTTAGACCCTCAAATTTCTAAAAATGTCTTGTTTTGACCCTTATAAATTTCTCACAAGGGGGTCATCTTGACCCCCTTGTAAGAAAATTCTATGGGTCAAAACTTGGTTTTATCACTGAAATTTTCAATGAGATGTCTTGTATACTATTTAGAATTCTTCTTATTAACTTTTCCCTGTATATTATGACAAGAAACGGTCAATTCACACTGAACCTGTAAAGTACTACTCACAATTTGCCTTTTCTGTTGTTTTGACCCCTCTTATATGGGTTTTGACCCCCAGAATTTCGTGATTTAAGTGTCAATGACTCCTCAATTTTAAACACTAGCACGAGCCCTGAAGCAGTCTGGGAAGCCAACCAATAAATAAAGAAAAATACTCTGAACAGATTCTATGAATAAGTAGCTTTCTATAAAGCCTTAAAACAGGGTTTTGACCCTCAAAAATCTGAAATGATTCTATGTGAAAAATTGTTGACCCTTAGAAATTTCTCCTAAGGTGGTCATCTCTTGAGAGAAATATCTGAGGGTCAAAGCAGGATTTTATCACTCAAATTTTCCATGATGTATATGCAATACTAGAAATAGAGTTCTTCAGATTAATTGCCTAATTTATACCTTCACAAGAAAAGGTCAATTGACACTGAAACTTTCAAAATTCTACTCACAATTTGCTTTTCCTGTGGTTTTGACCCCTTACTTTCATTTTTGACCTCATGGATGTCATGGTTAAAGAGTCAATGACACTTAAATTCCAAAAACTAGCATGATCCCTGTACCGAAGACTTTGATCAGACTGCAAATGCACAAGCTGATCAGTTTTAATGTTGTTCACAGGTTTTATTGTTGGAAATATCATGCATTTTTTTTATAATTCATACTTTAAAACTGCATTTATATATGATCCCCTAGTGTTGGTCCTTTCTCTATATATAAATGTTCAAACTCTAACTTAAAACAGCAATTTCTTTGGCTTTATTACTTGCCCAAATCGACAGTTTTTTGGGCATCTTACCAGAAAAGGAATTTTATAGCTATTCAATTAACAATTAACATTCACTTATATTTACAGAAATCTATTTATGGAACTAGAAAGCCATGAATGGCTTGTGTCGCTCCACAGGCTTGAATTTCTTGTAAAAGCAAATCCAAGTTTTGACTAGATTTTTAGATATTTTGGCTTCTACTGATGTTGAAAAGATTTTCAAATTTTCCACTATTATAACATATATAGAGAAATGACCTCCGCCCATAAAAGACATATTTTTCTTCAAATCACAATAATTTTTAGCTGAATGAAAATGGATCACCCGAGGATCATACTAATGAAGTTTGATTGATATCCATCATTTAGATTCTGAGAAAATGATTTTCAAAGTTTGCACTATATAACATATAGAGAAATGACCTCCGCCCATAAAATACATATTTTTCATCCGATCACAATAATTTTTGGTAGACTGATAAAGGGTCACCCAAGGATCATTCATGTAAAATTTGGTTGATATCTATCATTTAGATTCTGAGAAAATGATTTTCAAAGTTTCCACTATATAACATATAGAGAAATGACCTCCGCCTATAAAATACATATTTTCCATCCGATCACAATAATTTTTGATAGACTGACAAAGGGTCACCCAAGGATCATTCATGTAAAATTTGGTTGAAATCCATCATTTGGATTCTGAGAAAATGATTTTCAAAGTTTCCACTATATAACATATAGAGAAATGACCTCCGCCCATAAAATACATATTTTTCATCCAATCACAATAATTTTTGGTAGACTGATAAAGGGTCACCCAAGGATCATTCATGTAAAATTTGGTTGATATCCATCTATTAGAACCTGAGAAAAGTCACTTCTTACCATATTTGGAAATTAGCCACGCCCATTAAATCCATGTTTTTCATTGGATCAAAATTTCTTGAACAACTTTGAAAGAGGGTCACCCAAGGATCATTTCTGTGAAGTTTGGTTGAAATCCATCCAGTAGTTTCTGAGGAGAAGATTTTTAAAGAAAAAGTTTACGACCGGACGCACGGACGCACATACGGACGGACGCACGACGGACACAACGCCATGACAATAGCCCCAGTGGCTTTCAGCCAGTGGAGCTAAAAACAAAAAAACTTCACCTAAATACCTCTAATTATCGCCAACCTCAAACAGTCATTTTGAGTCACTGACTATTCTAATAAACCTCTTGGTGATTATTAGAATATATTCGGTCATAATTCAATCAATTTCTTTCATCAATACCAATCGACTTACATATTTCATTCATGTGTAATAATAGCCAGACAATTTTGCAGGAAAATAACCAACTTACATAAAAAAAGTCAAACTACACCCATTTCATCTATGGATAAACAAATCAGATTGACATTAATTATTGCTAAGCATACATAACAGACATGTAAGCTTAGAGGTTACTTATCCGGACGTGTGCCTTAAAAAACTTTTTGTCTGATTACAGCACTCTGTATCATTTGCTCGTGACTCCTTGAAAACAAGGGTTGTAACAAGGATAGTATAACAATAAACAATTATGATCAATTAGCACACAACCACCAAGCATGAAGTCAGGTGCTCTACCAACCGCATTTATAGGGCATATATTTACTCCATTTACTTTAATTGGCACCTGATTAGCTCAGTTGGTAGAGCATCAGATTTCTAAACCATTGAAGTTCAACCGCATGGGTTTGATTCCCGGGCTTGCACACTAGCAAAACTAAATGTCTTTTGGATGAGACATTAAACCGAGGTCCAGTTAGATGCAGGGTCCAAAGAATTCAGAAAAAGGCACTTGTCCTGCAGGGCAAGTGGCTTGAAAAAGTAACTCGTCCTGGTTTGTCTGTCACTCGCCCTACAATAGGCCTAGGGATCGTTGAAGACCATATTTTGTGTCTGAAAATGTCATTTTGAATTGCAGACGAAACGAAAGTACAAATTTTTATGACATTCAAAAACATTGAACTCTGAGTAAGAAAAACCGGGTAAATGATCAGGACAATTGAAATATATCTCATTTGTAAACATACAATATCATGGATTTTTCGGGTAAAATTCAATGATTGTGGCTATATGCGACATAAGAAGTAGCAGAATCATATGAACAAAACAGGGGTAATTTTTTTTTTTTTCCGATATTTTCCTTGATTGTGAGATCGATTTGTATTTACGAAGTTCGGTTATATCATGCGAAAACCGGAAGTTTTATTTTTAGAAATCAAAGTACATGACTGTTTACAGTTCAAATTATTGCGAACTTCCATCACCGCGAACCTTTTTTAAGCGTCTTTTTTTTATTTTATCTATTTTTATCTTGACACTAGTCATAATGATTAAATGCGATTCATTCTTCACTCGTCCGGGAAGACGACTGCCTTAGAATTTCCACTCGTCCTCCGGGATTTCGTACTCCTAAATACGAGCGGACAAGTGAATTCTTTGGACCCTGAGATGGTCCTTTACACCAAGTATGTTGAAGAACCATGGCCGATCTCAGCAGTTGTTTCATCATGTATGCTGTTCTATCCCCAATAACAACTAACTGTCTTTTAGGGGAGTCAATCATATGGGCATGTGCTATAGTAGCCATGATAAATAAACGGAAATACACACACATTGGCACCCTCAAATACCTACCAACAGCCTGTGCATCATATGAATCACCAAGGAGGATCTCGGGAGCTGAGTATGCAAGTGATCCACACGAAGTTTCCAATTTATTTCCAGGATTGAACATGTTACTAAATCCAAAATCAGTCAATTTCACTACCTCCAGTTTCTTGAAAAACACCACATTTTCTGGCTTTAAATCCCTGTGAACAACATGCAGTTTGTGACAATAAGATATTGCCTCAACAATCTGTCTGAAATAATGCCTGGCTTTACTTTCCTCTAATCCATTATTATGCTTCATGATATAGTCATACATGTCACCTCCATCCCCAAGTTCTAGAATAAGGTAGAGTTTGGTCTGTGTGTCGATCACTTCGTACAATCGTACCACATTCGGGTGCTGAACAAGTTTCATGCATCTTACTTCCTGGAAAAGATGTGACTTAGAAACCTCATCTAATTTTGTTTTATCTATCACCTTTACCGCAACCTTTTCACCGGTAAATACATGTCTTGCTAACTTCACAACTGCAAAATGGCCTTCGCCAATCGTTTCTTCGAGATCGTACAATCCTGCGATTTTTCCATCAAAATCGCTTCTCAGTTTGCGATGGGGCATATCCGACATACGTCGGCTACCACCCTGCCTGTCCTTATCTCCCATCCTAGGAGATTAGTGGGAATAAACTGTCATTTCAAGTAGCAAAGTAGTTTGACACCTCCATGATTGGGATTTTCAATGTACACAAACCACTGCGCATGTTCTTTGCGCATTACGTTATGTCACGTGAACAAAATGCATTGAGCTTTTTGGAGATTCCCACGATAAATACTTTCGCTTAAGCGCAAGTTCGAAGAAAACAAACTGTAAATAAGAATCATTTCAATAAGATTTGCTTATGTAGCGAATTTATTGTAAGCGGTAATCTGAGGACGTTTGGGGTAATTTCAGTTTTCGGACCCTAGTCATTTCGACCATCGAATGTTTCGTACTCCAATACATTCGTACACTCCATTTAATCGCATTAAATATTTCCCTGGTCTATGTATAATTTCATATGTCTGTAAAATCAAGTTAAATAAGAATATCACGCCTGGCTTATTTTCGCTGTTTCTAGAATGATCCAAGATCTTTACCGTGGATATTGTCAGGTGACCAAAACCTTGTGACTACACTTTGATTGACAAAAAAGTATTCTTAACCTACCATTATTAAGCTATCAAATTATGAAATTCAGATAATGTTTTTGAAGAAATTTGAAAAAAATAACAATTTTCAGTTAAAAGAAAAGAAATGTTCACAGAAATAGGTAGTTGGGTCAACTTGGCCCATCGAATAACTAACATGGCCCAGTCAACTTGGACCCAATATGAAATTAATAGAAACTTAGATTTTAAACTTAGATTTTATTGCATGTAATACATATAAGTTTTGTTTAAAAGACAGTTATTCCTTACTATGTTTTTATAATATTTTAGAAATATGTTTATTTTATGTCTTTGATTATATAAAAACGGAATCATTGTTTGAATACATGTTATTGGTTGAATGATTCCCAAAATTCAAAATAACCCTTTTTAATTTGCTGATCATGCATACTTAAATTTCCCCAAAACTTAATGAAAATTGAATAATTTTGTAATTGTAGCAATTTTACTTAAAAGAAATTCAATAATGAAATGGCTTTGGCATAAAGTAATCTTTTGGTCGAATTACATTATACTTTGGGCCAAGTTGTTCATGAGCCAAGTTGAATGGCAACCAAATAGGCAGGGATCTGCCCAAGCTGCGCCTATAAGCGTTAAAAAATTGCAAACAGGGCAGCGTTGGCAAATTACAAGTACTCTAAAAAAAATTCTTTAATCCATATGACTTATGGTACGGTACCCTATCATTATGTCATGCTTTTATATTTGCATCTTAAAACTATTTGGGTGCCATATCATGTTCTCATGTTTCTGAGCAATGGATTTAACTTGTTGTCGAAGAAAACATTTGCTTGCATACCATAGCATTTTGAAAGTCATCTTCTGAAGAACTTTGTGGAATAGTCGAAATTGCTTATAACAAGCTATTTCTTCTTTTCCACAAAAATCTCCAATTATGAAAATTTAGACTTCTTAATTTCATATGATAATGTTGGGAGTCCAGTGGACTCCTTACTGACATCTATAGGCTAGTGTCAATCCCTGAAGAAAGCATAAGTTCATGGCAAAATTGATTCTCCTGAACACAGATTGGGTTTTAAAAGTCATGGTAAGGCTTCATGATTCCCTGATGGCGTAGATTCTCATGAAATCTGTCAAAGTAAAATTTTGCCAGGTGAACACCCAAAATAAATAACACAGATAATCATGAAAATAAAGAAAATTCGTGTTTCATGTGTAAGCCCATTGTAAATCATTGATTAATGTAACTGGTTAAATTACAAAAAGAAATTTATGTGACTTGGTATTTGTGTGTTGAAAATAAAAAGAGAAGTACATATGCATTTACATTTGTGCTTGTAAGAATTCAAAGACCAGAATGCTTATGTGTCATGCTGCACACAAAAGAAAAGGTTAAAGAGCCAATCAGTCCAGTAAGCTGACTTATTAAATGATGGCATTATACTGGCTGGAAACCCTTTGATTATGCATGGAAAACTATTACATATTGGTAGAGCTCAACATTTTCTGAAGTGGCTCACTTTATTCAGATCCATTTCATTTGGCCTCGTGGATTTGATTCATAGGCAGATCACCTAATCAGACCTAAGTTTTCTTAACACTGATAAGGTGAGAACGTCTTTCAAGTTAACCTGTATAAAAAATAGATATCAAAGATAAATGCATACTCTAGAGGGAAGAAAATGCTATTGTTAATGGAGAAAATGCTGGGTTCCAGCATTTTCTTTATTTATAATAGTGTTTTCTAAAAATTCATCAATTTTCTACAGATAAGTTCATTGTTATCCAGGACAAGTAGAAATTCATCTTTTACTTGTCCATGGACAAGTAGAGAAAATTCATATTTCCGCACCCCTTCTTTCCAAATTCTAGCTTTAGTAAGAGTCTCAGTGCCCTGTATTAGAAAAACAAACCTGCAATTGCAAGATTGAACCCCTCTTGTAGAGGGGTCATTGATCCACCACTGGCTAGGCCTTCCCTGGCCATTGTCATTATCGCCGAATGTGAAAATGAAATGAATATGGTGATAAGAAAATGAAATTGGTGAAATGACTGTCGACAAACAAATCCAAACTTTTACCCCTCCGGCAATTATCTATTTTGACGTAGGCTAAGATTAGAAGTGCAATATTGAGTATACACACTCGGGGGTGATTAGCTATTAAGCGAGGTGAAAGGTACAAGTTTCAACTAATAACCTCTGTCTCATGAAATATGGCTTATGGCCATATCTGGAGTATGGTAGACCACAGTGGTAGGCATTGGATTTATGTATGCTATGAGCCAGCCTGAATTACTTATCCATAGACGTTGTGGGTGGAGTCTGACTTTCAATAGCTATTTCCCCACAATATAGTTGTCTGATGTTTTTATGCAGTAGCAGATTTGTATTGACGAAAGTGGTTGATTGACTCACTATAAATAATTGACATTTCAATACAATCTCCTCTCAACCATTTGCGCCACAAAAGGAACATAGGATTTTATCAAGCAAAATTTTTAGAAGAAAAATAGCTCCAAATTTGCCTCCTAAAATCCAAATTTGGCTCCATTTTTTTTAATTGGCAATAAGAAATTTCAGTCTAGAGAAGGCCCTGCAGTGACTGGTGAATGGAAAGTCTTTAAAAGTGAAAGTGGTCCAAATATCCATATAGGATGCTTATAAATCCATGTATTTTAAGTACAGGACTCATAAAAGTTCTGTATTATTTCTGTTGTATCGAACTATAACAGCAGTAACTGAGTTTCCTAATGAAATAAATTGAGAAACTTTGGTTAAGTTGGTTATCACTGTTAAAGTTTATGACTTCTGAAACATTGTGGAATTATTACAGGTCAACTACCTTAAGCTACAACCAGGCTGGAATACACAAAGATTTTCATTATACGGGGTAGATCTATTTAAATCAGTAAAATTTGAAAAAATTTGTTCATCATTACAGAGCGTAACAAAAAAGGCCATGTTCTGCAGAGATGGAGTTGTATCATCCAATTATCTGATAGAGTTTCTAGAATTGCTGCCTAGCTTCTTTATGGAGTTTTGGTGCTAAAAAGATATGAAACCAGGGTATCCTCTGTGAGCATAGATTTAATTATTGATTTTGATTCTATTTCAGATATTTTGTAATCATGTCCGTATCTCATGGGGAGGTAGATGCACCAGCCTCTGACAAACCAGCTTTTCTGTCACTTTTGACAGGCCAGTGGATGGACATTCCTGAACAGAGCAAGGTATTGCAACCAGCTGATATATATTCGTCTCTGCTGGGATTCGAACTCAGGACCACTCTGAGCAAGTGCTCTACATTGTCCCTATAAAAGCTAGCTTATACTGCAAGGCGGTACAGAAGCCCTTTATACTTAATACTGCTACTAACCTCCCAGCGTCAATTAAGATTCTTCCACAAATCTTCTATATTAAACATCATCAACTACTTTATCACAAAATTAATACCTAAAGTGGGTCATTTACTGTGGACGTCAAATGTTACTAGCTTATAAATACTCAACTCCATCAGGATTTGAACCTGGAACCTACCATTTTGCTATAAAAGCTAGCTTGTACAGCAAGGCAGTACAAACACCCCTTATACATAACCTGGCTCCAGTATTAACTCTTAACACTTAACTAGGATCAGAAGAAATTAGAATACTCACATAGATTGAAGACTTCTATTGTTTTTGGTCCTTTTATTTCAGCAGAATAACAGGCAATTAATGGACACAGGTTTTGTGAGTCTGAGATTCACAAACCAGATGGCTTGACTCTCAAAACTGTATGATTCAAGTTCTGTTGACCCCTGTGGAATCAACTTCAACAAAAGAATTGAAGACTTTTTGAAACAGTCGTCAATTCATTTCTGAAATTGAGCCTCAAATATATGTGTATCTGTCCAGTACATTCTTAACCTTTAACCATTGGATGAATTACCAGTAATATTTTGCTTTAAAAACAAGAAAAGGTACTTTAACTTGAATGCAAGACTGAGTACTGTTTTACAAGTAAGTAGGGTTTTCAATTACAATTTTAAGCTATCAGGGTTATGGAAGCAAAGGCTGGGATTTTGGTTTATTTTATTTATGTTTTTTGGGGACAGTGGTGTATAAGTGCAGCCTTTAAATATGACTATTATTCACAATTCTATATTTTGAATTCTACCTAACTTTCAGTATGGTAAATGCAGATCTGTGACAGAATTCCAAAAAGAGACGAGAATCGGTGAAGGAACATATGGTATTGTCTGTAAGTTGGAATTAATCTCTACCTATTAAGTAGTGGACCCATAATGGTTCTGCTACCTTTCACTATGTTGACCGAGGTTTCCTAATGAAATCATTAGGAAACCTCAGATGTCACTGTTAAAGTTCATTACTTCCGAAACGTTGCAGAACTATTATAGGTCCACTACCTCAAAATGAGATTTCAGATTGTACATGTAACTTAATATAAACTGAAAAAAAAAGAGAGAATGATATTATACATCTAAACAGGTCAGTGCAACACTATTGTAAGTGCCTATAGATATATAGGGACTTACAATAGTGTTGCGCTAACCTGTTGAGATGTTTATCAATATTGATACATAGTAGCTCTTACTCGAGCCACTGCTTTCATGAAGCATGTGACAATTTGCATATTATGATTTTGTGGCCTTGTGATTAGTCCAGGAAAAAGGGGCTTTGTTGAAAATTTTCTCATATTGTGAGTCTGGCACTCTTGTTCCCTTATTATTTCACTGTAAATCGATGACTCGGCACAAAACAGTTGCAACTGCCTATAAACATATAGATAGTTACAGCTGTTTTGGGTTGAGACCTTGACTCGTGTTGAAGGTACAAAGCTGTAATAATGATTATATAATGAATCATTATACCAGCTTTGTACTTTTCAAATATATAATATATCGAGGGGTATAGGTACTTACAATAGTTTTGAGCTGACCACTCATTATTTGGTGTGAAGGCACCTCTAATGATCATGGCTTGTGTTTGACCCTTAAACCATGGTTTTGACCCAAAAATCTGTAAATATCTTTATTTAACCCTTAAAAATTATCCCGAGGGGGTCATTTTGACCCCCTTGACTCTGTGGACAGAAATTTCTAAGGGTCAAAAGTCTGTGTCATCCTTCAAATTTTCAGTGAATGATATTATATTCTATCATACGTTTTACAAATTATTTGCTTACTTCATAGCTTTCAAAGAAAGGGTGAATTGACTCTCTAAACTGCATAATTATACTCATGATTTGGTCTCTCTTTGGTTTTGACCCTTTTGAAATCAGTTTTGACCCCCAGAATTTCATGGTTTAGGAGTCAATGACTTTAATTTCAAACACTAACATGAGCCCAGATGATACTAAGCTGATAATGAAAAGACTTGGGCCATCTGACAAGGTCAAGTACATTTATTAAGGTCATACTTCAATGTCACTATTCTAACAACCACATCTTGTTTCAGATAAAGCTAAAGACACTAGGATGGGGGTAACAGTTGCTTTGAAGAAAATAAAGATGAATATTGGGAACACAAAAAATGGTATGATAATGAATTCATTTGAAGAAGTAGCATGTTAAATGAAAACAAGGGTGCTGGTCTATTGTCAGTGTGTGCATGCTTATTTGGTTGGCTCACTGCCAAAAACATGTAAATACCTATAAACAATAAACATGTATGCAGCTACAATACTTTTGTGTCGTGCCATTGTATGGTTTCAATGGGTTTAATTTTTACTTCTTGAGGTAGTGAACCCATGATAATTCTGCGAAGTTTCGGAAGTCATGAAACTTAACAGTGTTAACCTTTTTGAAGAAAAAGTAAGCTGCACAAGATATGTCCGTTGATTGACTGGCCGTCTGGAGAGATATTTTTCTCATTGTTATTCTCTTTGAACATTGTGAAAGATCATGAGTTCCGAAATGTTGCTAACTATTACGGGTTTACTACCGAAAATTGTGGATTTCAGTTCAACCTTTTCATCCTGGGCATATTCACAAAGCTTTGGTAGACTGTAAATACCAAAATCTGCCTGAATAGAAGTGAAGTCGGATCTTTGCCTACATCATCTGCAATCTTTAGTACTTATATATTATTGTATATTGTCAATATTGTACCTCATTGTACTTGGATGAAAATAAAAGATATGTTCTGTTCTGTTCTTTAAAATTTACATTGGAAACATTTGAGCTAGACTGGTTGAAATGTCACAAAAATTGACAATTTTATTGAAACCAAATTAAGATAACTCATTGATTGCAATTAAAAGTTACCATTGCCTTTCACATGTATGGAATGGTTTGAATCCAAAAAAAAGCATTATTTGTGTAAGAAAAGTAATGAAACATTTAAAAAAATATTAAAAAAGAAATGGCTTTGATGACTTTGAATAGGGATATATAATAGAGGGCTAAATTTTAGCTGATATTTGGGACTGATTGAACAGGGAAATTAACAATATTGCTTAATAATACAGTCAATATTGCTCGAGCGACCACATCTATTAAGCGACCTATTTTATGAAGTGACCACCATAAAAAGTCCCCTCAAATTCTCTGAAAAAGAGGACATTCTTAACGAAAAATTGGTTATTGTTGAATCTTATGTTGTTGGAACCCATTAGAATCATCTCAATAAGAAGATTCTAATGGATTCGAACAGCATAAAATTCAGTAGAATGTGACCGACAATCTATAAATACTATCGAAATAAACTGTCACATTTATCACGGTATTTCTTATTAAGCAACCATTTCCATATATGACCGCTTTGTGGTGGTCCCTTAAGTGGTCGCTTAACACAAGTTTCACTGTAGTATGATTTAGAAAAAACAGCACATAAATAATGACTCAGTCTATAAGATGTCTTACTTACCAATGCCTCAAACAGCCCCAAAGATATGAAAATAAACCAGCACAAAAATTACCTTATTTATTGTTTTTAAACTCTTTTAGTAACTATTGTCAGGTTTTGCCATCAGCAGTTTGAGAGAGATCAACATATTGTTAAATCTACGCCATGAAAATATTGTACAGTTGAAGGAAGTTGTGGTTGGAAAAAGTCTTGATAGGTAATCTAGGAGAATTTGTACAGAGGTTTGTTCGTTAGAGTAATATTCTAAAGATTCTTATTAAGATTTTTAAGATAAAGCGTTCGGTAGAGCGAGATTTTTAAGCAGCTACACAACAATCTTAAGATATCTCTATGAGGAAACAAAGATGGATTTGCATTGGCTTAAAACGAGTAGTCATGGTGACGTCAAATATTTTCACTCAAAATATGGAAAATCGTTCATTTCTACGTCTTAAAATTCTCATTAAGATGGATTTTTCATTTTACTCTAACGAACGCACCTCAGAAGTACAAATGAGCCTATGTGTGACATTTCTAACAATTTTACATGTGTGAAACATCAAGACTCAGCTGCACAGTCTGAACAGAGTCTTCACTATGCGCTATATAGATAGATATGGTCTTATTGCCCCTTCAGGTGGCCAGCATACATTCCTTTTGCATATTGTCATTGTCTATACTACTCAACGGATGTATATCTCGCGCATGTGAAATTGTTGGAAATGTCACACACAGGCCCAAATAGTATTTTGACATGTTTTATAGCCAGTGACCTCCATAAATTAAAATCATTCCATTAACCCATAACTAGACAACAAAATTTTGGACTGTTCCATTTTCTGATAAGCAGCAGTATATAGCTCAGTGGTAGCGCATCAGACTTTCATTCCAAAGATCCCAGGTTTGATCCATGATGATGATGGAACTCATCCTTTCTGATTATTTGTCTCCCACCTAAAGGATGATATTAATCATAGAAATATGAGGGATAGCAGCTGAAAGCTAGGAAAGAATGTAATGGTAGTACATGTATATGTACTTTTGAGAGAAATAGCAGAACTTCATTGTTAGATGTCCCTGCCACTACAATATGACTGAAAGATTTTTAAAGGGTGTTAAACCCCATACTAACAAACAAACAATTTCCAAGAAGTTATAGTCAAAATATGTATTTTGTTGAAGAAGTTTTGAAAATATTCCACCAACAATTTGCTGTGCTTTTAAAAGTCCCAAAACATATATACTATTGGCATAAAGATTAGAATATCATATTAAGAATTACTAATTGAATGTGTAGGACTCCAAAAGTGAAACCTATCTTATGTGATCAAACATAAATTGCAACTTATTTCAAATCAGATGAGTGAGTAACCATTCCAAGGGTAAACTAATTGATTTTTTCACTTACATATGCAATGAGTATGTGTTTTTGAAACTCCCTTGATCTCTAATTGCGAAATCACAGCAAAATATCTTACTGGCCAAAACACATCAAATCTCTTAAAGTAACACTACACCAATAATAATTCGATTTTAGTTGTGTAAACATTCCTGCATTCTGATAAGCTGAAAAGTTTTGTTTTATTCCCCAATGAAAACATTTTTTAGTTGGCAGCTGCTTTGTTAGCTTCCGCAAAGCCTCTTTTTTATTTGTTTTTAGATGACTCGTTTAATAAGTTTGGTAATAAATGACCACATATTCAATATCCTCTATGTGTTGTGAATTCTGAATACCTTCTCCTGCAGCTGAGTCTTAAGATGTTGTCTAAGATTCTCAACAGCTAGTAAAAAACATACTTAACTTTAAGTCAGTGGTATATATAGAGGCAAACAATGTTTTAACTGTTGTGGCAACAATGAACTAGTACCAGGGATAGAGTTGATCTCCAAAAACTCAATCTTGATGTTTTGAGGCTCCCTGAGAGAGAGAGAAGCAGTTGGTTAATCCCACTGGCTGCTACCCATTTCTACAGCTCGGTTGACTGGTGGTGGCTGATCATTGATTTACCCATAAACACACCCTAGAGATATAGGGGCCCAAACTACAGACCTTCAGGACACAAGTCAAACACCTATACCACTCAGTCATCAAGGCAGTCAAAAATGGGCATTGGTATTTGTGTTTGATTTTCTTGTAGAGGTATTTATGAAGGTATCTAGTTTTCTCTATATTGAATCATTTATTTTTCAGTGTATTTTTGGTGATGGAATACTGTGAGCAGGATTTGGCCTCTCTCTTAGACAACATGCCTTCACCCTTCTCAGAAGCACAGGTTTGTAAACATAGCTACAGATAGAGAGAGTAAAACAGATATTACATCTGGGCCCGAGGTTACAAAACTTTTCTCAGACTCAACTGAAAATTTTGCTCAAATTTTGATTTTAAATAAATGTATGAATATAAAAGATTATATTAATAAGTTGTTATGAGTATTTAAACAGATTTACAGCTTTAATCTCAAAAGGAAATTTGAGAAAAATGTGAATTGAGAATGAGAAAAGTTTTATTGGTTTAAACCTATTTAATTTACATCGATTGGGAAACAAGTTCTTAAAACTTAGATTAATCCCTGTCTATTCTGCTTCCTGGGAAATTCTACCAGTACTCCCGCCGTTTGCATGGGCCAATGAAAGAACCAAGATCGATAGCCGCTCCCGGGAATCGAACTCAGGACCTTTGGGTCAAGAGGCTGACACTCTACCTCTAGACCATGGACACCATGGAAAAGTTTTATAGCATTGGGCCCTGGATATTTCAAAACTGCTATGATAAACTATAGGATGATGGTACTCATTAGTATCGCCTTGTGGACTTTTAGATCTCACTTTAGACTTTGGATCTGACTATTTCAACTACACTGAAACAAAACCTATGTTGTGAGTACTCATTGAAAAAATCCTGTTAAGACTTTTCAAATGAGTACCCACAACAAAGATTAACATTGAGAAATAGCAATTTTAGACTTGCGGTTCTCCTTCTTAAAAAGATCTCTGTGTAAAAGAGGAAGAATTTTTCCCCTTCAGATTTTGATTTTGAAACCTAGTTACACATCTGCAAATTATGCTTTGCCTTTTTACTGAATAATTGACTAAGTTTTTGATTTCATGACTCATTTTAACTTAGAAATTATTCTCTTCAGTTCTTAGCATTTAATTAACCAAGCAAGAAAAGATTTGAAATATTATAAACTGCTTTTTTTGAACTACTTTGTTTTCAAGCAGAAATAAATCTTTGTGTTACTGAATCTTAGGTTTATTTTTTGTGAACAACAAATACAACTTCAAATGCAATCTTTATTCCCTTTTGCCACATCTTTCCAGGTGAAATGTATAATGCAGCAATTGTTTAGAGGTCTTCGATTTCTTCACGAAAACTTTATTATTCACAGGTAAGGCTTGTTTTCACTGCATTTTATAAATTGATGGCTGAGCGCGTATGTTTATAGGCAGTTACAACTGTTTTGGGCAGAGCCATCGAAATGAACCTGTGTGTGGCATTTCCAATAATTTCGCATATGTTGCCCATCACTCAACAAAAGGACCATCTGGGAACGCTGTAAAATGAATATTTGAAATGAGATTTGGTCCAGCATTGATCAACCAGAGGTTGCATTTCAAAAATTCTTTTTTGACATAATTATGTGAAATTAGAAAAGGAAAGATTCATTTTTCAAATTACTGTTTCATTGAACAAACATTAAAAGTTTCTTATGTACTGTGTTGCTGTCAGCACTGCTCAATGTCTGATGTTCATGCTTATCGGAAATTGCTAGGTCTTCATCGTAAACTTTGGATGATAGCTACTCTCTTTTCTTGATACCTAGAAATCAGTCAAATTTTAAACACTGACTATCCTTTATTAGTTCCTTTTAACAGAGTGAAATCCCTTTATCAGGAGAATCATATTTTTCACATAATCCTCTATATCCCTCAAGGTAGTCAACTCGTAATAGTTTCACAAAATTTTGGATGTAATGAACTTTTAACAGTGTTAGCCGAGGTTTCCTAATGATTTTCATTAGGAAACCTGGGTCAACACTGTAAAAGTTCATGTGTTCAGAAATATTGCGGAACTATTACGGTTCTACTATCTTAAGACAGTTCCTTTTCAATTTCATTTATTTGTCTAGTGCAATTACCCTTGAATATTTCCGATATTTTCAGGGATTTAAAAGTTTCAAACCTTCTGATGACAGACAAAGGCTCAGTGAAGATTGGTAAGAAAAACACTTTTTTAGAGATTAATCCACACTGATAGGCACAGGTTCTTCTTTTGAAATATTATTTTGCAGCTAATCAGTACTACAATTTAAGCCACTTTCCTTTTTATGCCCCCGTATCGAGAGATTGGGGGCATATTGTTTTACTCATGTCCGTCTGTCTGTCTGTCCATCCGTCTGTCTGTCCAAAAACTTAACCTGAAAACTTAACCTTGCCAATATCTTCAAGTCTATTCAAGATACAAAGCTAATATTTGGCATGATGATAGATCTCAATGATCCGCATCCGCTGGTACCAAAGTCAAGGTCATGTGACAAGGTCAAGGTCATCTGTCAAGGTCAAACCTTGAAAAAAATGCCGTTCCGGGGTCATTTGTGTTTCACAAACACATCTTGTTCATAACAGTTAAGAAAAGATATTTCATTGATGATGCCACCTAGCTTAATTATAGATCATTATTGGTGAAAAGTTTTGGATTTTGCTCTATTTTGTAACTAAGGCACCTGTTGTACTATTTCCATTGAAGTGGAATATCTTCTGCTCTGTTTTTATGCCCCTACATTGAAAGATCGGGGCATATTGTTTTACTGTTGTCTGTTGATCCTCAAAAGTTAATCAAAATACTTAACATTGCCAATTACTTCAAAGCTATTCAAAAAACAATGCTCATATTTGGTATGATGATAGATCTCAATGGTGCACATTTATAGATACTAAGGTCAAGTTTATCTGTCAAGGTCATTTATCAAGGTTAAAATATTTTCGAAAAAAAGCCGTTTTGGGGGCATTAATGTTTCACAAACATGTATTGTTGAAATCATTATTTTAGAAAGTATCAAGTTGACCCTTTTCTGGTCACAGATCATAATTTAATTGTTTTGGTTTCTTTTCAGCTGATTTTGGTCTGGCCCGGAAGTTTGAGATGCCATCCAAACCTATGACGCCTTATGTTGTTACATTATGGTAAAGTAGTTTTATCTTCAGTGTCATATTAGGATGTTTGTATATACTTTTACTACGGCCCATTGTGAGAAAGTCGTAGATTTTGCCAGTTTAAAAATTTGTTGGCCCCTTTTAAAGTATATCAATGAATATAATGATTTGAAATGAATAAATAAATGATTGAATAAATAAATAAACATTTTTGAATTACAATATCTTGACATATATTGATCAGCACTGTTTGTATTCACTACTTTCTAAACTGAATTCTTATCCTGCTAAATTTTGTTCCAAACAAAATGCTATTTTTAAATTTTAACCAGTGTAACTAAAATTTTTCCATGAATGATAAAGTAAAAAGCAGGCAGTTTAGGCTAAGATCAGACTGCATGTCTATGCAGGCTAATCTTACCCTATAGTGTCTGCCAAAACTTTGCATACACTACTGCAAGATCAACCATGAATTAGCCATGAAAAATTCATGGCTTGAGCCATTAACATCACCCATTAAAAGCGACATTGTGCTGGGCATTAATTAACCATCAAGATGCCATGAATTTAACATTAAATTATTTTAATGGGAGAGTTATGGCCATTAAAGAAGTCATTCATGGCCAAAAATGGAGAAAGGACACCATTAGATTTTAAGGAGTAATTACTGGGGAAATAATGACCATTACAAAAATGAATATTGATGGGCATTGATTTTTTAATGGTAGCCATTATTAATATTAATGGTAGCCATGAATTTGTATAATTGCTAAATTCATGACCCATTAATATTTTTCATGACACATTTTAATGGGCAGTGGCCATTAAAAGCGACATTGTGCTGGGCATGAATTTAGATCAATGGGCAAGAATTTTATTTTCACAGCTATACCATGCCCATTATCCATAAACCCTGAAATAAATGTAATGGGCATTAAAAATAAAATGACAAATTAATGGTCAAAATATCTGCCAAGTAATGGCCATGAAAAAGTACTTAACTTTTTTTAATAGACGAATTATGCCCATTAAAGTTTACCCCTTAAATTTTGTAAATGGGCATTAAATTTCTAATGGCCAAACAATGGGGAGAAAATACCAGTCTTGGACCAAAATTGATGGCCATGGAAAATTTAAATGCATATTATTTTAATGCCCATTAATACAAATCATGCCCATTATCTTTTCCCTTTAAATGTTGGTCATCTTTAGTTTCCTATAGGGTTGAAAAATCATACATACGAATCTACAAACATCATACAACTTGACAGATCTTATTCATACAATTCTACTATAAAATTGATGCAACAATGTTTAATTGGGGTTTGAGTATATTTGCACAAATGATTTATCGCTAAAATCTTAAAAAAATAAAATCTGTTTTCCAATTTTTGCAAATTCGAAGCCTTCAGTTAAAATTTGTCTTATATTTTGTTAATCAATTGTTTTAAGTCCAACAGTACAAGATTCTATTTAAAATAATCAAATTTCAGCCTCTTACATACCTTCTGCTTGCTATTCTTCTCAATTTACAAGAGAATAAGGCAAAAACATTTCAAATGGAAATTTCGTTTGAAAACAGCAGCCATGGTGGATTTCCATAGACTGGATTCACGGTCACTTTTAGACTGGTTCTCTTGGCCATGACTTTGTTTAATGACTTATTCATGGTTTGTGTCATGGGCATGAATCAAAATGAAAGTAGTTAAAATTTTAATTCTGTATTTAATTTCTCATTAATTAATACCCATTTCAAATAATGTAATTGGCAATGAATGAACTGATTTAGAATTCAACAGCATATATGAATGGCCAGAATTTATTGTCGGAATTTTTTCAATGCCAATTAATGACTTGATTTTTTTTTTATTATGGCCATTATTTATCATATTTCATATTTGATTATCATCATTTATATGGGTGATAAGCTTTAATAAATGTTCATGATAGTAACTGAATCAAAATGAAAAAAAAGTTAAAACTTTTCTGTATTCCTTTCATCCCCATTTAAAAAAAAGTTAATGATCATGAATTATCTGAATTCAGATTTTTGTCACGCAATGAGTGTTTTATATTGGCCATTATTTGTAACTGTTTTGTATTTAATTGTCATCTTCAGTGGTTGATTGATAGGCATGAATAAATGTTCATGGTAGTTAATGGACATGATTCAAAATATAAAGAGCAAATGTTTTTTTGGAATTTTTATAATGGCCATTATTTGTAACATTATTTGTAACTGTTTGGTATTTAATGGCCATCTTCAGTGGGTAATGATGGACATGAATAAATGTTCATGGTAGTTAATGGGCATGAATCAAAATAAAAGAACTTTCAAAATTTTCAGAATTTCTTTGATCTTATTACAATCAAAGTTAATGCCCATGAATGGTCTGATTCAAAATCAATGATATATTAATGGCCATGATTAATTGTCATAGTTAGTTTTAATGCCAGTGACTTTAAGCAATATTTATTATGGCCATTATTTGTCCTTTTTTTATTTAATGGCCATCATTCATGGGTGATTGATGGGCATGAAAAAAATATTCTTGGTAGTTGATGGGCATGAATAAAGCTAAAACAAGAAGTAATGGCCCATTACTTTTTTAATGCCAATACTTTTATGCTGATCCATTATATTAATCTGCATTTCATTTTTTTCTAATGGTCAAATCATGAATTAATGGCCATTAGTTAGCATTTTAATGGCTAAAGGTGTTACCCATTATTATTTTTTTACAAGGACTAATGGCTCATTTTAATGGTTTTTCTTGTTTTCGTGGGCCATTAAGGGTCTTTTAATGTAATTTTAATGGGACCCTTTTGCAGTAGTGATATGGCAGAAATATATAGTGAACAGCATGAGAAGAGTTAAGATTAATTTTTCTCTCTTTTTAGGTACAGATCTCCTGAGTTATTGTTGGGCTCCAAAGACCAATGCACAGGATTGGATATGTGGTACGTACAGATATTTCCCATTGTCTTGGGAGTTGACTTTGTCTTGCCCTTATCCTGCTAAATTTCAGTTATGTTTTAAACAAATGCCATGATTTTTTTGGGGACATTGAAGTAACAAGCAAGCAGTTTTGGCCAGGATCAGACTCAATGTCTATGGCTGGCTTTGTGGTATCAAAGTATATGACAAATCAGGTGATTTTATGTTCTATTCAATTTGTGGTGGAATTAATGAACAATAAAGGATAAGTAAAGGTGCTCTAAAAACAAGAAATTACCAAAGCTAGCACCCTATCATGACACTTATGATTACAATATAACCTTTGTCAAGGGAGTGTTATTACACTACTGAATTAATTATTCAAATGAGCTTGGAGCCTTTAGCAAAATGACATCAAAGTGCTTTTGATGGTGTCATTTTGCAACAGTGTAATATGTTACACGGAAAATTTTCAACGATTAATTTTAAGGGTTTTGTTAATTATTGGAAAAAAGGTCATATCATGAATAAATATCATTTTTTTGTCATGAAGTACCAAATCTGTTAAACTTTTCATATGAGTGTTTTCAATTTGTAAAAGTCCTATGTTGTGGACACTTACAAATATTGTTTCATCATTTCATGTAATGAGTACCTACAACATGGGTTTGGATTATAATGAACAAATTTAGAGTTGCATCCCTCAATCTTGTCAAGATTTTTCTACTAATTACATAGGTATAACTAGGATTTTGAAAATTATACACACTCAGAAGGCGTAGGCTGGAGTATATATAGGATAAAGGCAATATGTGGACTGTGACAAAAGATTAAAGCCCTCTACTGCTCCCCATTTTTATCATTTGAGCATTGGTGAATAATCAAAACACCTTAATTACAGCTTGAATAAGCTGTAGTTACAATGTTTTGATCATTTGTCAATGATATTCATGGAAAGAGAATTTATTTGTATCACACACTTGTTTAATGTGCATAATGGTAGTAACACCATTGTAACTAGATATTTAAAAAAAATGCTATACAGGTCAGCTGGGTGTATTCTGGGAGAGTTGCTTGCCCACAAGATTCTGTTACCAGGGAGTTCAGAAATCCACCAATTAGAATTGATCATAGATTTGTTCGGATCACCGAATGACACCATCTGGCCAGGCTTTTCTGACTTACCAGCCTTGAAAAATTTTACACTGAAAAAACAACCGTAAGTATAGTGTAGTTTGATCGACCCCAGATTGACATTTATGATAAAAATATTAAAAAAGCACAATAACTGACATCATAATATGAGCAACATCACCGGAGTGCAATAACCCTTATGAATATTTTTATGCCCCCGTATCGAGAGATCGGGGGCATATTGTTTAACTCATGTCTGTCTGTCTGTCTGTCTGTCGGTCTGTCCGAAAACTTAACCTGAAAACTTAACCTTTGCCTTTTCTCCAAAAGTATTTGACATACAAAGCTATACACCAAAGTCAAGGTCATGTGACAAGGTCGAGGTCATCTGTCAAGGTAAAAAAAAATGCTGTTACGGGGGCATTCGTGTTTCACAAACACATCTTGTTTGAAATTACATGGATGTTTATCACACTAGTAGAATACCTGAGCAAATGAGTTATAGCAATGTTTAATTTTCGTTCTGAAATTGATGTGGTTTTGCATTTGATAATCTCAAGTGGCAAATGATTGTTATTTGATTGATAAATTTCTGGAATCTTCTCAATTTATTGTAAAAATTTAAACATATAAAAATGATATATCAAATTTGTGCTCATAAAATATTGAATTTATCTAACTTATCATCTAAAACAGATAAACGGTGCAGTCTCGTAATTTGATTGATAAATTTCTGGAATTTTCTTGATTAATTGTAGAAATTTAAACATATTTGAAATAATATACATGTATCAAATTTGTGCTCATGAAATATTGAATTGATTAAACTTATCATCTAAAACAGATAAAATCTCGGCGCAGCCTTGTTTTTTTCTGTTAATAGATGACCCGTTTAATAATATTGAATTGAGTATTCAATGACCACTCATTCAATATCCTCTAATACTTTATCACTTTACTATGGATTGAAAATTGGAGGCTCAAAAAGGATGTAGTGGTAGCACTGGTAAGAGATAAATATTAGGTTTCCATAGTTAAGCAGCCAAGCTGTTGCAATATGACTGAAAAACTATTTAAAAGCTGTGTTTCCACAAACAAATTGAATCGATCAATTTCATCATTTTACACAGGTACATTTATTATTTCAGATGATCATTTATTGGTTAAAGGTAGAGGTCCTGTAATAATTTGGCAACATTTTGGAAGTAATGACCTTAAACAGTGTTAACCCAGGTTTCCGAATGATTTTAGGTCTACTGCCTTAACCCTTTCCTGTTTTTCAAAATTTTGGACCTGTCTAAATTCAAAGGTTTTGCAGACGAAAATTTAAAGTGGATTTAATTTGAAAAATAACCATTTAGTAGGGTAGAAAATGGTGTGGAAAAAGAAGAAATTGCTTGTTAGAAGCAGTTTCTTCTTTTTATGCCCCCGATAGGGAGGCATCATAAATTTGACATGTCCGTCCGTCCGTCCGCCTGTCCGTCCGTCTGCCCTTCCGTCCGTCTGTCCGTCCGTCCGTCATTCCGTCCAAAAACTTTAACATTGGCCATAACTTCTAAATCAAAGCAGTGTCGGGGGCATTGTCATCTTACAGTGACAGCTCTTGTTTCACAATGTTTTCTCAATCATAAAATCACAATCACGTAAAAAGCAGAGATTAAACAGCAAAGGGTTAAACTTGAATGAGTACTTTACAATATTTTGTAGTCTAAGTAGAGTCCATCAATTTTGAAACCTAAGCTTAAACTATTTCTGCACAATCCCACTTGTTGACGCATTTGTTGAAAAAATTGAATTAAAGATTGTAGAAATTGCTTATTACAAGAATTCTTTCATTGTCCATCATATTTTCTTCCGCAGATTTTTGAAATTTCTTAAAAGTAAAGTTGTTGTCTGCATCTTCTATGAAATTTGACTAGTCTAAAATTTTGTAGCATGGAATTGCGTTTATCGTCAAAGACTATTTGAGCCTGTGTGTGACATTTCCAACAAATTGAAAAATGCGTGAGTTGCAAACTTTAAGAAGTCTGAACAGTTCCACAGTGCAACAGGAAGATTGGCTGTCTGTCTGAAGACACTTCTAGGCCTGATCTATCTACAAAGCACAGTCAAAACTCTGGTCAGACTGTGCAGATGCATAGGCTGGGCAGAGTATTTTTTGCACACATTTCAAATTGTTGGAAATGTTGCACACAGACTCATTTGTTCTTTCTTGCAGATACAACAATCTACGACACAAGTTTTCATGGTTGTCAGAGGCTGGTATCCGGTTACTCAACATGCTGTTTATGTATGATCCAAAGAAAAGGGCAACAGCTGAAGATTGTTTAGAAAACTCATATTTTAAAGAGCAGCCATTACGTGAGAAACATTTTCTTGGTTCTGTCTATTGATTAATAGTTGTTATGGTCAGCTGTTTTGAGAGAAAACCCAAGGTATTGTCATTGCCTAGGCATTGTTGGCATTGGCATGACAAATTTTAATTTTGTGTTCACCTACACTAGAGCTATGCAGACTATCAAGGGGGATAACTCTGAAGTCATTTTTGTCAGAGATATGCCCCATTTTGGACTTGGATTTTCTGCATTATTCAGCACCTTCAGTCGAGTGTTGACATGACAAACTTTAACCTTGTGTTCATCAACACTAGAATTATCCAGACTATCAAGGGGGATAACTCTGACGTCATTTTTGTCAGTGTTATACCCCTGTTTGGACTTAGATTTTTTTAATTATTCAGCACCTAGATTTTTTGTATTATTAAGCACCCTCAGCCGAGGTTTTGTACCCTAGGGCAATGCTCTTGTTATACCCAAGATTGCAGCATAATGTTTTAGCGCTGTCTGTCTTTCAAGGTCATGTATCAAGGTCTAACTTCTTCAAAACTTCAACATGAAAAATAATATTTCCTTTAACTTTAAGCCCTCACATTTTGTTTCATGATAAGTCTTTGATAATCTTCAGGAGATACTAAGGTCAAGGTCATTTAGAAAGTAAAGGTCATATATCAAAGTTAAAAAAAAAATACAAACTTACTAAGAAAATTTAATATTATTAACTTCTTCAACATAATTCAAGATAAAGGGCTCCTTCTTGACATGATGAAAGCCATCAAAACAGATTTAATCATGCCAATGTCAATGGCAGTTTGAGTAAAGGTCATTTGTCAAGGTCATAGTTTTCACATATATGCTATTTCAGGGAGTATTTTCGTTATATTGCAAGCATCTTATTTATTTCAAAGCCTGTGATCCAGAACTCATGCCATCATTCCCGCAGCATCGTCTAACTCGAAAACATAAAGCTGATGCTGAAAGGTATTTGAGCCTGTTCTTGACATTTCCTACAATTCCATCTGTGCATTATGAACAGAAATTGAGCTGTCTGTACAACCACACAATGCAAAAAACAAAGAGAATAGGTCCTATTAAATGCACAGTGAAGACTCTATTTAGACTGTGCAGGCTGATCTGAGAATTCATATTTCACAGTAAAATCTCAGTCGTTCGCGCGCCGATGGTTCGTTACAATCCTTGGTCCCAATTTTTTTCCCTCTTTATCTTTGTAAGAAGGCACCGAGTAATTCGCATGTCGGGGGTTCGTAGTTCGTAGCCCATGTCAAGTCCCGAGAGTTTCCAAATAACACAAATTAATATGTTTAATCCGTAGATGTGAATTGTGCGATCAATAGCTGTCCTAGGTGTAACAATAAACATATACCTTGATTTCCACACCTGTTGATTGGTATTAATCGAAGTTATTGTTTTGCATGAATATTTACAGGCTTTGTTTGATTTGTAATTTTTGGCGGGTTTAATCGAATAAAGGATCAATCAGTGACCTTAATTATTGTATTCCATCTGGCTTTCTCATACTGATTATGCTTACATGAATGTGCAAATCTTCGTAGACTTTATCGTCAACATGACTTCCACACATATTCATCGTAATGCCGAGATTTCATCGTCCAATGAATTAGTACTCAAAGTGATTTGATCCAAAGGGAAAACACTCTGATGTAATTAATATTTGGCATGTAAATAATTGCCAAAATTACTTTATTTAGGATTTAAATATGGACAAAACGAAAGATGATCATTATTCAAGGGAGATTTGTTGCCTCCTTACTCTCTACAAAATGGTCTCGTTAGAACTTGATTTAAAACATATTCCATAGAACCTTAGAATAATACCGCAAATATAGGTTACCTTAAGACCATGTCCTATCTGAGCCATCAAAAGACTGCCGACCGCTTGACATTGGTTGGTTCGTACTATGTTTAGTATGTATAAATTGTTCCGGTCCCTTGAGATACGAAACCACCGAGACTTTGCTGTATGTGGAATTGTTGGAAATGTCATGCATAGTCTCTAAAATCCAGACCTAGAGGAAGTGATTTCCAATTTGAAGATGAAATAAACCATAACCTATTAATCAAATCCTATGTGAGCATGTGCGTTATATTTCCAACAATTTGAAATGTGCGTGAGGTGCAAACAATGAGCAGCATAGACAGCCACATACTGTAAATATAAAGTTATCTTATAGTCTACAGATACTTTCAGACCTTATCTATCTACTAAATGCATAGTGAAGGCTCTGGTCAGACTGTGTAGATGCACAGGCTGGTCAGAGTCTTTGCTTTCCGCATATTTGAAATTGTTGGAAATCTCATACACAGGCTCATATTGTAGTTTTTCACTGAAATCGTCTCATCAAGACAATTCCAATGAGTACCTATGTATCAAGATGATTCCAATGAGTACCCACAACATAGGGTTGGGAAGAAAAATAACCGATTTAGATTCTCATTACTACCATTTATCTGGAGCCAGGAAAATCAATTTGATAAATTTGATATTTACGAAGAAAAAATGGAATCATTTAAAGCATGTACATGAAGTATATGTGATGAATTACTTGAATGAGGACCATTTTCGAACTTTTAAAGTGAGTATTTTAATCTATTAGAGTTCAAGTGTAGGTTGCATCAAAAGATCATTCATAAAAAGAGGTAATATAATTATACTTGTGTCAGAAAATGTATGCAGAGTGAAAAAAGTGTCTTCTATTGTCAGTCTGCACAATCAGCTGCTACTCAGTGTGACTAGAGTTGACACTTAGTCAGTTTTCTCCTGTCAGATCACATATACTTTACTCTTTTAAGATATATTTCTTTTGTCGCCATTTGGAGGTCAGCATACTAAATATCTGCATATTCAAAATTGATTCTATTGAGGTGTGTGGCTATTTTTCTGCCAATTTGAATGTAAGAAACTTGATAGACAAAGCTTAAATGAAGATACAGTCAATATTGCTCGGGCGACCACGTCTATTAGGCGACCAATTGTATTAAGCGACCACCATAAAAAGTCCCTATACCGTAATCAAAATCTCTGAAAAAGAGGACATTCTTATCGAAAAATTGGTTATTGTTGAATCTTATGTTGTTAGAAGACGATTCTAATGGGTTCGAACATCATAAGATTCAGTACGACTTGACCGACAATCTATAAATGGTATCAAAATGAACTGTCACATTTATCACAATATTTCGTATTAAGCGACCATTCCCATAAACGACCACTTTTTGGTGGTCCCTTAAATGGTCGCTTAACACAAGTTTTACTGTACATTGTATTGGGTTTCTAGCTACATGCACTTTAAGGTAAATACTCCATCTTCTATTACAGTGAGAAAAAGCCAAGTTCTGATTTATTCCAAGATATTGTCAACTTTGGTCCCTCTTCTGTAAGTGATGTTTTATTGAAAGTTTTTCTCTAAAATCAAATCAAAGTCTATTATTGACAAACAACTTATAAAGTGTGAGGAATTAATTCATCTTGAATATCAAATAATATGGTTTTGCGAAATTGATGATTCAGATCAGTGAAAATTAATCAGAAATAAAATCTGGGGTGAGGTGAAGTGGTGCAAAGGTCAAGGTAACAAAAGGTGAAATGGTATTATTGAGCATGTCTGGAGCATATCTCTGAGTCCTAGTTCTAGGAATGATTTTAAGTTCTACTGGCTGAAGGCTACTGGGGCTATTGTCTTGGTGTTGTGTCGGTCTAGTGTCTGTCCGCCTGCGTCTGTGTGTCCGGTCATAAACTTTTTCTTTAAAAATCTTATCCTGGGAAACTATTGGATGAATTTCAACCAAACTTCACAGGAATAATCCTTGGGTGACCCTCTTTCAAAGTTGTTCAAGAAATTTTGATCCAATGAAAAACATGGATTTTATAGGCAAGGCTAATTTCCAAATATGGTATTAAGTGAGTTTTCCCCGATTGTAACTTATGGATACCAATTTAATTTTACATGAATGATCCTTGGGTGATCCTTTTTCAGTCTACCAAAAATTATTGTGATTGGATGAAAAATATGTATTTTATGGGCAGAGGTCATTTCTCTTTATGTTATATAGAGGAAACTTTGAAAATCATTTTCTCAGAATTTAATTGATGGCTATTAACCAAATTTCACTGGAATGATCCTTCAGTGACCCTGTATCAGTCTAGCAAAAGTTATTGTGATCAGATGAAAAATATGTATTTTATGGGTGGAGGTCATTTCTCAATACGTTATATATAGTGTAAACTTCGATAATCACTTTCTCAGAATGTAACAGATGGATATCAATCAAACTTCATTGGTATGATCCTTGGGTGACCCAATATCATGCAGCCAAAATTGGATGAAAAATATGTCTTTTATGGACGGAGGTCATTTTTATGCCCCTGTCTGTCCTTCCGTCTATCCGTCTGTCTGTCTGTCTGTCTGTCTGTCTGTCCGTCCGTCTGTCCGAAAACTTAACCTTGCCAATATCTTCAAGCCTATTCAAGATACAAAGCTCATATTTGGCATGATGATAGATCTCAATGATCCGCATCCGCTGGTACCAAATTCAAGGTCATGTGACAAGGTCAAGGTCATCTGTCAAGGTCAAACTTTGAAAAAAATGCCGTTACGGGGGCATTGGTGTTTCACAAACACATCTTGTTCAATATGTTATATATTGGAAACTTTGAAAATCATTGTCAACATCAGTAGAACCAAAAATATCTAAAAATCTAGTCAAAACTTTGATTTGCTATTACAATAATTTTAAGCCTGTGGAGTGACTCAAGCCATTCATGGCTTTCTAGTTCAAATGAATGGACACAGTTATTCTCTTTTATGAGTAGATGTGCCATGTGAAAGAAATTTTCAACTAACTACAAATTCAAGGCCACAATTCAAGTCTTAAATATACCCCCCCCCCCCCCCACAATGAAGTTATGGGGGGTATACCGGAATCAGGTTGTCCCTCTGTCTGTCTGTCTGTCTGTCAGTAGACATAATTTTATATCCTCTTCTCCTCCTAGCTTTGGACCAATTTTGCTGAAATTTTATCAGCTTGTTTCCCATCATATTAAGTTGTGCACCTGCAATTTTCATCTTGATCAAGTCATTAGTTTCAGAGCAATGCCACTTTTAACTTTTTAAGGAGGGGGGGGGGGGGAATAGTCAAAATTTAAAATTGCACAACTCAGTTACCATAAGGGGAGTTACCAAATTTGGTAAGTAACATTATCTTGTTGTTATCATGTTGCAAAAAGATCATGTACTGAAAGCACTTATACTGGGACATAGCCCCGGTAGGACAATGCCCTAGTGGCATGAGTTTGCTCTGAGACAGTTCTAGTTTCTCAATGAAACCATGTGTTGTGGGTACTCTTTTGAATTGTCTCAATGAGATGATTCTAATGACTACCAACAAAATGAGGTTTATGATATTTTTATTTAGATACTTTGATCTAAAATCTGAAATGCCCCCTCTAGCTGTAGGTCTGTATTTACCACATACAACAATAATAATGATTTTATTTTATGTGATATAATTATATCCCTTTAAAATTTGCAGCAATTATACTGAAAGTATCAGGATACATAGATCATACATTGAAATAAACTGGTAACAAGATTGAACGTGCACTGAAAAAAAGTCCTTTCTGCTTTTTTTTTCAACAGGCAAAGAAGAAGAAACAGACTTGAAGTGATCCAGTCTAAGGATAGATGTGATAATCTCTAGTCTTCAAATGTGGAAGATCTTAAATTGCATTATAGGACAATAGCATGATCTCATTTTGACACTGGCACAATATGACTAAAATACAGTGTGATGTTGTTGTTCAAGAGAAGGAGCCACTTGACCAAGAGGTCCCGAGCTTGGACCATATATTCAGGGCTGATGAACCTTGTATGAAGCCAAATCAAGAGGGGAAATAAACTATTTACCTTTTAACTCTAGTGGGATTTGAACCCACCTGGATACGATAATGCCGCCTAGCTCTACAAAGTCTGACGTCCCAAATCACTGTGCTACCGAGCCAACCCCATAAAGGTTGGTCAAATAACACATTTAAAGCTACCTGACACTGAAGAACACAGTGAAGAGCTAGGTGACATTGCTGATTCTGCATGGGTTCAAATCCTGCCAGAGTTAGAAATATTATTTCTCCTTTATGGTTAAAAAAGACAATAGTCCCTTCCATGGATGAGAGATCTGAATATCATTACCATATTTACCTTTTATATTGTATTGGTGGCCTTGGTGATAGATTTTAATCTAGGTGATATCTCATCATTTGTCATTATAGATATGAAGGTAGTGGAACCGTAATAGTTCCGCAACATTTCAGAACTCATGAACTTTTACAATGTTGACCGAGGTTTCCAAATGAAAATCATTAGGAAAGCTGGGTTAACACTGTTAAAGTTCATTACTTCCGAAACATTGCAGAACTTTTACGGGTCCACTACCTTAACCTCAAACTTGGTTGCACATTTACTTAGACATGAGCAAACCATACTTTCAAGGGTCAACTAAGTACTTATAGTTTGTAGGGACACCCTGTTTAAGTTATAATTTTTGACATGCTGATTTAATATTGGCAAATTAACATTAAAATCAAAGTGCTGAAAGCACTGGAAGAATTAAGACTTTATCGCTATCCAGTGCAGCTCAGCATAGCACCCACATGCAGTTGGACTAAGTCCAGCAGAGCTTATGCCGTGGCCTAGTGTCTGTCGTTGTAGTGTCTGTAGATACGTCCGTCCATTCTTTAACTTTGTTTCTTTTAACATCTTCTCTGAAACTATTGTTCAAAATCTAACAAAACTTCACAGGAATGATGATAAGCTGAAGATATTGGCTCTACAGGCTGCCGTGTCCCTGAAAAATGGTCCCATTTCCACATTGATTCTCATTTGAGCAAGAAATTTACGGGTCCTGGTGTAAGGCAACCTTGAATAAAAGCTTGTTAAAGGGTGGGTAATATAAGCTTATCAACAGGACTGTGCTGTCAATAAAAGAATTGGCTGACTAATCAAATTATTTATACTCAGAGCTGTATCCTCACAATTACTTGAATTAAACCAATTTTCAGCCATCAGAATTCATGAATAGTGATGGACACAACAAAAATTAAATCATTTAAGTATTTTAAATCATTATACCAGATAGTATATACATGTACACAGATTATATGTACAAAATAAAATACAAGCATAAAATAACGTTGTTGTTTTTTCAACCAATTCAGGAAACTCAAAAAATTGTCCTATTTAAATTCTTTACAAATATAAAACTATCCTGTATTCAGCACGGAAAAATGTTTGCAAAACTAATGAACGTCAAGAAAACAGTTGCCAATCCTTCCTAGATGTGTTACTTATCATTTGCCTGTTGATGATAGTCATATGATTGAGTCACGGTGGCTTAAATCACATTTAAAATACAAGTTGACAGATCTGAAGATTCAACTCGCAATTCAAGAATTGAGAGTCCAATGTGTACCAGATTCAACTCACCAGCCCTGTGTAAGATCGATTAGTTAATATTTCATCGGGTGACCAACACAAGCTATATTTTCACAAGTTGCGGGGCTAAACAAAACAAACGATTGTTCTATTTCTTCAATAAAAAAAGGGAGAAAAATGAACATTTCGGACAAATTATCCAACAGTGGGTCATTTGCACGTGATTGGTTTGCAACTTACATGATGACGTGAAGTAGTGGGTACCGCTTAGATAACGTTCAGATAGGTTTTTGATAATTTCACTGGATTGGCGGTGAGTTTATCAAATGATAAGCTACCCATTAAAGAAACACGGTTCACTTGATAATGCAGTGCACCATTTCAGTGACGATCGCTTGTGCTCCGTTCATGGGTTAACACTAGTCTTTTCGCTACTCTGCGTAATTAATGAACTGGCAGGCCGGGCGGGGCTTAACCGTGACGTAATTTGGCGAATTTACTTTTCAATAGTTGGGTTCTTTCGAATTTTAGTCGGTAATCATCGTTAACGCCTGCAAAAAACTGTATCCTAAAAACTTAAGGATTCACGTGCTTTGAGATAGTGAACACATTTCATCGTTCTGTAACCAATGCCTCGTAACTTCAGTTTGATTAAGCTGAAGTTACGAGGATTTGGTTACCAATCTACGATTTATCGTCCCGAGTTATTTATGTCGACTCTATAGAAGTAGGTTATTTTAGATAAAAGCTGATTTCCCTTAACCTTAAGTGCAACGACCCGTTACTTAGGCTCCGCCCTGCCAGGGCATTAATAATGGATAATACCAGTCTGGAGGACCTGTTAGACCTAAATATTACAGATCCTCTCGCATTGATACAGGCCATTCCAGAAAACTGTGCTTATTTTTTTCATTCGTGCATTCAAAGGAAGTTGAGATGTGTTTGTTTAAGACAAATGAAAGCTACCCTACTACTGCCGTTTTGTTTGGTTTTTTTTTTACTATGGAAAACAGTAGCACTTAATTAAATTTTAAAGTTTAAATTTTCCACATATTTGACTTTGAAAAAATGACATTACGTTTGACTTATGACTATTCATCAGGTACAAACAGAAAGGGTTGCACCAAGCATCGATCAAGGGCGCATCTAACATTATGCAAATTACGCAAGTGCTAATAAAAGTAAATCCTCTTGAAAATATATCGTTGACAAATGATCAAAACATCGTAACTACAGCTTATTCAAGCTGTAGTTACGATGTTTTGATTATTCACCAACGCTCAAATCATAAAAAGGGTAGCGGATGGAATGCATCTATCTTTTGTCATAGTCCACATATCGCCTCTATGCAAAAGTTTTTTGATGGTCGACCTCTAAATAGATAAATTTCAAAATCCTAGTTACGCCTATGGCAATCGTGTGGCGATAGGACAGTGTTTTTATATATCTGACCATTAGAAAATTATGGCCAGTGTAAATGTTTTTTGTCGAAACAAACGGACAGACAAACGGACACACAGACTACCGGAAAGTACAAAATCAATAAGCCTTCGATCTATCGATGCGGGGCTTAAAACAGCGTGTTAAAGGTTATGCAATATACAGTAAGAAACCCGAAAATGTTGAATATCCATAATCTGGACTACCTAAAAAGCCATAACCGGACATATAACGCAACACGACTTTCTGTCCCTTTGTTACTTCGAGGATGACTGAGTTTCCCTTCTGAACAGCGCTGTGTGAATAGAAGGCATTACCGTTGGCATAGGATACCATATCACCATCCACGAAAAGACCATAGGTCGAAACCAAGGGGGCGGGTAGAACTGGAAAAAAAGAATACTAGAACTAAACATTTTTTTCAGCATAATTTCTAAGTTTTTAATCGATTATCGGATTTTGCCGGCGGATTTTCGCCCAAACATTTTGTCGATATGCCAGCAAATTCATCCGATTAATAAACGTTTTAGAACAGTATGAGACGAAACCACAAGAGATCACTTTTAGCTTTTCGTAGACACACATGTCCATGCTTTGAATTTCTTATTATTCAGCTTATTCCGCTGAAGACTTATTAAATTACGATATACAGTATACTTAACACAATTGAAAACGTGACACCGGAATTTAACTATTTCTCCATTTTGAAGTAGAAAAAAGATCATTTTTAAAAGTGTATTTCAAATAAAATCCTCGTGATTTTATATATAAAGTGTTGATTAGCTTTATTCAAGAACAAAAATATTTTTGAGTACACAAGTTTTTAAAAGATTTTGCACCACAGGGAAAGACTTACAATGTTAACTAAGGGGCCAAGACTATCAAACTCATTTTTGTCATTAAGGACATCGGCATTATCTCCATAAATTTAGGGACTAAAGGCGACTGAGCTTTTAAACCATTAAACTTAAAAAGTTTCAATTTCAATATCAAGGCTCGAGGTCATGCGTAAAAATTGAGCTTATCCACGGATAGCTCTAACAATTATTGATGGTTTTCCAAAGGAAATTGCGCATAAATACTTCATCAAAAGTAGATGTGGCATTTCCAAGGTCAATAATATGCCCCAAAGTAAAATCTCATTACCACAGTAATGTGGAACATATCATCTTCGGTCTGAAAAATCAAAGTAACATGCGTCAAATTTTATTAAATGTTTTAACGTTCCACTTGGCCCCGGGTCCAGGCAAACTAAAACATCTGGGGCTCGTTTAACTAATCGTCTTACGAAAAAAAAAAATAATAATCGTAAGTCAAAATCACAAATCATACCTGGTGTTTTCATTAATTGTTAGATTCTGCCTTGCACTATCTGATTGGGATCGTCTTTAGAAGACGATTTCAGTGAGATGATGCATGGCAGAATGCCATATTTAGTTACTTCCGTTGAAACAACTTTACTTTTTGACTTAACCGAAAAATGATCGTATGGTCGTTAGATGTTTAGTAAAACGGACTCCTGAAGAACTTTTTGATAGGCTAATTACCTATTGTATACTCGAACGAATAAACACCACTTATTGGTACAGTAAAGACTCCCGTTGTTGGATTGTAGCCATTTCCATGGTTGAGAAGCACGTGATCAAAAGCAATTGCTTGGTTTGGTGAATACGTATTCATTTGGTTAAGAAAAGCCGAAAAGGCCACGTGCAAAGTAATTCCTGAAAAGAGAGATGTACATGCGTTAAACTGTGTCATTTGAAGTTCGTGAGATACTTACGACTCATCTTCGCAAGCCAAGGTTTAAGTTCCACTATGTTCCTTGGAACATAGTGGAGCGAGATCCCTTGGCTTGTGAAGAAGATCGCACATACACGATAAAAAGAATTGATCTAGAACAAGATTGACAACGCTTTTGGTCGTTTTTGTGACATATTCAAGTTTATAATATTAATGTAGAAAACTTATCCATGATAATGAAAAAGACATCCTTACCAAACTTATTAAGATCCGTTGACACCAATGGTCTGTTGTTTGTACGTTGAGAGAGCTGTCCATGATACAATAATTCACCCAAACTACCATGGGGGCTTTTACCAGCGCAGACCAGCAAACAGTAACATACGAGAGCTGCACTAAGCAGTTGAAACATGGTGGTTGTTTGTACAGCGATTACGTTAGTCAAGAATTATAGGTGATATTTATAGCCGTGTCTCCTCACAAGAAAAGGGAGCATTTCGGAAGTGAAAACATGGTCTTCGTATCAATCAGCGATATTTTCGATAAAATTCGGGACAGAGTCGATTCTTGTTGTCTTTAAGGTAGCAGGCCCGTATGGTAGTAGGCCGGGCAGCATTTCGGAACTCATGAACTTTCACAATGTTGACCGAGGTTTCCTAGTGAAATCATTAGGAAACCTCGGTTAACACTGTCTAAGTTCATTACTTCCGATACGTTGCCGAATTATTACGGATCCACTACCTTAAAAGATAACAAGAATCGACTATGTCTCGAATTTTACCATTCATATCTCATTCATATAATTACACCTTTCAATTTAAAAGTGAAAAAATAAATAAATAAATAAATAAAATGAATGAATAAACATTGGCATTTTTGTTCTTGTTATTGTTTTCTTTCGAATTGAACATCTACGGAGAATAATCTTGTAAAGTAACTTCTAAATCCGTAGATAATTTAGCAGTTTGGCTCCTTGGAAGTCCAACTTAAACGCATTACTTCATGCTTTAATCTTGACCTTAGAACAATTTAAAAAGAAATCATATAAAACACCATCCTGGAATACAGAATAATTGTGTCTAGTTATTAAATGACTGAAAAACAAACGCACTAACACCGACTGATCAAAGTGACAGATATGTCTCACTGACCGTTGGTGGGCTTGACAAAAATGAATAACGAAAATATTACCAAGCAAATTCTAAAATCCATCGTGACAAAATTTCTTACGATACTACTATCTCTTATCTCGTGGCAAACATATGCCACCATAGATAATGGCAAATATCCTGCAAAGCTCGAGATAAAAGGGGGCGGTGTTGATCTCGTTTTCAAAACGAAATATTTCCTAATTGGTCGCATAAATCTTGTGTAGCGAGTACTCATTGGGGTCGTCACATCAAGAAAATTTAGTACTCAGTGTGATTATCTCATTAAGACGATTCCATTGAGTACCTAAAACATAGGATTTGGCTTAAAAAATATTGAATTAATATTCACCAATGCCTCTTATCTGAAGCCCCATCCCTTTAAATGTACCCGGTATATTGTGTCAATCCCTTGTATACAATTTGTAAACGAATATAGTGCTAGTCATTTCCATTGTGACTCATCACGCGAAAAGGGGGCCATCTGGGTAGTGCGTAAAGTGTCGACCCTAGTCAGACTGCGCGAACTGCGCAGACTGACTAGGGCCGAAACTTTTTGCACTGTACACAATTTCTGAATCTAGAATGATCAATCTACCTTCCAGTGAAAGAATTTTTGAAATGCGACTTTTGGTTGACCTATGCTGGGTCAAATCTCTTTTTCAATAATTCAGTTTACAGAATTCCCCGATGGTCCCTTTACGCGTGTCGGTTCACATGTATGATTTTTAATATGTCCCATTGATCTTATCATCTTTTCCAATAACTGTTTCAAATGTTCAATTGACTAATTTTCGGAAAAGGATAACGAATCATGCACTAATTCAAATTCCCTTATTGGTTTAAAAAATCTAGCTATAGGATTGTCACCAAGAACATACTTACAATAAACATACAAGACAGAACTTATCAAAAATTATTGTTATCTTCATATTTATCTACTAATTAATTTATTTTATTTCCTTTATTCCCCCTTCTTCTTTAAACAGAAAACAATGACAAAATGAACAATTTGCACCTAAGAAGATCTGCTCTATTTTCATAAGAAGGGTCAACAAATTTCAGTAAAAAGCAACTTTTCTTTACCAAGATGGATATACAAGGTACATACTAAGGTCTCCGAATTAATACACTGAAATAAAAGGAAACTCGAGAGTTTGCAGCTGTTTTGTGAGTAAATTATCTCTTTCTTCAAACATTTTGTGAATATAAGATATACAAGTTTGCAACACATCATATTCATTGATTTGTAAAATGTATCTAAATTTTTCATCATCACTCATGATTTAAAAGAAGATGTGATGCATTCTACCTCAGCAAAGAATATTTTCCTGCTATCTGACAAAGACTGGCATTGTAATAAGAAGTGGGCTTCAGTTTCAACTTGTGATTTACAAAGAGGACAAATTCTGTCTATGAAAGGTTTCTTTTGGTGCCTACCCTTTTCAATTTGAAGATTATGTGCACTTACACGAAATTGCTCACACTAAATAGACCCAAATGTATGGCGTGCTTTCTTCAGTGACATGGCTAATCGGACTCTATCTGCCGTTTTGTTTGAAATATTTTCTTGAAACGGGCGAGTTTAAAAAACGTCGTAATTTAAGCTGTACTCACGACGTTTTTCAACAATTTTTCAATTATATCGCGGCGGTTGGAGCACCTAACAATGGATTCCTTGTATTTCTCTCACCAATACTAGAATTAAATCCTTTCCTAGCCTACAGCTGCTATCTCACATAGGTCTACGATTATCAACCCATATGTGATTACCAACCCATTTGTGAGAGACATTTAGTCGGAAAAAATTGCATTTGACCCCTTACCTCAGATAGCCACTACAATACATACAATACATTTCATTAGCATTGAATTGTATTGAAATGTACAATACATACTTTACTGCCGAACTAAAGTTATGGGCCAGCCTCTGATTTTCATATCTTTAGTCGGGAGTTCTATGCCAAAACCATGAAAGAAAGTGTGCTCGCTGATGCTTCAGCTGTAGTATCCGTACTGTTGGAGATTTTTAGCATGAAAACATTTCGACAAGATGGTAAACTAATGGGATCTTTGTGGCGCCGTTTGGGGCTTCTGATCGACATGCTTTTAATGATCGAACTGGGAACATTGGATGTAGACTAGGCTCTCAGATGGCTTCAACGTGTTTGTCCAGACATTTTGTGTCTGGATGGTTATATATATATATATATATATATATATATATATATATATATATATATATATATATATATATATATATATATATATATATATATATATATATATATATATATATATATATATATATATATATATATATATATATATATATATATATATATACTACTCAAAATTTGATGAGCATCAACATTTTGACTACATTTATCGCAATAAGACATCTAAATACTTCATATGATTTTGAAAATCTGACTTTTCGACAACGTTTTTATTCAACATTTATATACCTTAGCCTATATTATTGGAATTGATCGATTCGCGATTTTTTCAGGAAACAAACAACGCCGTTTGTATAATGAGATACTGTACGCACTAACTAGATTGTACCTTTGACCTAACGGTCAAATTTATATCGAAGCATTTCTCAAGTAGTCTTTTCTGACACCAACCACTCTAACACGAGAAATCTGATTTTATATCTAGAACTAAACGTTGAATAAGTGGTTGATTTAGCTATCAGTTTCCTGAATGAACAACCCAAAGCACCCGAGAATTGCCATGCCGCTCGTTTTAATCCTAAGATGCGCGGGAAACAAACCGTGATAAATGAAGTGAGTAATAACTCCTCAAAAAAGGATCATTTCTATAGGTTTTGAAAATTTTGCCTCTTTTTCATCCTGCGCAGATTGGACTGGTTTTAACAGATAAGCATTTTTTCAAAAAAAAAAAAATAAAAAAAAAAAATTATATTTTCCAAAAATAATTGCTTCTTTTTCCGAGCAATTGAGCTTTTTTGGTAAACAAAAAGTCCTTGAAAAGCCTATGTCTTAATAGCTATTCAAGATAAAACAAGAAACAAGCCGTCTTTGTGAAACACGAATGCCCCTGAAACGGCATTTTATTTTTAAACTTTGACCTTGACAGATGACCTTGACCTAGTCACAGTACCGTGACCTGGGTATCTGTTGATGAGCATCAGTAAGAACTATCTTCATACTGAATATAAGCATTGAATCATCAATATCCTCGAAGTAATTGGCAATGTTAAGTTCTTTGGTTAACTTATCCAGACAGACCAGCAGAGAGACGGACAACGCTAAAACAATATGTCCCCGATCTTTCGATAGGGGGGGGGGGGGGGGGAGGGGGCATAAAAAGTCTGCTGAAATTATATCCATAAATGAAGGAGGAGTTATGTTAACAAGGAAATTTACTTAATGTACTTGATATGCCCATGCAGTGATCGCAAGGTGAGCGTGCGATACCCCCCCCCCCGAAGACTGTACGATTTGTCAACTATGTAAACTGTAAACCGTGCGGCCGCCGTACGATCATCGTAGGGTACCCACGCAGGGACCATAGGATGATCTGTACCCGTGCGATGTCCGTGCTGAGATCGCGCTATACAGCTACGACGTGTCTACGGGCTACAGTCTCGTGCGGTCTTGTGATTTTTTAAAACTTTGTTTAACAATTTTTTATTCAAAATCTAAAGGGTCAAAGGCAGCCTTAGGACCGTGCGCTGATCGCATGGACACCGTATGACGCCGCACGGGCACCGCACGATTTTAAAGTTACGGCGAGTACCGAGCGCCAAAGCATGGTTTCATGGTTTAGAAACAAATGTAGCCTTAGTGCGAATTTCAAAAAACCAAACAAAAGGTGGGGGCTCGCTTGAAATCTCAGACTTTAAAAGTTTTAATTACTTCATGTGTTGGATAGCGCATTTAAGGGTTTTGTGCTTTAAAACCAATAAATGTCTTTGGTTACAATTGGTTCCCTACAAGCAAAATGCTAAAAATGCATCTAAAATTAACTATAGTTACGAATATATTTTAGAGGACAGCCGACGAAATTCAATTCTCATATTTGAGTCTTCCGTTCTAGAGGTAAATCGTCGGCACCCTAGCTTCTGCCTACGATTTCCAGGGGCGGCTATCGATCTTGGTTCTATCAATGCTCACCACATTCAGCGCAAGTACTGGTGAATTAACCAGGAACCAGAATCGAAAGGGTCTAATGTAAGTTGAAGAACGTATATCCCAATCGTTTTAAAAACAAACAGGATTAAACCAATTGTTTAAAACAGCTTTCGTCTTTTACCGTTTGTTAGGCAAACCTTTCCTTTGACAAAGTCTCCATCATCTTCGCAGGCCAAGGGATCTAGCTCCACTACGTTCCTTACGTAATGGAGCTGGAACCCTTGGCTTGCGAAGATGATTTTCCATCGTAGTCTCTGCAAATTATCGTACGATGGACGCGGGTCTCAGTGCGCGAAGGACCATTTATTAGAGGACAAAACGAAACATTATAAAAGAAACAGGAAAAGTTTTTTATATTATAAAATGTTGTAATTATACAGATTAAATGAAAATATATTGATGAGAAAGTAGTAAATGTTTTAACAAGAAGCTTCGACCTATCAGGCAACGTAAAGGTGAAAAGATTTCGATTATTAATTATTCAGCCATGCGTTCAGGATAACAAAACGATGCAAACTGCTTGCAAAGCGGGGTATCATTTAAAAAGAAATGTTTGCTACGTATTGTTATCAAGAACGCAAGTCAGGTCCAAAATACATCGAGATATTGCGCAGAAAGTGTATTACGGTTCATTTACAGAGTTTAGGACCCGATTTTAATGTCACTTCATTTGCCAAAAAAAGCCGTATGTTCGTACGTATAGTAGTAACGCTAAAATATTGTGGACAAGGGTCATTTTGTACAGAACAAGCAACTGCATGACCGTTGGATAAAATTGGCTCATATTTTAACAAAGAACAGTCCAAAGGACTATCCAGATACTACTACAACCGTTGGTATAAAACTTGAGCCCAAAACGTAGTTATGCAAGCAAATCATTTTGATTTATTTTAAAAAACACATATGTCAAATGTGTCATTCTTATTTTGTAAACGCGTAGATGGTATGATGTGTTTTCACAACATAAATGGACATTAATAGTTTATATACCTGTAGGGTTGTTTAGCAATATATCAATTTATATTTCACAAAATGATTAATATATTGTAATTTATTATAGATCATTGATTTAAACAACTGTAATTTAAAATGAATTGCAAAAGATATTTCACAATATTATGGTCTGATGTTGAAGCATACCAAACATCTATTTTAAAAACAGGCCAAACCGGTTTGACATGTATGTTGACAAAATAAATAGAAATTGATTGTTTCAAAAGAGCCTTTTGAGACTGAGTTTTATATCTAAGGTTGTAGTAGTACCTTGTAGGAAAATTTGTCTTCATTCTTTTCAAATTTATGGCAAATTTTATCCAGCCGTAATGAAGTTGTTGGTTTTGAACAAAATATCCCTTTTCCTTAATGGTTTGGCTGTTCTGATTGAGATGGGGCCTCTAATGTTGTGCAACTGCTTGTGCTCATCTACAGCTTCCATTTTGATACATTATTTAGGCTGGCAAACTGTCTTTTTTGTAAATAGAAGCAGCATTAAATTTGGTTCAAAAACTCTTTACATGAACCTTAAACTACATAATGCAAGAAGCCAGAGAGCGTGGAATATCCTTCATAAGAGCTGCTGAAAATCCAGCTGTCGCCGCTTACATACTGCAACTTGACCTCCTGTCCCTTTGTGACCATAAGAATGACCGAGTTCCCGCTTTGTACGAGGTCGTCCGTTCTTGTGGCGTCGGCGTTTGCGTACGAAACAGGCCTGCCGCCAGCGTTGAGAACACAATTCAGGTGCCCCTTTCGGGTATTAGCTAAAAATGGAGTTGATTTGTTATCCAGTGAAACCTGCCTTTGTGGTTAAACTTGATATTTTCAGCTGGCAATTTTCCAGATTTTTTTTAGAAAAAAATAGACTATATTAATGATCCAAATAAAGAATTTCAATTCAGCGAGCCATAGAATTATTAACAGTCTATAAAATTATAGAAAACTTTGAGAAAAAGAGGGAAATTGCTTGATTTCCCACAAATTACCTTCAGTACATAAAAAACAGCCCTGTGTTCAGGATGTAAAAGCGTTTCGAAAATGCTTTGAGATGATACCCCGCTTTGCACGTGCACATACGTGCAAAGCCAGGTATCATTTCGAAAGTGTTTCGCTAACGATTCATCCTGAAAGTAGGGCCGGTTTGTTGGTCACATAAACTGGTACAAAGCGACTAGTTTCTTTCTCTTTTTGGAAAGCCACATTTTGTCTTTTTTATAGGAAATATTGCAACTTTAAGAGTTAGAGTAAAGGTCCATTGTCGATTTCATGTAAGCACTTTTCCTTGCACTTAAGTCATTGATAACGAAATATTGGTTTTACATTTGGTATTTTACGAGAGATTATCTAGCTTGAAACATGCCAACGCTCATGTTAAAGGCAAAAACAGACTTGATCACCGTGTCTTCTGATCTGCCGCTGTTGGTAGAACGTAGGACTGTCAATGTAGAGGTCCCGGGTTCGATCCCCGACGAGGGCGCTCTTTCTTTCCGGCTATTTGTCTCTCACCAATGGGTTGATAATCGCAGACTTATTTGAGATAGCACCTGGAGGCTAAGAAAGGATGTGAAGGTAGTACTCGTGAGAGAAATACCAGTAATCCATTGTTTGGTGCTCCGGCCTCCGCGAAATAACAGATAAAAATGTTGCATAAAATTCCATTCAATCAATCAATCAAGTCATCACATCTAAATGTTTTTTTAATCTATTATCAATTTTAATTGAGTAAGGTAAGTCCATTTTCGAGTCATCATTGGTCAAATGAATTACCTATTGTATACTGGAACGAATAAACACCACTAATTGGGGCGGTAAAGACTCCTGTTGTTGGATTGTAACCATCTCCGTCGTTGAGAATCACGTTATCAATCAAAGTGCTGTCAGCACTGTAAATCGGACATCATTGAGAGGCTGGGATAGTGCAATAGTTCGCCAATCAAAAGGGCTCAAATTTGGACAATAAAAGTTGGTAAAATATTTGCCCAATTTGTGAGTTTTTTGTCTTAACACTTCATCTTTTCGAGGACATCGCCAGCTCATCCAACCTCGTGGGTCCGATTTTGAAAGTTTGCTGATTCGATAGCCCTCTGCTAGTCTAAATTATTTCTTAGCAGATTTTTTTACGTTGTTATAATGAGCACACGCCAAGCTAAAAGCTTGTCTGTTAATATTATTCCTCTCTCTAGAGTTTAAAAGCCTGTTTAGCAAAAAAAACATTTTTCATTAAACTATTTACAATTTTGATTAACAACATGTTTGTTTTTCAAGCATTGGGTTTTCCCAAATACTATAAATGCATTTTCCCTCAAGAAACACGTGAAATCGGCAACTATGCATCTATATCTTTGGTTTCTGACCAATCGATTAAATCTAGCAGCACTCTATGATTATTCATGAGTTATTCTAAAAATAGATCGCTCTTACTGCTATCCTATATCAGTTTATCGTATGTTTTTGTCGGTTTATTTGTTGTTGAATAATTTTTCTTCATACTCAAATTTGAATTTATTGTAAATAGGATTGGAGCGTGATCAGAGTGCTTATTGAAATCAAATATTTCAATATTACAAAATTATTTCTATTTGTTAACACATAGTCAACAGTACTCATTCCACCAGTAGACTTCCCACGCTCCCTGTCAGAGTGCAGACGACCATTGACCAATGATAAACAACTTAATTGACACATTTCGAGCAGACGATGTCCATTGCATCTACAACGTGGTGTGAATTTACGCGTGGGTTTTAACCGAGAGATAATCATAACAGTATTTGATTGGTTGTCAGCCCTACAACTGGTAAATGACCGTTCGAGGAAAAAATTAGAGTAGTAATATTGTAAGTGCTACAAATTTATTTTACAGTTAACCTATTGTACGTTTCAACTCCTTTACTCAACCAATAATCTTGTTATAAACACTGAAAATACTAACTGGTAATTACTAAAAGCGAAAATTACATCAAATTTTGTATTAGCATCTTCTCTATTTGTCGAAAAGTAAATAAGATAAAAACAAAGTTTGTAGATTGTGACTGAAAAGGCCGTTTCTTCGGTGTTTGAAAACACATTATTTGGTTTGAACACATTGCTCAGAAGATAAAGGTAAAAATGTACTGGGTCAAACAGACTGGATTTCTGGAAACCGGTATAAATCTCCGATTTAAAAATAATTGTTTGGTTACTGGTCAAGCCTTTAAACGATTTGCCAAGGAAAGTCGAAAAAGCTACTGCAATATGTATTCCTGAAAAGAATGAAGGGGAAAAATGCTCATATCGATAGCTGGTGGCCCTTGATTACAAAACACTGTGTTCTCAATTGTGAATTAACTCTAACTAAAGTCTAGATTAACTACAATCATAACATAGAGGATATTAAATGAGTGGTCATGGAATACCGAATTTATTAGACGAGTCATCTATGAACAGATAAAATCGAGACTGCGCCGTTTAATAAATTCTGAATTTAATTAACACACATTTTATAATCTATCTATAATATTACCCGAATTTTTGCGAAAAAATCATCGAAAATCTTGAAATTCAACATTTCAATTTTCCGCAAAACTTATAACGCACCTGACGTCAAAATATATACATTATGACATCATTTTCGCGGTTACAAAATAGTGTTGCTATTCGCTCTTAGCTCAATTGCATAGTTATTCCACAAGTGTAATAACACCAGTGTAATATCAAAAATATTTAATGGGGTTATTTCACTCCCGCGACGTAGGTCATATTATAAGATAATATATTTCTTCGGTTTGACCTCGTTGACGCCATATCCTAATAGATGAATGGAGAAAATAACGTTAGTTTTTTAAATTAACAATGTTATCTGGTCGAGGTTGGGATAATTTATCATGACGAGGCTTTGCCGAGTCATGATAATTTCTCACAGCCGACACTAGATAAGTCATGATAATTTCTCTCAGCCGACACTAGATAACATTGGTTTTCAAGCCATTCACATGTTATTTTATTTATCATGAAATAATTTTTTAATGCTCTATTTTAATAAACCCTCAAAAATCAAAGACATTCGGGTGAAAGTGTGTGCGAAATTTTTCTTAAAAGAGACTGCCTGATATCATGTTATGTTATCAGACAGGTGATATCAATTCAATACAGGCGTTATTGCATGATAAAACAAAATAGCTGTATCGATCTATATCAGTGTTAAGCTTTGTTTAACTTAACTTGAAAATTACAATTTGTACTGAAATATCGAAATACCTCGAGTGTTTTCATTAAATGTTGGAACTATGGAATTGTACGGACGTATCATTTGAAAGTTCAGCATTTGATTACATGATAACATCTGAATTCCATACTTTCACGTCAATAAAAGTATAAAAAATATAGCTTTAGCATTTTTGTACTTTCTTTAACAATATAGAAGAATTAGTTCTCAGAACCTAATCTATGTGATAGACGCACATTACAATCCCTGCGTTCAGGATGCTTTCAAAAATTTTGCGAACGTTTTCAAATTCTACACCGCTGTGCTTGAGAGAACGCGTGCAAAGCCGAATAAAGTTCCCAGACGTTTCGCAAACGTTTTCACCATGAATGAAGGGCATGGCATGACCTTCCGTTATTTAATCACACCGGCATACCCGAAAAACAATAAAAATACTCCAACCGAGCCGCCAGCTTTACAACCTTCTTAAGTTCACAACTAATGAGTCTTTTATCGGCTTGAGACAAATGACGCTTGTCAAAATCACTTTGTAAATGGTCGAGTGAAAGATGACCTAGCCTTACATCGAACTTAGGACTCTGGGATTAGCAGGGTTCCTTTTTATCAAACCGAGATTCAGTCTGATCAGAGTATTCACTACGCACCTATGGACTCAGAGTCTCTTTCTCACAATCAGAGAATATCTTCGATGCACGATGTTGTCGTCCTGGGGCTCGTTTGACCAAACATCTTACGGTCATTTTTTGCGTAAGTCAAAAATTAAAGACATTTCCTTATAGTAACTAAATATGGGATTCTGCCATGCATCATCTCATTGGAATCGTCTTGAATGATACGATCAGGTACGATTTCTGATTTTGACTCACGATTAATTTTGTCATAAGAAGTTCAGTAAAATTGACCCCAGATTTCTAAATATCTGTCCATCACGCCAAATTGGTACGCATACAATCAAACGCATCTTCGCAAGCAGAGGGTTCTAGCTCCACTATATTCCTTACATAAGGAACATAGTGGAGCTAGAACCCTTGGCTTGCGAAGATGACTCAAAACGATGCTTACCTAAGTCCCTGTCTCTCTTTTCACGTGCCGCATTGTTCACCAGTCGATTGGCGTTCACGTGCTGAGATCCTTGTCCATCGTACAAGAGTGTCGGAACTACCATAGAGTCCTTTACTTAAACCTAGTAAGCCAAACAAATAGTACCAAACAAAAGCTGCCTTGAACATTGTCGATATTGTGCTCGTTCGACTCTTGGATTCGAGAATGGATGGAAATTATACAAATTAAATTTTAAGCGGAAGAGATTCAAGTGTATCGTTGTCGTTCTTCGTAGGTTGCCTCAAAACAAACACTACAATTAATGATAGTTTGCATCCTTTTTGAAATCGAAGACAAGCACTGGCGATAAAGCGTCCAGCCCAAAGCATCATTATTAAACCAATCAAGTATAGTTGAACTTTCAAAACTGCGGTTTTCATACAGACCCCGCCTTCGTGGAAATACACAGGATTTCAGTATCACGTTGAAAGCTCCCTTTTTTAATGTACATTTCATAGGCAAATAATTAAATGCAGGTCATGTCCATCAAGATTCTATGCATTCTGATTGTCTGCAAAAGTTAGATCTAGTTTCATTTCTCAATGAAAAACAATTTTTGATAAACAGGTTATTTCTTAGCTTGCACACACAGAAAGAAATTGAGACGAAATGTAAAAAAAATCAAAAGAAAGATTTTTTTGAAGCGCTACATTTTTGCACGTTATTACAAGGCAACTTCACGACGTCATTTCTTTTAAGAACCCACTTAAGGTAGTGGAACCGTAATAGTGACGCAACATTTCGGACCACACATCCTTTCACAATGTTGACCGAGGTTTCCTAATGTAAATCATTAGGAAACCTCGGTTAATACTGTTTAAGTTCATTTCTTCTGAGACGTTGCAAAACTAATACGGATCCACAACCTACCCCCCCCCCCCCTTAAAAAGGTTTAGTCCATCAATTTTCGTGCATATTTGGCTAAAAAAATGCAGCACCCCCCCCCCCCCCCCCCTTAAAAAAGGTAGTCCCTAAAGAAATCTGTCTCAGTATGGAGACATCTTTACTTTCTCTCTTCGTGTTTTTGAATCGCGTATTCATACAGTGTAATTAGGTTTTTTTGTTACATACCTCCATAAAATAAGGAAATATTATCTTTATCTCTGGACTAAATGATGCAGTCACAAGAAAATGAAAATGTATGCAAGAAGAGCAGGGTGTCTTTTATTTGTGTGTTTCATTACGGGTTAATTGCTTTAGATTTTAACTTATTATAGACTGATGCTCTTGCATCCTGTCTGATAGGCCATTCCGACATTTAACATTCATAACATGGCACACAAAAAAGGTTACCGAGGATTTCTGCCAAGTCATGTAAAGGAAGTCTAAATGCCATTTTTCTTTCTTTTTTTCTATTTAGAAAACAGTGCAATACTAGCAAAAACCATATTAAGAAAAAAATTAATGTCTATCCTGAAACTTTAACGCAGTCTAACCTGGGCTCATTTTTTAAAGGAAATTACCCTCCCCCCCCCCCTTTCAATCTGCAGAATTTGTTGCCATCAACGTGTTTAAAGTTAAATGTGAATTAGGCTTCCACTTACGGGACAAAAAAAAAAACGAAAAAAAAAAAATAAAAATAAAAAAAAAAAAAAAAAAAAATAAACAACAACATTCGTTAAAAAGAATTGTCGCTTAGTACACGCTTTGTTCACAAGTAAGAAACTTAATTATCATTGTATGTGTATGCATTTGTGTATTTCTCAATCATCATTTGATGTTAAAACCCAACGGAATCGTCTCATTGAGACGATTCTATTGAGTTTGAAAAGCATAGGATGCATTTACAATCATTTTTGTACCAATAAAATGTACTTTTAAAGACAATTTGATACTAAGAAGGGGATTTTGAAAACGGTCGCTGAATAAAAATGATCACTTAATAGAGGTGGTAGAGAGATGAACTGTAGTTTTTTTTAAAAGCATATCTATGAGGTATGGCATTTTTAAATTTTCGGAAGTATAGTACGGTTTTATTGACTTGATTCTGACGCCTGCTATTTAGATGAATTAAAATCTTATTATTCCTACTCGGCTTTGCACGTGCTTTCATAGGAATGAATAACAAACGATATTGAATTTATGATACATTTTCTTAATTGATAAAATATGTCGGTAATTGTTATTTAAGCATTTTTTCCACACATGAAAAAGGCATATATCATGTACTTTTTTCTCGTTCTCTGCGCGTCATCAGGTCATATCGCTGTCTAATTTTTGAACGCTTCCCCAAAAAGTTTTTTTCACGAATACCGTGCGTGTTTATGCAAGTTGCAAATCGTCACTTTTTGCGTGACGAGTCCATAGTGGAAGCAAATACAGACTTCGGCGCCATGTACTTTATCTAAACCCTTGTGCTTTAAACAAGTCTGGTAAAATTATATTAAAATCACATTTCTAAAAGTACTGTATACACTTATCTTAAATCAAATTTATTTTACAAATATGTCATTTTTCTGGTATCAAGTAAGGAAAATCAGATGGTATGAACTAAGATCAGACTGCACATACGTGCAGGCTGATCTTTGTCTACATCTTCTACAAAAGTAGGAATATTCCGGATTTTAGCACGATAAATGTTTTTTTTCTAAATATGCTAACATACGAGGCTTTCAGAAGTTGTTATTTTTCCAACGTCAATCACTTTTAACCCTTATCCACGGTAATTAACCTGGTGAAACAGAGCTTTGAGCACAGGTGCGCAGACTGATCTTAGCCCAGACTATCTGCCTTTCTCTTAAATTGAAGGACAAATTAAGCCAAATTAGTTGAAATGCTCCAAGATCGATTGTTTGATAGAAGCAAAATTTAACTCCAACCGGATAATGGTTGTTTCTCGATAAATTATATGTGTTATAACAAGCTTTGCATTTAAGTGTATGATACGGTTATCAATTTCCTAGGTCAACAATTAAAATCACTTGAAAATTAGAACGCACGTATAATTCATAAGAGGTTTTGGATAGAATCCGCGGGTGTTGAAGTACTCTTGTATTTACGCTTGAAATATTTTCCGTACCATAAAAAAGGGATACAAACTATTCGAACATAGCAACCTATGTCCTCTGTAATGAACAGCCATCAGAGATATCATTTTATCCGGTCACTAGCTATAAATACTGCCTGATAAAAGGGGGTATGATAAACCTGTTGATATCAGGTCATTTGATCACGTGACATTTTTATCATGTGACTTGGTCACGTTACCTTCTGGATCTTCTTTTCGGCAGTAAGGTCAGAAAAAGAGTCCTCCTAAGCCCTTCTTGACTTTAAATTTTGCGTGTCGATTTCTGTCAAAAATGTTTCACTTGATTCCCTTATTTTTAAAAATCAAATCGGGACAACATCGATGACGTAGTACGTGACTGATATAGTAATCTACAAAATTGTGACAAAGCTTAACTTGTGTGTTTACATGCAACCTCGATCATTGCCAGGATTTCTAAAAAATTATCTGCATGGATCTACGAAGATTTTATTCGACCGATGAGTATTTCGGAGACAGTAGCTTTGCATCTGATCTCAATATTTGTCCATCCTCTGATTAAGTGAAACAACATTGAATTGAGTTTTGCTTTTGGCTGCATGACAACAAATCTTAAGAATAAAATGGACGGTAGAAATGGCTGGCGATTGACTATAAAATCAGCCAATTCACATCTTCTCAATCATAAAGATACGTTAGTGTCGTTTATGTGTCCTTAAAATCTTTTGTTAAAAACTTTCTTACTAAAGCATCAGAAATTCTTACAATTATCCAGTCATTTAGCCTTAGGCGATCATCCCAACTCATCCTCCCCAATCACCTCTAGGTTAGCAGTCGGTGTTGTAAATCCGGATCATATTAATTTATAATCCGGCTCAACAGATAAAATTCCTACGCCTTGTCCGATAAACGTTTCCATCTCAAGTCACCAACCATCTATTCTCTACGTCTAATGTATACATGTGTAGGATCACATTCTAAATAGCGGCACAACGACGTCACATAGCGAACGTTTACGTGGTGTTCTTAAACAGAGCGTTTCAAAAGTTGGTATTTTTCATACAAAATGTCGTTAATGTGAGAAAAAGAATCTGTTACTCGATTTTATTTGAAACAAACCTATCTTATCCTCGTCTAGAAAAGAAAAGTTATCATTCTCGCCACGACTCGATCAAAAACATTTCGATTCTAGACTCGGTTAAGCTTGTCTCAAATGAAACCTCATAACCGATCTTTTTTCTATTCTACCCTTTTTTTATTGCTTTGTGTTCTAAACACCAACTCAAAATAGCACTCTGACTTCTTTTATTTAGATTTGACTGAATTCCTTGTAGTCTCTTGTTTGTGTGGCGGGTCAGGCAAAATTAAGATGCGTCGATATGACTTATCAGACAGGGTGCAGGAACACTATTTCATAACAAATTAAAATTGTTGGCAATTAATTCTTAATTAAGTCAGTCATGCTGGTTTTATAACCTTAAGGCAGTGGACCCGTAATAGTGCCACAACATTTCGAAACTCATGATCGTTTACGATGTTGACCAAGGTTTCCTAATGAAAAATCATTAGGAAACCTCGGTTAACACTGTTAAAGTTCAATACTTCTGAAACGTTGCATAACCTTTTGGATACACTACCTTAATTAATTAAGTTGAGAGCAAGTATTGTGAAGGTTAAGAGCAGACAGCACGCCTGTGCAGACTGATCGTAGGCTATACTGTCTGTTTAAAAGAAAATGCTTTGAACAGCATAAGAAGGATAAATTCTTATTGAAATGAAACCAGAAGTAGTTTATGACTTAGTAGGCTGAATCGGATCGAATAATCTCGCTTTAACGTATTTTCTGAATTTAGCTTAATCATGTAAATATTTTTGGAATGAGATCTCAAATTGACTTCTCTCTTGGAATCAATTTTTTTCAAATATATTTCTGACTGCCCAGATTACCCCGTTTCGCGTGACTAGTCTTATGTAAATAACTAAATATCACAATTAAATGCACAGCCCAGTTAAAATCGCCGTTATAACCTGTATACGAAAGGCTTGTTTTAAAAGGAAGTTTTCCAAGTAGGGGAAATTGGGGCAAACGCCTTAGTTCGGAATCTCATTAATATATATTGTAGTAAGTACCGCCTTCTTGCGAATTTTATAAATTCACACAAGGCAGTACTTGTTGAAAAATCTAAGATTTTACAAATTCTTGTTTCTTTATTGGTTACATATTTTGATAAAGGGCTGGTCAATTTATATACAATACTTATTTGTCTTTTATTTCACCAACAGATTTTAGTCATAAGCTTTAGATTATATAAATACAGGGTATTACTGTCTAGCTTTGACTTTACTGGAGTCGGTCGAGTAAGATGGCTCAATTGTTTAAATCAGCTTTTGTAAGTTACATTTTGTTTGGCTACCTATGTGTGGGCAAAAGCCTACAAAGTAGTCTCGGCAAACTATTGTTCCAAGGACAAGGGTCTCAAATTGTGAACGCCAATAGACTGGCGAATACATTTAGCAATGGAATGGGGAATGAGATTTTAGGTAAGATTTACAGCGTGTTTTTCTATACTTTTTCAGTTTACTTTGCTCATAACTTTGAAATCGCTATCTTTAAATTATTTGAATACGTTTGGGCTTTTTTGCAAGGTCACATTGCGTTTTTCTCCGGCCTTTTTTGAAAAATGATGTCGCACGAGCCGAAAGCGAGTGGTGGCATTTGTCATAAGTCGGTAATTAAATGACATATTCCCGGGGAAAACCTTAATGTGATTTTACCATTCTGCGATTTCTTTAGGACTGGACAAGTCTTAGATTAAAAATATATATTTTTATATATATTTTTGTTTATAAACTTATAATTGAAGCAGACATATTCGAAGATATGCATGGTTTTAGGGTAAGCGTTACCTTTATAATTGGTCATAGTTACCATTTAATTGATAATAGTAATAATGGTTAACTTTGGGCAAACATTGTCATTGTGATTTTGAAGCGTAGCAATGATGGCTTTCTTAAAGCTCTGGTTGCGATGATTTGGAATTTCAGAATCAGAATTTGACTCTGGCTCTCGATATGTAACCTATGCAGGTATTTAATATCAGTTCATAGATTATATAACCACCTGATTTATACCTATTTGATAAAAGTACTGACTAGTACGTTTGTTCTATGTATGTTCTTGGTGACACTCCTATAACTGGATTGTTTTTAAATCTATTAATGAATTTGAATTCGATGTTATTAATTGTATACCGCTTATTGTTTTCCTTTCGCCGGAGAGTTCGCAAGGGAGATAATTATTTGAAATATTATTTTAGTACATTTTGACTCTTTTCAGGAATACGTGTCGGAGTAGCCTTTTCAACCTTTCTCAGTCGATCTTTGGAAGGCTTGAATTCGATGTTATTAACTGTATACCGCTTATTTTTTTTTCCTTTCGCCGAAGAGTTCGCAAGGGAGATAATAATTTGAAATATTATTTTTGTCCATTTTGACGTGTTTTTTTTTTTTTCAGGAATACGCGTCGGAGTAGCCTTTTCGACCTTTCTCAGTCGATCTTTGGAAGGCTTGAAATCGATGTTATTAACTGTATACCGCTTACTTTTTTCCTTTCGCCAAAGAGTTCGCTAGGGAGATGATTATTTGAAATATTACTTTTGTCCATTTTGACTTTCTCTTCAGGAATACGTGTCGGGGTAGCCTTTTCGACCTTTCTCAGTCGATCTTTGGGAGGCTTGGCCAAAAGCCAGACGATTGTTTTCGATCGCGTGCTATTGAACGACGGAGATGGCTATAATCCAACAACGGGAGTCTTTACCGCTCCAATAAGTGGCGTTTACTCTTTCCAGTATACAATAGGTAAATCATGTTGCTCTAAAGCCACGTAACACTGTTAACGACATCAAACTAGCAAACTTATCTAAGTTTGCTAGTTTTTATGTTGTTAAAAGTGTTACATGGCTTTATAAATAAATAATAGTGGATGAAGGTATGTTTTGAAAACTTGGTATGAAAGAGATAGCAAACAATCATAAAAAGTTGTAGGTAAGGTGTGTTGTATTAACACAGTTACGCATCAAGTAATTGACCTCTTAAAGTCTTAAGTAAAGCTGAAATCGTTTGTTCGACTTGGTTGGGTATGTATTACGGACAATAAGCACCTCACTTATGCGGTTCCAGACCTTATTCTCAAGGTAAGTATTTACTACTTCATGCTCTCTCACTTTACCTGATGAATTTTTGATTTCCCTATTTGATAACTATATTTTTGCCGAAATAAAAAAATTCCGCGTATACAGTTTTAAAACAACCTCATGAAATCAATGATAAGGTGATTGATTTTTGAATGAAACGGAATGAGTGGGAGTTGTAATTAAGGGGGTAATCCAACATCGTCAATTATTGAAATTTCAGTTCCCCCTTTTTAAACGCCCTTTGGCGTTTGTTTGTCACCCCATTCGGAACACCACTCGGCCAATCTCACGATCAACCTCGGATGTACATAGACGGACTATTTTTAAAAATAACGGGAAAACCTTGTAAAAACTCGATGACGTCAGTTAAAATGGCGTTAGCCCTCGAAACTGTGAGTGAAAACATTCGACGTCGCTAACGCTCTTCGTTTCAGTCATTCACGTGGAACCATCGAATCCTGATATAAATTAGATTCTTAAACAACGGCTTGAAAAATCTTAAATTTTGAGAATGATTCGTCATTCTCAAAAATTAAGATTTTTCAGCCGTTATTTACTCTAAAAGATATAAATCTACAGTGCTAGTTTTTCTTACACTGTTTTCGCCTAACGAAATGCACGATTTTGTTACATACCAATCCGCCTTACATACATCCGAGGTCTGTTGCAGTTTACGGAAATGGCCGAGTGATGTTCCGAATGTCTTAAACCCCATACCAGCCAATAAAACAAGGAAAGGGTTTATCGATTGTAATTAAATGTCGATCGTTTTGAACGATTTTGAAATGTTTCTGCTCGATTTGAGAGCGTTTTTGAATGACACGAGAAAGTGTTTGGAATGAATGAATGGGGTGCTGAGATTTGGATTGATTCAAATCGGGATAAATGTCAATTGCACGATGTTACCAACTGTATGCGGTAGAAAATACCTTTACAAGTCAAAGTGTGAAAAAAATGTTATTTTCCACACAAAAAAGCTTATCAGCACTGAATTATCAGCTTACGAAAGCGCAGCAAGAAAAGTTTTGGCGCAAGAAGTCTATCTTGAACAAGCAAGCGCTTTCCTAAAATGACAGGTAGCTAGGCATCAAAAGTGACTCGAAGTAAAGTTAAACTCCATCAAAACCCGCAAAAAACATTGTTGAACTTAAGGTAGTGGACCCATAATAGATCCGCAACATTTTGGAAATAATGGAATTTTACAGTGTTAACCGAGGTTTCCTAATGATTTCCATTAGGAAACCTCGGTCAACATTGTAAAAGACCACGAATGAGTTCCGAAATGTTGCGGAACATTTACGATTCCACTACCTTAATGCAATTATAGCCATCCCTAGTCCTGGATAAATCGCTTTTTACCGCGTTTACAATTATCGAAGTTTGACTATATGAAAAAAAAAAATGTTTTCTAGACGATAAAACTGCAAAAACAATACAAAAAAATACGCGACTCTCCTTATGATCGGTCAGATAATTAACCGCCATATTTGTTTGCTAGTCACATCGTGAGGTTACTCGCCGATATTCGCAGTCACACCAGCCCTGCGTTCAGGATGAAAACGTTAGCGAAGATCTTCCTAAATGATACCTCGCTTTGCACGTATGTGCACGTGCAAAGCAAGGTGTCATCCCAAAGCGCTCGCGAAACGCTTTTACATCCTGAACACATTGCAGTATAAACTGACGAGGTCGAAACTTTTAGCATGTGATAGACTGACTACAGTTAACAACACCGTGAAATTGACATTCATCTCGATCAAAACCATTCGAAATCACTCGAGCAGCTCTCCATTCATTAATTACAAGCACTCACTCAAAATATTCAAAAACGTTCCAAATTCACTGAAAACTAGACAATCAACAACATCGTCCAAAATAAATAAATCTAAAAAAAAAACTTGTTAGCGTCCGATAGGTTCTTGAGGAAATAGGAAGCTATTTATAGAAATTCGATGCATATCTTATGGTAAAAATATCGCTAATTTTGTTCATCCTGAACAACATTTGCGATATTGGATTACCCCCCTTTAACTTCACTCAAAAATTGCTCCACACACTCATTCAATGTCATTCCAAAATCATTCAAAATCACTCATCTTGTCAATGTCATGATGTTGCTAACTTTGATTCCAGAGTTTGCATTTATACATTCCTGTGTATTTAATTTCAAAATGCCCGATTCAACTAGTCGACGCCTGCTCATGCACCCAACAGTCGGGCGTGGACACCCTCAGATGATGCTCTTTTTTTATTATCTAAATAATATATTCAGGTCAGAGGATTAGAACCTTTTCGACTTGTGTCCTTACCGTTGACGGAAAGCCTGTTTCGTATGGAATCGCCGATGCCTCGAACACGGTAGACGTTGTAGAAGGCGGAAACTCAGTCATTCTTAGAGTTTCAAAGGGACAGAAAGTCAAGTTACAGTACAGTAATGGCGGTGGAAGAATAATCAGCAATTCCGACTATGGATATTCGACGCTTTCTGGTTTCTTACACTATATTTAGTTGGTTTAGCGGAACATTTGATTTTCAAGGCACATTAAGTTCTTGATAAACAATCTCTATTCTCAAACAATTCAGTTACGAGTTCCACAATGGGAAAACAATTATAAAATATAAATGCAATCCAATACAATGAAGAATTTTGATTTGTTTAACTCGCATCAGGTGGCAAAATCTGCTGCACCTATTTTCTGTATAAAATTAATGTATTTTCATGTTATTTCAAACGAAAAAAGTCTTTTCTTTTTTTAAAAAAAAGTTGAAAAACGAAAATAACATGTTCTACCACCATGAAATAAAGATATTATTATTATTATTATTATAATTATAATTATCATTATTATTATTATCATCATCATTATTACGGCTCATTTACCGGTGCGGCTTACATGTTGCCTTTGATATCTGAAATTGTAATAATAATTGACAGCTGCGGCTTATTAATTAACCGATGCGGCTCATTGTCCGGAAAATACGGAAGCTGCTACAATGTAACCCTGGCTCTGGTAAGCTCATTGGGTATATCTTTATCAGCTTACCACTTTCTTTGAATCGAGTGTCGCGCCATATGAGCCTGTGCATGACATTTCCAACAATTTGAAATATTCCTGATTCGCAAACGCTGAGAGACGTAGAAAGCCACAAATTGTAAATATAAATTTACCTGATGGTCTATGTACAGATACTTGGAGACCTTTTCTATATATTAAGCGTAAAGCGGATGCATAGACTGGTCAGAATCTTTGCTTTGCACATATTTGAAACTGTTGGATATCTCGCGCACAGGCTCATATTCGTAATTATTGCAGTTACATCGCGGCGGCTGGTATATCTAACCATTGTTTCCTGTCGGCTGTCACATCAGTACAACCTCAACATTTCATCTGAACGAAAAACTGATAACAAACTCAGGCGAACTACCATTTTTATATATACTTTATTTTCCTCCAAAAGACTGAAGAGCAAAAACATATATACAATCAATGGAAATAACATAAATATACAAATCCAGTGAACGAACGAGCAAGTGAACGAATGAATGAATGAAATAACATTTGCATGAATGAATGAACGAATGAATGAATGAATAAATAAATGAATGAATGAATGAATGAATGAACGAATGAATGAATGAATGAATGAATGAATGAATGAATGAATGGAAGAAAGAATGAATGAATGAATGAAGGAAGGAAGGAAGGAAGGAATGGTTAGCAATGAATGAATGGATGAATGTATAAATGAATGAATGTGTGAATGATTGTGAATGAATGTGTAAATAAATGTGTAAATGAATGTGTAAATGAATGTGTTAATCATTACTGCTACAGCTTATCAGAAGTAGGAGACAAACGACTCGTACCTCGGTCGTTCTCTTTCGATCCAAATTTATTTAAGAGATATCCCTTTAAGTAGTTCCCAAGTGGGTTTTGTCGTGCAACGGTTAATATTTAAACGACTGAGTGCAATTACTCACTTCCAAACTTCCAAATCTCTTCCTTTTTGGAAATGACGTGTCCCACTTTCAAGAATAAGATGACCCGAGTTCCATCATCGCAAATCACATCCACAACCAACGATCAAGGCACAGAAAAAATATCAGAAACATGCTAAATTTAAAGTTGCTGATATTCACCGTTTTCGTACGCACGGTCGTTTGTTCGATTCCCGGTTCACGTGGCGTCCAGCTCAAGTCAGGAGCAAAGCCTGTAGAATTCTCACTCTTTGGGGACAAGTCAACCAAACTGGATACATCTGTGAAGGAAAAGGCAAGCCGTAAACATTCGGGTGAGTTTTCTGGTATTTTTGTTCTGATTATCGAAGAAATGAGACTTTTTGTTATAAGATTATATTAAGCTTAAGGTATTGGACTCTTAATAGTTCCGCAATATTTCGGAACTCGTGATTTTCACAAATTTCGACCGAGGTTTCCTAATGAAAATCATTTGGAAACCTCGATTAACACTGTTAAAGTTCATTACATACGAAACGTTGCGGAACTATTACGGGTCCACTACCTAAAGAAGATGAAGAAAGATTGCGACATTTGTCCCACAAGAATAAAAGTACATGTTTAAGAATCTCCAATGCTTTTGACTAAATCAAAGTCATACATTGAGTGCAGTTAATTACATAATGAAAATGACAATCTTTCCGATCAAAACCATTCTAAATAGCTCAATCAGCGTTTCATTCATTCACTCCAAACACTCACTCAAATCGATCAAAAACGTTCAAAAATGTTAAGAAAACATTTCGAATTCGACTAAGACGATCAACATTTAGTTCCAATAGATCTATTTATTCTACGATTTATTAGGTGGTGTGGACGTAAGAGTGTTTAATTGGTCCACGAAGACACACAAACAGAAAATAACGTATATTTTATTGAAGGGAGGTAAAAAATTTGGCTGATTTTGTCCATCTTGAACAAAATTTGATATATTGGTTTATCTCCCTCAAATTAAATTCAAAACTCGCTCCACACACTCATTCAAATCCATTCCAAAATCATTCCAAAATCAATCAACTTGTCAATTTCACGATGCAATTGACTGTAGATCCACCAACGCTGATTCAAAAAGATGATTCCAGATGATCCTAATTTTACCTATCGAAATCCATTTTTATAAATGTGACCCGTCACGCGAAAATGGACCATCTGAGAAGTGCGAAAAGTGTTGACCTTGGTCAGACTGGATCCAAATCCTTGCCCAATATTTCATTTCAAGGGGTTTCCGGATGGTCCCTTTTTGCGTGACGGGTCACAAATGTTCCTTCATTTGCGTCATTTGGTTTCCGCTCTTTTGTCTTGTCTCGCTCGTGTGTGTTTTCGGACGGACGGTAGGGCGGACGAATGGGCAGGCAGACACGCGTGCTGATACCAAAAAAAGGCCTTTACTTCGTATGCGGAGGGTATGTATTATGCTCTCTTTTAAAATGACATCAATGTCGCTATTACTTAAAGCATACTCGCGTGCTTGAAAAACGGTTGCTTATTGTTTACAATTCAAATATTTTTCTTCTTCTGAGCTCTTCTCTTATTTTCATTTCATTCCAGTTAAATCCTTTTACAACTAATAATTACATCATACTAGAAAAAATAAGCAGTTGAGTGTTAAAATAAACACAATATTTTATCATATTATATCTGCAGGACAAGTTGTAGTAAAAGAAATGCAACAGTTTGATTCTAAGCTGATAAGTCGACTTATGCGACAAGCAGAATCAAACGAAAGGGCCATTCGAAAGTTAGAATCAACATCATATATACAAAAGGCTACAATCCAGCGATTCGAACAAAGGTTAAGACAGCAACAAGAGAGATTGGGAAATGTTCAAAAGAAAGCAGTGGCAAATATAAATGAGCCTTTGTGTGACATTTCCAGCCATTTGACACGTGCTTGAAGGACTTACATTCACCGACATTGACTGCCATATAGTATAATTAGAAGTTTGCATGACTTTCTAAAGACACATTTGGACCTTATCTTTCTAAAAAAAAAAAGTAAAGTGAAGACACTGGTCAGACTGTGCAGGTGCACAGGCTGGCCAGAGTCTTTGCTTGGCGCACATTTGAAATTAATGGAAATGTCACGCACAGGCTTAAATGATTCTTTACTGATTTTCGGTGGGTTATCGATGAATAACGGTAGATTATCATGAGATTAACTCACCGCCTAATCTGTGAAATTCGTAATCGAAAAACTTACATCCCGCTTTCGTTCATTTTACCATTAAGTGGGTGTTAAAAGGTGGATTTTGTCTATATGAGTATAGTCAAATTTAATCTTTGATCACTCATTTAAACTAATGAATAAATATATAATTTGCCGATAATGATTATAAAAAAAAAAATGATTATAATTTTTTTACAGAAACTGGAAAAAGAAATAGACCTTATTACTGGTGGTATAAAGCAAACATTTCAAGTTTATCCACAAGAGTCCCATGCATGCAAATCTCATGCAGGTATATTATAATTTTTAGTTTCATCTTTCGAAGAAGCGTATTGTCCGCAAATTTTCATTTATATCTCAATGGATTCAATTTAGAGTACGCAAGAACTTTTCTTGCTTTCGGATAAGTTCATTGAAGATTTCAACAAAGGATTAGTGAGAATTTCGCAATAATATGCATATATGATAAAAAACCTTGTTTCTTATTTGTAAACAAGACATTTTCTTCAACGACCATTTTTGTTGGTTCCGTTAGTGGTCGCTTAAAATAAGTTTTACTGTATTTATTTTAGTGTATTTTTGTATTTACGTAGGTATAACTATGCCGGTTGCCTTCTCCGCTTATGTAAATCCAACTGAATGGAAAAACCAAGTGAGGATAGAGAACAACAAAATTCGGTTTGACCGTGTCCTTGTGAACGACCAGAATGGCTACGACAACACGACCGGACAGTTTACTGTTCCCATCAGCGGGGTGTACCTCTTCTCCTACTTCGTAGGTATGTATAGTAATATTTCTTTGATAAAGATATGCTTATCAGATTCGAAATACTAAGAAATAAAATGATCAAATCAGAAGGTGATGAGTTTTTTTTTGTTCTACGTTGGACAAATCCATTTATTCCGAAAATACTAATCATGGTTGATATGTGAAAAAGTTGAATCGTTAAATAGCAGGGAGGGAGGGGGAAGGGGGTAAGGGAGGGGGATGGTGGAAGGAGGAGGATAGCTCATAATTTAAGTGAGTGTTAAAAGGTGAATTTTGTCTATATTTTTTAAAAGAAATATGCTTATCGGATTCGAAAAAATAAGAAATCAAATGAAGAGGTATTTTTTTATTTATCTTTTTTTTTTTACATTTGACCGCCCCCCACATACTCCCCTTGAGAAAATTCATGAATGAACAGAGATTTAATGAAATGAATATTTAGAATTTTTATCAATTTATTGCAAAGATTTCGGTTATCAATACGCTGTGCTATAGAAAGGACTGATAGTACTGAAGGCGTGGGAACTGAATAGACGAAATAACACACGGGGTCAATTTTCTGGATTATAACCTTGATTATTCACCTTGTCCTTATCATGTATACCAGATATTTTCTTACTTATCACTGCCAAAATCACTGCTGTGTTAAAGATACGTAGCTTTTATATTTGATCTTGACGGATGACCTTGCTAATTTGGAAAAGACGAAATTGCTGCTAACTAAAACTTTCTCCTTTCTCCCTAATATAATTTACCCTTTCTGCTACAAATTTAAATAATTTGCCCATATATTGTATGTAATCTGCAACCCTTTACAATTTGGACCTGTCTACAGATTTGTTGTCTTGTAATGGATTAATTAATCTAAATCAGAAAAATTAAAAGCCTTGTCCCATCCTTAAACCCTTAAACAGACGACACAATTTTACATTAGGAGCAGGTTGCAGACAATAAATCAACATGAGCGTAATTTGATAAATATCTGGGGTAGAAATTGAAAAATAATGAGGTATGAGTATAGGAAGGACCATATTGTGGGAAAGGGAGAAATTGGCCTATCAATTTCTTGTATTCCCACAGTAAAATACAACTTCTTTATTGAACTCAATCCAATGTGAAATAAAAGGGCCGGCGAGCTTGTGCCCCTAGAAAAACAGCATCACTACGATTGTTAGACGGAACGATCGAATGGATAAATTTACTGACTAGTTGCAAACCAATCAACTCAACTAAAATTATTAAAACGCGAGTTGCGCCTGTCTACAAAGCGGTATCGGGCGTATTAATCTATACCTTGGGAATTAGGTTTTTTTGCGGACTCAGCGTTATATAGTGAGCATACCGTTCGACATTTTTCCTTTGAAATGGGTACAGGATGTGGCTTACGATCCCTCTAGGTAAAAGGAACCCTTGGTTTCCCTCGCCTAAAAAGCCTTGCTAAAAAGATTAAAAAAAAAAATCGAGTGCATGCCTTCAAATGTCACCTTACCTCTTTATAAACCAGGCCTTCAGCGCTTTTAGCGCTTTGATATAAAATACCAATTTAATCAAACACCTCCTCTAAAACAGAAAAAAAGGATCGACAAAGCCTCGTTTTTATCTATTTATATATAACACGTTTAATAAATTCGTTATTTCATGACCACTCCATAAATATCATCTAAATATTCAAAAATGTGACCCGTCACGTGATAAGGGACTTTCTGGATAGTATGTAAAGTGTCGACCCAAGTAAGACTACGCGTATTACGTAGGTAGACTAGGGTCGAAACTTTAAAACTTGTCTGATTTCCTGAATCTGGAGTGATCATTATCCCTTTCTGTACAAAAATACGACCTCTCGATAACCGATGCTGTACCCATTTTTTTTCAGATATAATTTGTGACCCGTCACGCGAAAAAGGACCATCCGGGAAGTGCGTTAAGTGTCGACTCTTGTCAGACTGCGCGGACTGCGCAGACTGACAAGGGTCGAAACTTTTTGCACCGTGCCTTTTTTCTGCAACTAGAATGATTAATCTGCCTTCCAGAGAAAGAATTTTTGAAATACGACTACTGGTTGACCTATGCTGGATCAAATCTCTTTTCTTTAATTCATTTTACAGAATTCCCGGATGGCCCCTTTTCGCGTGACGGGTCACATATATTTCACTTAGTTCCCAGATGGTCTCTTTTCGCGTGACGGGTCACATTAATTTACTTCAATTGCAGCATTTGCTGACGATGGTGATCTAACTGTCGCACTGACTGTGAACGACAAAATCTTGCCGTATGCGGCCGTTGAAAATCCGGCGATATTCAAACATCGATGGGAGGCCATGTGGCCATTATCAACGCCTCAAAAGGCGACAAGGTTCAGGTTACTTACGAACGAGGCGACTACTGGTTTAACAGCGACGGATATTCGGGACTAACAACGTTCTCTGGGTTCTTATTGTACATTCAATAAACTACAATCAATCTTACTCGAGCGACCGGGCCTATTAAGGGACCATTTTTATTAAGCGACCGCTTTAAAAATCCTCTTCTTTCAATCAATATCCTGAAAAGTAGGTATTGTTAGGCTGAAAGTTATTGAAAATGAAACATATGTTGTTAAAACTCAACAATGAGACAATTCTATTGAGTTATAACAACATAGGATTTTGAGAATTTCGCAATAATAATATGCATATTCATTCAAAAAGTATGTTTGGTCCCTGTAGTGGTCGCTTAATACAAGTTTGTTGTACGTGTATGTAAATTGTCTTAATTGATCTGTATGACTCTTTTAAAATTTCAATCATGAAAAATACAAGTATTGTAAAATTCCAAAGTTAGCGATCTGGTTATACCCATCACGCTATGAAATGGACCAACAAGGTAAATTGGATATTTCGGGAATTCGGTATAGTATCGGCAACTAAATGTACAGTCAACAGCATCGGGATGAATGATAGGAACGCTGATCGAGTGGTTTTGAATGGTTTTGATCCTGGTTATTGTCAATTACACGCTGTTTTGAACTGTATTTGACCGTCCGGTCTACGGCTACTTTTCATGTGGGATCTTGACTGGTAAACGTCTCTTAAATAAAGGTAAATTATGATTTCTTTTTTATGAGAAAAACGTCTTTATATTCTATAAAAAGAATGATTTAAGGACAAAAGAGCATGCAATATAAGTAATATATAATGCAATGTATGTTCTTCGCTAAGTAGGAATTTGTTCAATTCCGGAAATATCCTGCGCATAGTCAGTAATCTTACTTTCTGGGACAAAGTAGGAATTCTTACTTTGCGCAGTACGAGTCCAGAATTGTCTGTATATAAAGTAGGAATCTTGACAAAGTAAGAAGATTTGGATTCTTCTCGTAGTGGATTAAGACTTGAGGACATAGTAAGTATTGTTTGAAATGTTAAAATAGTATTTAATTATGTATTTTTGTTCTTTTTTGTTGTTTTACTGGTTTACTTTGCCTTAAGGGATAATTGCGGCTAAATGCTGTCAATTGTAATTGTTTGTGAGCTTGTAGCGAAAAGTAACAAATAATAAAGACTGCATTTGCTACTAGTTATATCTGCTTTCAAGCATTCTAAATGCTATTGAAAATATGGCTGAAGAACGAAAACATTTCATACTTGCTTTTTTTACTTATACATTAACCAGTAATTAAATCAGGCATCATTTTAAACCATTGTGTTACATAAATTCTTACTTTGTCCAATTCTATTCCTACTTTGCACAGGGACCTCGTCAGGTGAAAAATCGATACCCCCCTCCCCTTGCGGGATTCCACAAATGTCCGTCATAATTCTAGAATCGGCTCCCCTTGCGCGATATTACATTGTCCGTCATAATTCTAGAATCGACAGATAAAGTATAAATTCCTACTTTGCACCGGAAAAATCCGATTCTTACTTTGCGCCGAATGTGTACACTAACATTTAATAGTATGATTGCGCATTGCACTTATGCCCCATTAATTATTTATTACCTTAAACAATGTGTTTTTGAGATCCTCAGAAAATGGAGGAAATAAAGATAAAGATTCTAAACTCTTGGCCTGAATACCAGCCCTGCGTTCAGGATGACAAAACGGTTGCAAACAGTTTTTCAATCATACCCCGCTTTGCACGTACACATGCTTGCAAAGCGGGATGTGATTGGAAAACTGTTTGCACCGTTTTATCATCAAAAACACAGGGCAGGCTACCAGTTTGAGCATAATGCAAACATATTGTTATTTATTATAAGATCACTACTTCCGTAATAAGTTAACTTCAATATTTGTATAATTCCTTCTTTGCACCGGACAAATTTGAAATCATAACGATTCTTACTTCGCACCGTAAATGTTCATATTCATTTAAGAGTGTGAATGCGCATTCACTAATGCCTCCATGCATTATTTATATGTTCGATCCGCGAAGGCGGCACTCATTCTTTCCGACTATTTGTCTCTCACCAATGGGTTGATAATCGTAGACCTATGTGAGATAGCAGCTGGAGGCTAGGAGAGGATGTGGTGGTTGTACTGGTGAGAGAAATGCCAGGAAACCATTGTAAGGTGCTCCAGCCGCCGCGATGTAACTGAAAAAATGTTGAAAGCGGCGTAAAACTCCATTCAATCAATCAATTAATCACTATTTATATAGCCATGGTGTCGTCGTCGTGCGAAAACTATGACATTTTGTGATATCTCTGGTTCTACTGAAGGCACTCACTTGAAACTTGGCACATATGGTCACCATTAAAAGAGCAACCTATATTGTCAAGGGGGATAACTCTAGATACCCTTTGTGCAAATCATGCCCTTTTTTCGACTAAGAATTTTTCACTTTCCAGCACTTAACAGCCGAGCGTAGGTACCCGTAGGCGGTGCTCTTGTTTCTCATATCTCTGCTTCCGTAAGAAATGTGCGACATGTCGTCGACATTTCGCCAGCCCATCGGTAGTATGCTACCGATCGCTGAACAAGAAATAAGACACCATCTCGCCGGTGTTTTAATTGACTGCAAAATAAAAGTTTCCCATTGGTATCGTCTTCAACGATCCATCTCTATTAACACTAATCGACGGATGAAAAATGGAATCGCCGACATGTTTTGTGAGACTTTAGCTTTAAAATATGTTTTTATTATACTTTTATAATAAGTTAACTTTAATGCTTGTATATTTTATCTTATCACTACACAAATATCCGTGTGATAACATCCCGTATGATATTCTTTATGATATCAGATAGTTATTTTTAGAACAGTGATATAATGCAGGTTTTTTTTTAAGAAACTTGCATTTCAGTTAGAAATATCGACGAATAGAGGTTATAAGATAAATATAATACGTATTTGTTGTATTGTATGAAAAAAATATCTTACTCGGTTGTGAGAATTGATAATTGTCTCGGCATAGCCTCGACAATGATCAATTTTCCCAACCTCGTTAGATATTTTTTTCATACAAAACACTTAGTACGTATTATATATTTATCAACAAAAGAACGCTTACAGATCCCGACATCCTCTGCAGTACCCTTGAATTATTTAAGACGTGAAGAGATTATTTGTTTATTTCATAAAGCTATGAATTGTATGTCTTCACGAAACCTACACCTTTTGGTGCAAGGTGCATTGTCGGTACCATTAGATAACCATTAAAGGAAAAAAAATGTACAACGTAAGAGGGTTCTTCGGAAAGTTTTGAGACAACACCGATTCTTTCAAAATGGGATGACTACTCATGGAAAAAGTATTTCGGTATATATTGAACTAGATCTTTCAACTTTATGTAGGCATAATTTCAGATGTGTCCGGCGATTCGTCTGTAAACAAAACAACAAGAAGATTACCATGATGGTCTTATATCACTCATCTGATTCTCTTATAATAATAAAAAAAATCTTTATTTAAAGTAGGTAGCTCATTAAGCTGTCACCATACAAACAATACAACGAAGAACTTATTTAAAATGAGGCCTTCTGGAACAATTCAATCTAATACAAAACAAGAACGATGATATAATCTTTATGTTTATTACTTAATTATGATAATTCTGGAGAGGAATTCCCAGAAGATTGATTAGGTAGTATTATGACGGCTTTTCGACCCTTTGGACATCATATCAATTTAACAGATTTCCACAAGGAGAAATTTTCAATATAATATCAACTTCAGAAAACGTTTCAGCAAAGGATACGGTTGAATTGTTTCCTTCTTTGTTTCTTTGTAATCAAGAGATGTCGGCGGGGGGGGGGGAGCGTGACGTCACTTCCGGCAGATGTTACGTTGTTAACGTGGAAGTGACGTCATTATTAAGCTTATGCTAGAAGCGATTTACACGAAAACGATGGCGACAAAAGAAATTAAGATTACAAAGTTAACATTACTAGAAAGAGAGAAGAATTTGTTCCGTGAACTGTCAGCATTAGGAACAATCTACTACAGAGGTCCGACGTCTCAAGAAAGCGATATGAAGAAGTTGTTGAGAGAGAGGAGGTTTATGTTATCAATCAATCCGGTAAAGTTTCCCAACTTAATGCGATCTATTCAGATGATAGTTTCGAATGAAACGATTAAAAAGAAAGAGCAACGAGTGTTTACATCTAAATTCATTTCATCGTGCAGAGAGGAGAATCAAAACTGTATAATTGTATAGAAAAGTTCAGAGAGAACATCGAAAAGTTGAGAGAATGTCAGAGATCCGTATGGAAAACGAGAGCTAAATTATACACGTATAGCTCCATGATTGATGCGGCTCTCAGTGCTCTAAAATATTACGCTGATGACAAGCAAGAATACAAAGCAAGAATGCACGCAATAAATGGGTTAAAGGACGATTTGTCTGAAAGACTTCAGCGACATACCGAAAATCTCCAATCTTACGATTTAGCCTCACTGAAAGAAAGTAATGCACGAAAGGAGATTGAAAAGATATCTGCTGCTCTAAAAGATGGCATTATCGATAAAATAAATGCAAAAATCAACAAGGTAGTAGACGATGCAAGTAGTGACAACGAAAATGTCTTCTCAACTGAAATGGTCGGCGAAACATATATGATCTAATATGTCATTTTCTGGTTATGGTTAAGTCGCCGTCGGATATTCTTTGTTCCAACTTTAAGAAAGAAATACAACAACCTAATCTAGAGAAGAACCTTTTTAATTACGATAACGTGAAGAAAGTTATTCGACTCAAGAATCAGATAATCGGAAAGCCCACTTCAAAAGGCAAAAGGGAGATAAAACAGTTACTTCTAATATTAAACAAGCCAAACACAGATTCTGTTAACACAAATATGACTCATGGAGAGGAACAAATAGCAGAAACAAAGAATGAAAAGATAACAGTAAAGCCAATAAAAGGACCATTTAATAGATTGAAGGAAAAGGTTCACTGGAAAATGAGCCCCGTCCTAGCTTTGTAGAATAGTGATTTAACAATAATTCATAACGATCATATAAGAAATGATATAAAAATATATAATAATTATGAAATGTAATATGCTGCGTTTTTGTTAGTTATACCATAATAATAATAATAATAATAATAATAATAATAGCTTTATTTATAGAAGGTAAACATGTTAAGACATATACAAATATGCACAAATCTTATTTTCAACACGGCCTTCTGAAAAGAAAAAATAAAACAATACAAATTTAACCCTCTCTCTCTCACTCTCTCTCTCTCTCTCTCTCTCTCTCTCTCTCTCTCTGTTTCTGTCTCTGTCTCTGTCTCTATCTCTCTCTCTCTCTCTCTCTCTCTCTCTCTGTCTCTCTCTGTCTCTCTCTCTCTCACTCTCTCTCTCTCTCTCTCTCTCTCTCTCTCTCTCTCTCTCTCTCTCTCTCTCTCTCTCTCTCTCTCTCTCTCTCTCTCTCTCTCTCTCTCTCTCTCTCTTTCTTACTCAGAGCTTACAAAACAGACAGATTAAAATGTTCAATATTTCTTTAAGCTAACAATATAAAACAGTTCAAAATATTAAAAAAAAACCCTAAAAAAAAAAACAAAACAAAACAAAAAAACCCAAAAACCAACAACTAGCTCTCAATTCTTTTATCAGACAGCTACCCCAGATTAAAATATTTTAGTTGCATGACTATCTATTAACATCTTTTACAAAAATTTTCAAAATAGAATAATTTTAATTTCTTTTTGAATGTATTTATGCTATTTTCGTTTCTGATTTCAATGGGAATCTCATTCCAAACATTTACTATGTAAAAGCTAAAACTATCCTTATACACATTTGTTCGTGGTAATTTCGCGACAAATAGGTCATTCTTTGTCTCTGATCGCAATATATAGTTTTCATTTCTAGAAATGTGGATGATATCGGACATGTAATCCGGTGCTTCATTCTTGATTGTTTTAAAAGTTAAAACAGCTGCGTGATAATTACATCTTTCTGTAAAGGGTAACCATTCTAATTCCTTAAATAATTCGTTTGCTTGTGTTTGTCTTGGTTTACCGAGTATAAGCCGAGCTATTCTTCTCTGAAGTGTACATATCTTATTTACGTACGTTTTGTTATTTTTACCCCATACAACACAGCAATAATCAAAAATGGGTAATACATATGAATTGTAAAAAAGCAATTTCATTTCCTTTGATAGATAATACGAAATATTTTTGAAAAGGGCGATTTTATTCTTCAGTCCCTTACATACATAATCAATTTGTGGTCGCCAATTTAAGTGATTATCTATAAAGACCCCTAAGACTTTTTGTGACTTTACATTTTCCAATTCATGACCGTTAATAGTTAATTTAATTTGACTGTCTTGCAATAATTTATGTTTGGGTCCAATCAACATGCATTTTGTTTTTAAAGGGTGTAGAGACATGTTGTTAATTTGACACCATTCCTGCACGCGAATTAGGCTCGATTGCAGTTTAGATTGTATAGATACGATTTCAAAATCGGACTTGTACATAGTAGAATCATCTGCATATAGATCTATTTCAACTTCAGATTTGGTTAAAGTGATATCATTGATGTAAATTAGAAAGAGAAGTGGACCTAGAATCGATCCTTGGGGTACTCCAGATGTTATTTCAAGTAAAGACGATTTTAAGTGTCCTATCTGTATTAATTGTTTTCTGTTAGTCAAATATGATTTGAAAAGGGTACACGTATTCTCAGTAAAGTGGTATAATTTCAGTTTATGTATCAGGATTTCATGATCAACAAGATCAAACGCCTTTCTTAGGTCTAGGAAAACTGTCCCTACATATTTACCGTCATCTACATCTGAAAGCCACGCGTCTATCATTTTAATTAACGCCGATGTACACGAATAGTGTTTTCTAAAACCAGATTGAGATTTGTTTAAAATGTTTGTTCTTTTAAAGAAACATTGAAGCTGTGTAGCGATGTGCATTTCGAATATCTTTGAAATGGTGGACAGAATCAAAATGGGTCTATAATTATTTGGATCGTCTTTGTCACCCGTTTTGAAAATGGGTATTACGCGTGCTTCTTTCATTTGATCAGGATATATTCCTGAAGAAATACTATTATTGATAATCGAAGCTATAGCCGGAGTAATAATATCACCACATTGTTTCAAAATTTTTGGACCCAAGCCATCCAGACCCGTCGCTTTAGTTGAATCAAGTTTTCTTATGGTTTGATGCACTTCAAATGCTGAAATAAATTCAATAGTGAAAGTTTCATTACCTAACTTTTGATCAAGTGTTTCTTTGAGAAAATTAAAATTTTCACAGGAGAATCTCGTCTTGTTCACAATATCCGATATGCAAACAAAATGTCTATTTAATTCATTAACTATATTAAGACTTCCTTCAATGATAGAATCTGATGTGATGATTTTCTTAGGCATTATAAGTTCTTTTGAGTTGTTTACATATGCAATTTCTTTAAGGTTTTTCCAAATTATTTTGGGACTTTCCTTATTTTCTATAGCCTTATTGAAATAGTTTTTCTTATTATGCTTAATCATATAAGTAACCTTATTGCGTAAAATTTTGTATCTATCAAAAGCTCTCTGTTTAAGAGCCATATCCCTTTCGTACATCATTTCCTTTACTTCCCTATTAAACCAAGCAGGCTGGTGTGAGCGCTTGACTCTTTTTTGCTTCAAGGGTGCATGAATTGATAAAACTGAGTTTACTATGGCATATAATTTACTAATAGCATCGTTAGGGTTGATTATCATTTCTACACATTCAATGCCTGAATAAGATAAATCGAATGTAAATTTGTCTATATCAAAATTTTCATAGCACCTATATTCAATCGTTTCGTGATTTTGACTGCTTCTTAAATCATCTGAATCCACATTCCTTTTCCTCGTGAAACAAACTGGAAAGTGATCGCTTATAGACAATGTTGAAACATAGACATCGCACGTGCTATGTACAGAGTTTGTATATATATGATCAATTATGCTTGAACTTTTTTTAGTCACCCTTGTGGAACTTTTTACTAGCTGTTGTATATCATAATTAGAAACAAAATTTTCCCATTTGGTATTTTCGAATTTTTCTATACCATCATTCCTATAATATCTTATATTGAAATCACCTAAAACGTGAGACTCTTTATTTAGTAAATCAACTTGGTCTATCTGCTTTTGGTAAAAATCTATCCACGACTGCACAGATGAAGGCGATCTGTAAACAAAGTCGAGAAGAAATGACGATTTATCAGAATGGTTAATTTCAATCCAGATGGACTCAATTTCGGTTGATTCAAGATCAAATCGCCTTTTATAGTGCATTTTTTCTGAAATATACACTATAATACCACCGCCTAATTTTCTTTTTCTGTCTTGTCGCTCAAAAGTATAGTTCGGTATTTTCAAACAGTTGCTATCAATATTTTCATGTAAGAATGTTTCACACATTCCCAAAATATCAGGCGATTGAAAAGATTTTAAATGAAACTTTATCTCTTCTAATTTTGGAAGAAGATGGTTAATGTTTAAATTAGCTATATGAATACCTTTTGACTTTTTAGTGAAATGAGCTTCACCTGTTATAGAACATGTTTTTTGTTTTCGCGTGGAATTATTTACATTTTTATAATGAAATTTATTTTGCTTACGGGAATTATTTTCACATTTATCGCTTAAGTTAAATTGATAATCCGCGGAGTTAAAAACACTTTGTTCAGCATGTAAATGCGAACTTTGATTATCTGTATTTAAATAGTCCTTTTTTATTGTATTATATGTATCGTTTGAAATAGGGGTAATTTGAGACATTTTTAAATCAACAGTTACCAAAGACAATTAAAAAGGATAGAGTTTCAAATATTATTATAAGATACAAGCGGTCTTCTGTTGGCCCGGTCTTTCGCCCGTAATACTAGTAATCATTCTCATTCTGTAATTGGGATTCTTCTGATTTACATATAGCCTTGGCAGACAGCATAGACTAGGATCATCCTGAATAGATATGCAGTCTGATTTAAGTCTACAATGTCTGCTTTTTACTACATTAGAGTGGGGGAAAACTTAAGGGAATATTTTTTTATGGACAAGTTGTTTGAAATAAGATTTTAACTAGGTAGTGCGTAGAGTAGCGATCCTTGTCAGATTGCCCGGGTTGAACATACTGACTACAGGTTCGAAACTTTTGGCAGTTGCTACAGTGTCTGAATCTGTAATAATCTTTCAAATTTTACCCGTTAAAGAATCTCATGTAAAGGGACACGAATTGACCTCTACTGAAACCAATTCCCTTTTCAAATACTAGTATTAGAGATTATCCACTTAGGTGGACTTCGGACATCGGATGTCTGACTTCGGACTTAGAGGGGTCGTCTCAAAATGAAAGAAAGTATATTCGTTGATACATCATGATTGTATAAAAAGATGACGTCTCTCATCATATTTGTAAGTTTTATTCGTTAGTATGGAGGTATAAAAAAACAGTAAAATTTCGGACATGCATGTTGTTGCTTTTTTATTTCAAATGTGGGCGCATCTATCTAACCAAACTAAGTATTCCTATACTGCAACGTATACATAACAGTTTGTTTCTTCATCTACCTGTCAGCTAATGAACCTGTTAACTCATTTTTCTTTATTATTTTAAAGCTAATATTTGATATGCCGCTGGCCTGTTTCAAGAGACAACTTGAAGTGGTCATTTCATTCAAGAGCAATGTCAAAACTTTGACCTTTATCTCAAAACGCTTGCAACGGTTACATTCCACATAGGTTGCTCGCTATAAAACAGTTATATCGCTGCGACTGGAGCAATAACAAAGGATTCCTGGTATTTCGCACACAAGTCCAACCATCATCCATTTTCTAGTCTCCACTTGCTTTCTTACATAGGTCTACGGTTATAAATCCATTACTGGAAGAGAAATAGTCGGAAAGTATGAGTGTCGCCGACGGGGATCGAGTCCGAGACAGCTAGATTGACAGGCCGGCGCGCTACCAATTGCGCTATGGCGGCGGTCAACTTTCAATTAGGACATAATGCACTAGATAATGATCTTTCTGCTTTTGTCAGTCTACTGAAGCGATCATATTTTTAAAAGAAAAATTGAGTAATAGTTAAAGCCATGGCGAGGTCGTTGCTTGCTATTTCAATCCATCACGCGTAAAGCATATTTTTAAACATTCAACGGTATCTCTGAAGGCAAAAGTTTAAATTTCAAATAAATATTGACTGTCTAAAGATTAGTTCTTAATTTTGATTTGGCTATAACTAACTTTTGTTACAAATGTTTACCTTTTCTATGTCTGAGATTTTTTTCAGCCATCATTTTTTTTTCTTGAAAAGGGTAGAAAAAAAGTATTTTGTCAGTTTTGATTGAGAAATAAGCACCAGACAATCATAATGGAAGGCATCTTCAGGGTGTGTTATAATCTAAACACAGAGTATGAAGTCGGTGTATACAATCAAAGCTTTTAGAGAAACTTACGATGTATGTTGGAAAAAGCTTAAAACATATGAGAATCACGTGTAAACCAAATACAACATTTTGCTAGAATAACATATTTCTTTATCAGTGTTTAATCAAGAAAAAACGGTACTTCCTCACTTTTGAAAATGTATCTTCGGTTGTTCACCCATTGAAATATAGATGACACTGACAAAAAAAGCAATCTGCCCTATGTCGTTGGATTGTGATGCGTCGGCCAGACGTCGGCAATATTACGACAAAATATGAAATCGGTGATGTGACGACGTCTTCTTATTTGGCCAGTGATAATGCACAAATTAGGATGAATATGAATATCGTTTTAAAGAAGCGAGTCATCGAATAGCCACCGATACGCTGGCGAGGCCGTTAATTTTGATGGAAGTCAAAAGTCAAATGTCAAAACCAGAAAAAATAAGTCTACGATGGAACAAAATCGACAGGTCCACTGCAGATGTCCGATTGTAGCCCTGCCTCTCGCCAGCAATTAGTGGTCGATATAGTTTGGACACCCAGTCTGGAACCCTGGGTAATTCTAATTTCGGAAAGGTTCAAGTAGTAATACGAATTTTTCGACACCCACGACCTTACAGACTTGTCGGTAGATTTTATAAAGTAGACAAGGCTCACCAACGCCTCGCCGATCTAACACAATTACGTTACCGTAATTGAATCGGCTGATGCAGTGGTGACTCACAGACTCTATCCCCAAAAACATCGTCGAAGCGATTTTGTGACACTTGCTTTTAAATAACATACATACAATTAAAGAGCATAGTAAGAGAAGAACAAAATGTGCCAATTTAAGTCTTTGCTGGTTCGAAGACTGACTTATATTGAAACGTATTTTTGTTGAAAATATTTTCTGAATCTAGAAATTCTATTCCTGTAAATCAATTCGGACAGGCCTTTTTAAGCTGGCTTTCCTGGGTCCGATCTCTTATTCAAGCATTTATTCGAGATGCAAAGACGTTTCCGACCGTTTTGAGATTGCTACCCGCTTTTTGCATTTGTGTATGTGCTCAAAATGTTAACATTTCTCAAAAATTTCGAGAACTTTTACATCTACTAATATTACGCGTCCTTAACATCATAAAATCATAGTACCTTTTTGTGAAAAAATAGGTGAAAAATCAATACATGAAATGCATATACATGTACATGTACTTATATTAGTAAAGGGTTACAGGTATAAGTCAAAACTGTATTACTGTGTATTTTGAGACATCCCCCGATATTTTAGTATAACTTGAATACGCTATTGTGACTTGTGATTACAGTACATTTGTATGCAATCGACAAGTCAAAATAGCGAATTCTACTTATAAGTCAGATGTCCGATCTCGGAGTTCACCTAAGTGGATAATGTCTATTTATTTTATGGATGACTCTTTTTCTCACGGTTGACATATATCCTATAAAAGTATGTAGAAATAAAGTCTTTTGTCTCAAAGCCACGGTCGATAGCCTTATGAAAACATTGGTTTTGGTCAGGTATTTCCCGGAAAAAGTTATTTCAAAAATAAGATTTCGGATATTGCGTTAAAAGGGAATTGCTTTAAACATCAAGCCTGTTAGAGTTATGGTTCTTGTGCACTGCTCTCCATTATCATGAGAGAAACATAACTGCAAAGTTTCAAGTCAATCAGTCATAATATGACAGAGTTATACTCCGGACAGGAAGTGGTCGTCGACCGTCCGCAAGACGCCCGGACGCCGGTTGCCCTGTCGGCAGTCGGAACGGGTTATGCAAAAGTATACATAAAATTCAGAGCTGTCTTGATAAACCGTGTGGTGATGAGTCCAGTGCTTATTAAAGAAAAGTTTGCGAACGTTCAGAAATTATATCTCGACCATTTTTTTTTATATTTTATCTAGAGTTCTGCATATCTTATTCCCTTACTACCATACCCAATGGCGATTGTTTCATATTTCATTTTTTGAACTATGAATTATCATATGAAATATGAATAACCTTTTATGACAAAAATTAGATTAAAACACGTTCGTCTGCGCCACACTAGGAAAATATTGATTCCACCACAACCCTACAAAGGACTGAATCCGTCCTAGATAGGGAGCATGTGGGCATCCAGAGGGCGGACAGGAGACGAAGCCACCACCCTACTAAAAACACGCGAAATTGTAGTAATCAATTGTAGTAATCAGGATTTCTATAAAAGGGTCAAAGAAACAAATTTCCACATGGTTTTAATGGGAGCAGTTTTAGAGAGTCTGAGACCCAAAAATGAGTAGCTAGGACTCTCAAACTATCTGATTTAAGTCTGAAGGATCCTCGGAAAATCAACTTTTTAAAAGAATTCAAAACAGTTTTTAGCAGTCTTCAATTCTTATCTGAGGTTGATCCCCAAATGTACATATCTATCCAACACAGCTAATCGAGAGAATATTTAATATTTGCAAATACAAATGTACATGTGGATAGCTAGAACGAAATAGTCAATATTTAAAGCATGGACTACGAAACCTTAAGAGAGGACCCTTGTGAATCTTACTGTTGAGTCCTTGGAACCCTTTTAGGCTGACGGCGGGTAATAAATAGAGGATATTGAACGAGTGGTCATTGAATACCGAATTTATTCAACAAGTATAAATAGATAAAAACGAGGCTGTGCCGAGTTTTAATTAGTTTAAGATGACGAGTTTAATCAATTCGGTATTTTATTAGCACAAATTTGATATTCTTTTTAAGAAATGACCCGAAATTTTGCGAAAAATCGTCAAAATTCTTGAAATTCGACATTTTAATTATCCGCGAAACTCATCACGCCGTTTGAAACTGAAGTCAGAAATATATAGATTATTACTTCATTTTCGCGGTAACAAAATAACGTAGCCATTCGCTATGAGCTCATTTGCATAGTTATTCCACTAGTGTAATAACACCCGTGTAATATCAAAATTATTTAACGAGGTTATTTCATTCCCGCGATGTAGATCATATTATAAACGATATTTCTGGTATTCGACCAAGAAGCCATAAATCCTCTCAGGTATTCTCCTTTAGTAAAGAACAAACGCATGTACTTGCTCGCGGTGTTGCGCAATTAGTTTGATTTGGTGTGGAGAAACGATTTGTTTCTACCAAAAAAGTTTCTAGTTTAGACAAAATAAGTACTAAACTCGTCATCCTCTCTGGCATCCAGGAGTCAGTTAATGTCTACATGAATCTATCCAAAGATTTCAAATAAGTTCCTTCTCATCTGTTCCCTTTCATTCTCATATATACCAAACTCTATCAAGTAACACTTTACATACTCTACTTCTCCACACTGACACCGGCTATCCTGTTGTAAATCACATCTGTGCAAATATTCGTTCAACCTTGCATATCCTGACCTCACCTGCGCTACAATGGATGCTCCTTTTGTTGTTGCAAATTTATGTTTTACTTTATGCATAACCATTAATCTGTGATTGAATAGGTATCTTCCCTTTTCACACTTTCCCCACATATCTTGCCATTTCTTCATTGCCGACTCTCTTGCAGCAGTTTTAATATCTCCCATTGTAAGAATTGGAAGTAAATCTTTCATGTCTTTGGCCTCCTTGGCTGCTTCTTTGGCTAATTTGTCTGCTAAATCATTTCCCCCTATGTTAGAATGTCCTGGTGTCCATGAGATTTCCACTTCTACACCTGTCTATTCAAGATTGTGTATACCATGCTTAACCTCCTGTATAGTGGATACATATGAGCGTGGTTCCCATCCTAATACCAAATGCCCGATCGCACACTGACTATCAGAGGATATGTGTAATTTCTCAACGATTTTTAAATCATTTTCCATTGTTCTGGTCTGGATGTTCTTAATAGCTAATTTTATGTCAATAGGTTCAGCTAAAAGCATAGATCCAAATGAAGGACGGGATGTTTTTTGTAATATAGTTCAGCAAGACTTATATAGGTTTAGTAAGACCTGGGCGAAAAATACAAGCTCCAGCACCACATGGACCGGGGCTACCTAACCAGGACCCATCTGTAAAAGCAATTGCCGTTTTCTCATTGCATTGGTCTAAACTATTTCCAATCTCTTCCCTTGAGTGAGATTCCTGTTCTTTGGTTCTTGACTTCGAAGAGTCTAGATTCTGCCAGTACACAGGCCTTCGTCTTCCTGGCTGCAAGGAGTCTGTGTAAGTACACTCTTTTTCAAGACAGTGCAGAGGTATTCCAGTGCTGGGCACCATATCAGCTAATTGCAGCCTCATTTTTCCAAGTAGTAATATCTTTCAACTTCATCTGTGTCAGGAAATTTATCCCAGCATCTCTTAAAACACACTTCATCGTTTTCCGTCATAATCCTGGCTGATGTTCTCACTGCAAGTTCTTCTCTTCTCAATTCTAAAGGCTTCAATCCGGCCTCTACTTCAAATGCCTCTAGACCAGCATAGCTTATCCTTTTCTCTGAACTTTATCTGATCCAGTACAATATCCTATTTGCCATATTGGTGCTCCATATTCTTATTCGGGAAGTATTAGTGCCTTATACAGTTGTAAAATACAACGAGAGCTAACAACTTCTGTCTCCTTAACTTTCCTGAGAGAGTTCAAAGAAAGTGATGCTTTACATTCCACCATATCAATATTCAAATCCAATTTAAGTTTTTCATCCATTATAATACCTAACAACTAAGGATTTCGGTTATATTTAACTTCTTGATCTTCAATTTTAAACTTGAACTGTATTGCCTCTTCCAGCACCTGGTTATCCAATGAAGACATGCAGAATTCTGTTTTTGCTAACTTAGTTTCAATCGCCATTTAAAAAAATCATGTTTTAGGCTCTCAATTAAATCTTTCCAGCTTTTCCCTGTTACTCAAATTGTGCCATCATCTGCAGATTTTACTTTTTCACATTTCACATTATCATACCAATCTGATATGAACATACTGAATAATAAAGGTGATAAGACCGAACCTTAGAGAAGACCAATTTCTAAACTAAATGCTCTTCCTCTGTCGCCACTCATCCTACTTGCTGCAGACCTATTAGATAAAAAATCTATGATCCGATTTCAGATCCGTCCCAACGGTTATTGCTTTTTTTTTTTTTTTTAATTTTACCATCAAGCCGTCTCTCCACACACTGTAATATGCCTTTTCGACGTCAACGAATAAGACAGCAGTATGTTCATATTTATTAAAGCCATTGTAAATATTCTGGGTGAATCTCAGAATCGCATCTTGCGTTCCTCTGAATTTTCTAAACTCTTCTTGTTCTTTTTCGGGTAGTTTAAGATGCTCTATAAAACCATAAAATCTAGTTGTTATAATTCTCTCCAAACATTTACAAAGGTAACTTCATAAGCTTATAGGACTGTACGAACTTGGGTTCATGGTACTTTTTCTTTCGATTTTTTCTCAGAAACTTGACCTCGGTTTCTTTCTATTTGCCAGGTATTTTCGCTGTACTCCATTTAAAAAAAATCGCGTCACAGCCTTCATGAACTCAGGTCCCGCCTTTTGTAACATTTCGGCATACACTTCATCTGGATCAGGTGATCTTTTTCTTCTTCAACCCCTGCATAACAGTTTCAACCTCATTCTGTGCGTTTGTTTTTTCTACTTTTACCCATATGGATTAAATTCCCAATTTCAATGAAATGAATCAGAGGAGGATCTGAACCCCCCGAACCTCCTCTGGATCCCAGCCACTGGTTACGGGCGGGTTGACCTAAAATATGAAATGGACCGCCAAGCACGAAATGGGCGAAATGGACCTTCTGTCGGCGAAATGGACTTTATTACACATTATAGGTCAATATTTTGATATTGTAACGCTATCGAAAAGTCTTATAGGATTTTAATGTACTTTTTAATCTGATTTTACAAGGAATGTTGTAATTGAAGGGAATTTTTGTTTTTTACACCATTTCTACTTTGACTTATACGACGAAATGGACACATCGTCGGCCGCGAAACGGACTTCTTTATTTGCAATTACTTAGATATCTACCTTAAATGACTTCATTTGATATCATTATGGTGTTTCAACGAATTAATGCTAGAAAGATATATACTTCTAAATTCGCATACAATAAGACCAACATGGAGTACAGAATGGACATTTTGAGCCGTGGGATGTCGAAACGGAGTTCAAGTTATGGGCTAGGCACTATTTCATGATATCAAGTTACAGATTTTATCCTTTAATTTATATGATCATCGGTTTATACATATAGCAAGATTTTTTTTTTTTTAAATAAATGATAATACCATTTTGTTACAATCAAGTCTATTTCGTCGCATATGATCCATTTCGTCAGCAGGCAGACATCAGTCTTAAATCTAACAGCTAAAAGTTTAAATAATGACACCTAAAATTTCAGTAGGATCAATTAAGACATGAGATAGTATCATTAATTTGAGACAATCAGTCGACCTTTTACTATCATTTCATTGCTACATTGCATATATAAAAGTCCATTTCGCCGTGCAGAGGTCCATTTCGCCCATTTCGTGGTAATGGTCCATTTCGTATTTTAGGCCAACCGGTCACGTGCAAATATGAAAAATTATATTTTTAGGGTCCGTGATCTGCAAAAGATTTACTAATCATCAAGGGCAAAGAATTTCCAGTCTACTGAAGAAGATAGATGTAATTCCCAGTCTATATTCTGGTAAACGGAAATTAATCTCACGCATGCGCAGAAACCTAGCAACACTCTAGTCTGTTGACAAGCAAAATAGCGAACAAGAAATCAACTCAAAATGGTAATATTTAGTTTTTTATATCCTATTTATTTATATGTTATGTTATCTTTATAATTGTTTTTTCATTAAAGACAATTTTGTACACTGAATCTCTGTTAAATTTGAGGAAGATTGCATTTGCTTTTAGTCAACCCATTCTCTGAAGAAAAAAAAAATGGTTGAGGTCATAGCCTGGTACAGTGCTGTCGGCTTATCCTGCGCACTTAAGAAACTCAAGTACAAAATTTGTGTAAAGATATCGCATGTACAAACAAATCAATACACGACTGACCTTATTTACCATTTTTACTAAGTAAAAGATATTTTATCTGGAATAAAATGTCATTGAAATTACACAATCCGGTGATGAACAGAGGCACTGTCATGTTTAATCAAGGCAGGAAAGAATTGCTGATGTGCAGGATTACCTGACGTGAGTGTATAGGTACCCCTCTGTTTGGATCTATACAGCATCAAGTGATAAATGCATTGATAATAATCAATCTTGCATTAGTTTGATAATACTTCCACTTGTAACTGTGCCTTAACTTCCCACAAAGTACAAAATGGCAGCTGAAACACCATTTTATTCTCTCAAAAATGCCAACATAATTGTCAAATCTCAATTATTGTGCATATACCTATTATCTTGCATGACCTCAAAGAAGTCTCACAGAGCTTGAGTGCATTAAGTATTTTCATAGGATGTTTTGCTATGGTGCCCTAAAAATGTTGAAGTTAGAACAACTTAAACCATATACCACATAATATCTTAAACAAAATGCAACATTTCGGATACGGAACATTTTCAATTTTCAAAAATTCTATGCAAAGGCTAGTTAAAGTCTTGAATAAGAAAATTCAGAACTAGATTTTACTCAAATAAAGATGTGGAATAATCAGATTTAGGCAGAGGTTGGTGACCCCAAAAGATCAAATTATAACTTTGTTTCTTTTTTGTTGCCAAGGAGTTTCTTTCAGATGCATGATAACTGAGGAGGCAATCCAAATTTTTAGAAAGGTCAACTAGTAGTTATTTTACGTGATTTTCATGATGATATTATCAACAGAATTGAAGATAAATTTGTAAGATAGGCTAACGAAATATTGATTGATAGAAAATTGATAATGGGTGTAATGAAAACTTAAGTTTCCAAGTACAGGGAGGGTTAAAAGGCTTACATATGTGACCGAGGGTCGTTTCCCCGATCACACTTTGTGGTGTTTGGGGTTGGGGAATTTGTCCTTTTATCGCATTGTTTCATAACTCGCTTGGCGTGAGTATTCGTTCAACACAATAATTCAATAAAGTCCAATTTCGTTCTGTATTTCTTTTATTCAAGTAGACACTAAGTTTTTGCATATGATATTACAGTTAGACAAGCACTGATAATTTATACTGACAATTTCTTAATTCAAAGTTCTTATTCTTAACCTAACTCAAAACTCAAACTCAACTGACTAGCAATCAACATTCTTATTATTTAAACCTAAAAGATTATTCTAAACACAACCAATGAAATTGTAAGATATAAAGATGATAAATGTTGACCAATGAAAATTTAGACATGATTATCCAATCTACATCAAGAACATCATAGGATGATCTTAATTAATCTTGGAGTGACCAGCCTTCAAAACTTATCAAGATTAACATAAATTTGCATTGATAATAATTCCAGAGATCAAATAGTTATCTTTCTACTAAGATTGGCTGATAGCTCAGCATGCAGTGTACAATGTGTTAATAGATAAAATTCTAATCCATGAAACCATATGATAATGATCTAACATCTTTTATGAAGAGAATGCTAAAGCAGGCAATGTGTTTAGATAAGGTCTTATCCATTTAGCCAAATGATTATGATCAAACTTTATGAAGAAATTGCTTCTGGTGACAAATTCTATAGACTTTCAAATATTGTGACAAATAGTGCAATATCATGCCAAATGGTGCAACACAAGATTTCACATTTTATAGCATTGTTACACTTTCCACTGCCTTGAAAAATGATTGTCCTCAATCATACTCGAATTAAAAGAAAATACAAAATAACAACACATGAAATGAGCAAATTTTAAAATAGATCCATTCACACAATTATTCATTTCACACAGTAATTTCATTCTTTCATGCCGGCTTTATCATACATTACACTCACACAATTATTTCAACAAACAATAGTTAGATATGCATATGAGGCAAAGCATTGACTTTCAGTTTCCTATAAATTGACTTATATCTGGTTGATAGTTAGTACAAAAAAATATAAAGAAACATTGCAGTTGTATGGCTATACAACATTAAAACGCAATTAGAAAGAAAAATGCAATTATCAATTTCAATGAATTGATATCCTCATAAAGCATACTGTGCAGTTAGAAGACAATTAATAATTCACAAACATAAATAGAAATGTTAGGAATAAGTAAATAGTTTTCTAACAATATTCCACTCTAGGCGATAATCATTTCTATGTGCTCCCTTGAGCAATTTGCATCTCACATGCTCCTATGAGCAATTACTTTTACATGCTCACATGAGCAATTTAGTTCACATGCTCCTTTGAGCAGTTATACTTAATCTTCTGAGCAAATAGAAATTCATGTTCCTATGAACAATTATTTTTATTCATGTGCTCCTTTGAGCGATATACAATTTTTAAATATGCTTTTTGAGCAACCATTCATTTCATCATTTGCTTTTTTTAGCTATCAAAAACAATTCATTATTCACAATTTCCAATTGACTATAAATCTTGCTACAATACTTGACAAATTTGTTATCATATTTTCTTCACTTCATCACTTTTCTTATTTGACATAAGTCAGAATACCTTTTTTTTTTTTTTGAAAAAAATATTATATTGTTACACCAACCTATGTGCTACAAACTATAATTCAACAATCGTTTAGACTGCTTTTGACTCATTTTCAACAATATTTCAGTTTTTTATTCATTTTCAATAATTGCAACAAATAGAAATTCTTAATTTTACTATAGTGAATAGTTATTTTCAAATAAAACACATTAAGTATAACAAATTACTTTAAATTACTAATCAATTTTCTTCAATTTCTTCTTCTTAATTGTAAGTTGAAATTTTCAACATTTTTCGTGGTACATTGCTCCATCATTTGCATTGAAACAGTATAAAATACAAACATTATCATCAAAATTTTCCCTTCCTTTTTGTCAGAGCACAAAATAAACTAAAGTATAGGAATAAGAATTCTCAAAGTTTGCACAATTAAATTACTGAAAAGGTCACTGCAAAATATTTTTTTATTCTTCATTGTTTAATTTATTGTACTGATTTCTTTAACAATTATGAAATTAACTGAACTTTGATTTCCTTTGATTAAAGTTTTTTCTGCTTACAAATTTTGAAAATTGCACAGTAAGTTTGTGTATTAGTGAGTTTATCAAACCAGGTGGTGTATCATCAAATTCATTCCATTCTGGAGAAAGCAAGGGATTTTCATAATCCATTAGAAACTTTATGTTGCCGTAGTGATCAATGCTAAGTTCATGGATGGAGTTAGCTATAACAACTGTTTCAGTCTCTATTTTGCTGGGCAATTTTGGGTTCTTATCATTTATTGCATCAATTTTCATTTGTCTTTTCATGTCATTAAATTTTTCTTGAAGGTGCAAAATAAGGTGTTGTGCATGCTCATGACCTGCTGTTAAAGATTTAAATTGAATGGGGTTTTGTCCTAATTGCGTTATCACAAATGCTGTTTCACCAATGAATTTCATCCCGACTAAGTTTTCTGTTAAAGGTTGCTGATTACATGATTTCACATTAGCAGTGAGTGCACAATATGTTCCTATGTTTGAATCTTGTATGCAGTGCAAATTTTGGTCTTTTGATGTACTGGGTGTCTGCTCTTGAGTGTTGCTGTTTTGAGTGCTTTCATTTTCAGTGGTGTTGTTGAAAAACTTGTGACTAGGATTTAGTGGCTTTCTTCTTTTCCTGCCACTCATTGTTTTGTGCACATGATATTCTCTAATAAATATTTCTGGTATGGTGCTTGCGTATTCCCATGTGTTAGGTTTTTTGTTTTCTTTCCATTTGATTTTATAATAGAGGATGTTATTGCTGCGTTTTGATTCAATTATTTTGTCTATGTCTTGTTCTGCAAATTTTTGTTTTGGTGATGACTCTGTTTGATTTTGGTTTTGACTTTGAGTGTTTCGTTTGTCTTGTGTTTGTGATCTTTGTTTTGGGTTAAGGGTTTCTGACTGAGTTTGCTTTGTTTTATTTTGACCAATTTCATTTTCTTGATTTTGCTGCAATTCAGTTTGAGAGTTGTTATTACCTGTGTTATCTTGGTTTTGTGTTTTTGACCTTTTGACTCTTGCTTTGTATTTAGGATTCTTTGGATGTTTGCCTTTATTATGTGGTTGGGTCTGGGATGGAGTATTTTGATTTTGGTTTGCCTGCCTTGTTTGAGTGTTTTGATCTGGTGTGTTTTGTGCTTGAGGTTCATCTGGTATGTGTTCAGCATTTAGTGGTTGGGTTAAATGTTCGTAACCGGGCGGCGGATTTGTTGGCCTTTCATTAGGATCAAAATAAGGTTTTAACCTGGTTGCATTGACAAGGACCTTAACCTCTTTGTTGTCACCACATCTTCTCAATTTGTATGTGTTATGGGGTCCAAGGTAAACAATATAATATGGACCAACCCATTTTCTATGCAATTTAGGGGCCATTCCTACTGGAACTTTTGTACAATATAGCCAAACACGGTCTGCAGGTCGATATTTAGGGTTCTCTGTTCGTTTGTCATATTGTTCTTTATATTTTTCTTGTGCACTTTTGATATTATCAGCAGCTATTTTTCTTGCAGTTTCAAGATTTTTGAGGACATTTGATAGATGAGTTTTAAAATTTGAAGACAAAGTAGATTTAGGAGTCAGTGAAGTGTCAATCGGTAGTCTCATTTCTCGTCCAAAGAGTAAGAAGAAGGGAGAATGCAAAGTGGACTGAGTTGCAGGGGTCATTCGATAGGCCATCATGATAGAAGGAAGAAGATCTGGCCAATCATCCTGCTGTCCTTTACAGTAAAGACGCAAAGCTTGAAGGATAACACTGTTCATACGCTCTACAGCTCCATTTAGTAATGGCCTGTAAGAACTTGTATAGAACCGTGTTATCTGAAAGAGTTCACAGAGAGCTTTGACTACCTACGATAGAAATTGTTGTCCTCTGTCAGAAACAAGAACATTAGGGGCTCCATACCGACAAATGACTTCTTTGAAAAGCACAGCTGCTACTTCTGTAGCTTCTTGTGTTCGAAGAGGGAAAGCTTCGCACCATTTTGAGTAGCTGTCTACAACAAGAAGTACATATTTGTATTTGTCTTTAGTTGTCGGTAAACCTCCTAAGATGTCTATATGCCATCTTTGGAAGACATCTACTACTGGTAAAGGTTGAAGTGGAGGTGGCTTACCATGCACGTCCCGCTTCACCCTTTGACATTGGTCACATGATTTGACATATGATTCGCAATCACGAAACATTGACGGCCAGTAGTACTTTTGTCTAATAGCTGCATAAGTGCGTTCAAAGCCTTGGTGCATACCACCTGCTAGGCTGTCATGATATGACTTCAAGACATCATCACGCAGTATTGAAGGGACACAAATTTGTGTTATTATTTTCTGTTCTTTGGGAATGCCTTTAGTTCTGGGTGTGTATATGTGTAAAAGTATGCCATGTTCAGATAACTCATATTGGTCTGATTCTGCCACAATTAATTTTGACTGTCTTAGGTCATCTGGTAATTCATTTTGAAGCTTGTATTTAATTATGTCTTTGTAAAATAGATCATCTCTTTGGAAAAATATCAAGTCCATGTCCGGTTTAACAGGAATATTATCATTATTGTCAGTATTTTCGTCATTGTTTTGGTCAGTATTTTCATCATCGTGTCTGTCAGTATTTTCGTTGTCATTCAGTATCAGTGCTGTCTCAGTGCTGGTAGTGGCTGCGGCCACAGATGGATTGTGATCCTGTTCGTGACTATAGATTAAAGTCACGGCTGTCAGATGCTTAGACTTGCTGTCTGAGATCTGACAGACTTGTGCAGACTCATCTGCACCTAGATCACATTTCTCACTGTCAACCTGTTGGTAAACACGTCGTGAGAGTCCATCAGCATTGCCATTGGCACTAGAAGCCTTATGGACAATCTCAAAATTGTAACCTTGTAAGGTTAGAGCCCATCTTCCGAGACGACCTTGGCAATTCTTAATGTGCTTTAGCCACTTTACAGAAACATTATCTGTAAACACTGTGAAGAAGTTGTTAGCAAGGTAGGGTCTGAAATGATTTACAGCTTCTACCAATGCCAAACCTTCTTTGTCTGTAATATGCCATTTTAATTCATGGCCATGCAAAGTTCTACCGCCATACGCAATTGGATGTTCCAATCCCTGTTCATCACACTGTGATTAAACATAGCCCATTGAATAGTCAGAACTGTCTGTTGCTAACATAAAAGGGCGATCAAAGTTGGGAAATGCTAATATGGGCGGAGAAGCAAGTGCTTTTTTCAATGTTTGAAATGCATTTTCACATTCATGTGTCCACTTGAATTTTGTGTCTTTCTTTAGTAGTGCATTTAATGGGTTAGCTATCTTAGCATATGATTTGATAAATTTTCTATAATATGAGGTCATGCCGAGAAATGACTTTACTTGTTTGGATGTTTTAGGTTGTGGGTACTCATCAATTGCTTTTGTTTTGGCGGGATTGACCTTAATGCCATTTTTCGAAATTATATGACCCAAGTACTCAATCTCTCTTGTTGCAAATTTACATTTGGAAGGCTGCAAAGTCAAATTTGCAGATCTCAGATTTGCAAAGACCTCGGCAAGATGGTCTAGGTGGTCCTTAAAATTTCTACTGAAAACCAATATGTCGTCAATGTAAACAAGGGCAATTTTCCAGTTAAGATTTTTGAGTACTTTGCTCATTAGATTTTGAAAGGTGATTGGTGAATTCATTAATCCAAAGGGTAGCCTGGTCCAAGAATAAACAGATTGATGTGTGACAAATGCAGCTTTATGTGCAGTTTCAGGGTCAAGAGGAACTTGCCAAAAACCTGATTTGAGGTCGAGAACTGTAAAGACTTCTGCCTTTGCATCGGCAATTGTGTCAAACACATCTGATATATGGGGAATAGGAAAGGACATAGGTTCTGTAACCTTATTAAGTTCCCGGTAGTCTACACAAAATCGGTACTCTCCAGACTTTTTCTTGATAAGACAAATTGGACTATTCCAAGGGGAGTCAGACTCAGTTATAAAGCCATTTTCTAACATTTCCTTAACCTGACGCTCGGTTTCCCGTCGCATTTCAGGATTTTGCCTATATGGTGCCTTTTTGATTGGTTTTGCATTACCTGTTTCTATTTTGTGTGAGAATAAGTTTGTTAGACCTAATTCAGAAAAATCTTTTGCAAATGCTTGCCTATTTTTACCAATGAAAATCATAAGATTGCGTTTCTGGGTATTGGTGAGATCAGAGTCAGTAAGGTTAATTCCAAGATCCTCAGCTATAGTTATATACTCATTATCTGTTAGTGTATTAGTTTCCACAGAGTTCAAAGTTTCAGAATTTTCATGCATGAGATTATTAAGATCAGAAATTTGTGTTATTTCAGCACTGTTAGCTTCAGTAAGTATAGAGACTCTAGTTTTAGGTTTCAGAAAGATAGGTAAAGCAGTAGGGTTCATCAGGCGATAGAGTATTTTGCCATCAGTAACTCTTGAAAGACACTTGCCTCCAACAAGCTCATCTTTAACAAGAGATTGAGGTGGATCAACAATACAATGTCACCTTCAAAGAATTTATTAGTTTTCAGAGGAAGAATGTATTCAGAGTGGGGAGGGATTACATGTGAACCAAAAGTTTTGCCAAAGTCAGTTTTAGAATATTCATGTGAGATTTGACAGAGGTTAATTGGTTCAGAGTTTGGTTTAGACAGAGAAATAGTGTTAGTGTGAAAATTGAGCTGTATTCCTTCTTTTGCCATGAAATCTCGACCTAAGATTACAGGCTGGTGCAGGTTCGAAAAGACATGAAATGTATGCTCAAAAGGATAGCCATCTAGTAAGAAAGAGAGTGTTACAGTTCCTAATACAGAGTGGATCTCACCACATACACCATATACATGAGTAATTTTAGCACTTTGATATTGTGGTTTGTTAACTAACTTCTGTACAACATGTTTGCTTATGCATGAAATGCTTGCTCCTGAGTCGAAAAGTGCAGAAAATTGCTTTGATTCTATCTGAATGTATGCTTTGCATGTTTTGTCAAGTGAAGTTACCGAAGAAATGGTGGGTGCAACATTGCAAGTATCATTAATTTTAGCACAAGTTTGTTTTGAACATTGCCAGGGAGCCTTATATTGATTTGCCATTTTGATCTAAATAAAATCTCTTTTAAAAATAACAAAATTTTGTGTAAAGTTATAACAAATGTAGAAAACTGTAATTTATATTTCAGACTGGTAAGTGAATAAAACAACAATTGGCTTGAATCAAAATCTGAGTTTTAAAATTTTATATTTTAAACAAATGCGTTGAACTTATGGGTTAATCAAAAGCTTTGAAAGGATGTTACTTGTAAAATAATTTCAATGCTCTGAGTAAAAGAAAAACAAGGAAAAATAAATATAACAACTGTTTCAATACAAACAAGAAACAATATAGCACTAAAATGTTGAAATTTCACTCACCCCTTACTATGTCATAAAGTAGCACTTTAATTTACTGATGATGGTTACAACTAGAACTTAATTACAATCAAAAGTCTGGATTTCAATCACAAAATTTATATAACATTGTCTCTTTGGCTTCTGGTATGGATCGTCTTATCTGGCACACTCTGGTATTGGTCTCCTCAGGTATTTGGAATTAGTTTGTTTGTTTCTAGCACTTCAGATCAGAATAGGTCTCGGAAAGATATTGTAACGTCACAATGTTCTATTATCTCATTAAACGATTCACAGAGTCTCGACAGTAGGCTTTTTTCCTCACAATGTTTGTTCGTTTGCTTCCCACTCACTGGTTTCAAACAGGAATAACTATTATCTCTTATTTTTCATCCAAGTTCATTTACAACTTTTAACAAAAGGCACTACAGCTTCAGCTTTTGTTTTCAAATTATATCATAAAATGCAGATTTTCATGTTCAACATAGTTCCGGTTCATTTACTCGCGGATTCTACCACCACAATAAAGCTGTGACCGAGGGTCGTTTCCCCGATCACACTTTGTGGTGTTTGGGGTTGGGGAATTTGTCCTTTTATCGCATTGTTTCATAACTCGCTTGGCGTGAGTATTCGTTCAACACAATAATTCAATAAAGTCCAATTTCGTTCTGTATTTCTTTTATTCAAGTAGACACTAAGTTTTTGCATATGATATTACAGTTAGACAAGCACTGATAATTTATACTGACAATTTCTTAATTCAAAGTTCTTATTCTTAACCTAACTCAAAACTCAAACTCAACTGACTAGCAATCAACATTCTTATTATTTAAACCTAAAAGATTATTCTAAACACAACCAATGAAATTGTAAGATATAAAGATGATAAATGTTGACCAATGAAAATTTAGACATGATTATCCAATCTACATCAAGAACATCATAGGATGATCTTAATTAATCTTGGAGTGACCAGCCTTCAAAACTTATCAAGATTAACATAAATTTGCATTGATAATAATTCCAGAGATCAAATAGTTATCTTTCTACTAAGATTGGCTGATAGCTCAGCATGCAGTGTACAATGTGTTAATAGATAAAATTCTAATCCATGAAACCATATGATAATGATCTAACATCTTTTATGAAGAGAATGCTAAAGCAGGCAATGTGTTTAGATAAGGTCTTATCCATTTAGCCAAATGATTATGATCAAACTTTATGAAGAAATTGCTTCTGGTGACAAATTCTATAGACTTTCAAATATTGTGACAAATAGTGCAATATCATGCCAAATGGTGCAACACAAGATTTCACATTTTATAGCATTGTTACACATACATGATAATTAAGGTGAAGAGGATACTGGTGAGAGACCAATTCTCGCAGAGTACCAGTTCTTGCCAACCACCCCGGTTTCACAGTAAAGATGGAAAGGAGACCCTTCTAAATTACAAGTTATGTAGATGACAACTTCTTCTATTAAAAAAATAATTGGTTGTAGATGAATATTGCATCTTCACTGTGAAAAAGGTCAGTTGGTGAGAACTGGTATGTGGCGAGAATTGGTCTTTAACCAGTAGGCAGTCATAATTATCAGATTCAGTGATATATTGAGTCACTCCATTGTACATATCAATGTATTGTGGGAAATGGTGTCGAAACTTATGATATGGAGCCCCATTAGTACCAAGATGATTGGATCTGAATTGAATGCAATGTTATTTAGGGAAAACAATTGTCCTTTTTTGGAATATAGTAATTTTAAATCACTTTTTAAAATATTTTTAACTACCACTAGTTCTGAAAGTTAGACAATGACTACCTTACCATGCTCATTTGGAAATGAAGGCAAGAATGTAGCACTATTCTAATATTTCTTGATATCTAAGTCATTACAAGTTATGTTAACACTGGAAAGGTGGTATTTTGATGAAAATATCCTAAAATATATTCATATATCGATACAGTGGATAGATCAATCCAATGAGGTTTGAGTATACTGGTTAGAGACTAATTCTTGCCAACCACCCCTATTCTCAGTAAAGACAAAAAGGAAACCCTTTTTTATTACAAGTTATGTAGACAACAACTTCTTCTATTCAGAAATAATTTGTTTTAAAAGAATATTGCGTCTTTACTATGAAAATGGTCAGTTGGCGAGAACTGGTATGCGGTGAGAATTTGTCTCCAACCAGTAACACCAACTTATTTTGGCAGGTATTGTTGCCCACTATATAAGAGTATCTCTCATACAGTGGGCTACCAGCTCTAGACTGATCCGAACATGGACCATTAGAATAGCCTAGAATAGGCTATTCTGAGTGTTGACAGTGAGACCAGTCTACGCCAAACCCAAAGCAGGCCAGAAATAAGTTGGCCCATACGCATTTGGATTCAGGATTTTATGAGAACTTACATGTAACACAATAATAAATATACTGTATACACAAGGTAGTGCAGTCACCATTTTCGAAGGGAACAGATGTCTTTACAGCTATTTGTATTTTGATACTCGATTCTTAAACACATCTAGGCTATTAAGGGTGATAATCCAGTGAGCATTTTGTTAGAGTCTTGCCCCTTTTTGGACTATTTTTTCTACTGTCTGTCATCTAAAGGTGGGCTTAGGCATACTTAGGAAGTGCTCTTGGATATGTGGTTTGGAATAATGGCTGATTGTTGATTATTAAAATTAGCTGCAATAGAAAACCCAAGATAGAGGTTATTTGGCCATCAAAAAATGCTAGGGGGTTTCTTGCCTTCATTGCCTTCATTTTGCTTATTTAATAAGGCTTTTTCTTTCAATTCTTTTACAGTCTGAGGTAGAAGAAACAATCAAAAGGATCCAAAGCCACAAGGGGGTTAGTGGCGTGATAGTTGTAAATTCAGAAGGTAATTTTTCTGTTACTAATTTATCATCACATTATTAACTCATATTTTTGTTAACTCTTTTTGTTAAATGGGATCTTTGAAAAACTTTTTATTATTGATTATTTCTGGTCTAATTTATGCATTAAATATGTTTATACAGTGGATTACAAACAGTGTCTATTCTAGGAGGGGAGATTGTGCATTTTGGCACATACTTTTTTAAAAAGAAAATCCTGTTAAGAGAGGTAATGGGGGATTTTTTCCATAGAGAAATAGTAAAAATTTAAATCTTTTTTGGAATGTTGACAATTTTCAACAAAATTCTCCTCTACTTTTGGAATCCTAGATTAGACACTGTACAATGTAAGACAGGTAACTCTGAATGCTGTTTTGTTCAAATTATGCCTCTCTTGTTGAAGATTTATAATTAATTAATGAATTATAATATTGACAGTCTGCATTTGCCTTGGTATCCACATGTTGGGCTTTTGTTGTCATCAAATGTCACTTATAAGGCTACAAGGCAAGATTTAAGCAAATGGGGTTTATCTTTAGCAACCCTTGTCAAGCTGTATGGAAAACCTTGGCAAAATTCCTGTAAAATAAATGACCTGAAAGATCTGGATGGAGTGGATACACTTGATGTGAGTCAATTAGTCCTGGACAGATTAATGGATCATAATCAATTATCAGTTGGTTTGGGCTTCCAATTGTGATAATCGACTAAGAAATTTCAAAATCTATTAATCAGTTCTTAACATATGAATGAAGGTCTTATATTTCAATTTTGATTACAGAACTGACATCATTTCGATGGCTAAACATGAAACAGTTGTAGCTGCCTATATGTTTATAGGCAGTTACACCTGTTTCATGTTGAGCCATGGAGTTCATAGAAAAATCTGCAGAATGAGTCTTTAGGTCATGAGTTTTAACCAAACTGTGATATTCTTTTCTTCAAAGGATGATACTGGGAGTATTTATACAAAGAAGGGATTATACATTCGTTCATTAGTTGATTTACTCTTCCACATCCTTCAACTATAAAACGATTATCCATTGTGATTTTAAATTGTTTGCCCAAATCAGTATTTATTTGTGCACATTTGCGCTAGCTTAAGTTGTCTTAGTCTACATATTCTGCCAATACAGGATTAATTTCCATTTGGCATGACAAGAGTTAGAACTTTATCCAATTTCTTGCAGCGATCCCAATCAGAACCACAATGGACAACTCCACAACAGTCCAGTATGCTGGTCTCATCAGTCAGATTACCACAAAGGCAAAGAGTGTTGTTAGAGATATTGACCCACAGAATGACCTGACCTTCCTTAGGATCCGATCTAAAAAACATGAAATTATGATTGCACCAGGTAACTGTAATTTTATTCTTGTTGAATTTTTCAACATAATTATCTCCACTTTCAGGGTTCCCTGAACCCCCAAATGTGGGTGACTTTCCCATAATTTGGAGCTTGTACCCCGATTATTTTTGCCAGCAGCTTTCTTTGTCGCATTTTGAGGGAGTACTCACTTATGCTTACTAGGAAAAAACAACAGTTTTTACCTCCAGATTGAAACGACAGTAGGAACACTGATTATTGAATTTGTTACCATTAAAGAAATAAAGATAAAGATATGGCAGATAGTGAAAATGTTAATGATTGAAAAACAGGAAATCGCGATGTATATTAAGGAATCATAACATTTTGGTAATCATAAATATTGTCTTAACAAGATGATACCCAAGTGTGAGTGTTGTGCTGTTGCTTAAGGCTAAATTCTATTGGGACATCCAGAGCTACAGATAGAGGGGGAATTATGGAGTTTAGATGAGCAGTCTGATGTTAGTCTACACCACCTGTTTCTCACTTTGTAACCAGCATAGTCAAAAGATTTAGTTTTTCAAATAAAATTGACCTACAGTTGGTACTATCAGTGCTTTTTGCCCTTTGATTTTGATGAAAATCTTTAGCCAAAATTTACTCAGCATGACAAGGGTTAATTTGTTTTCCTCATGTTTTTTTTCTCTTCCTAGATAATGATTATCTGCTGGTTGTCATCCAGAATCCAAATGCAGTGTAACTGTTTTATTCATTTATGTTTTGTACTATGATTTCTTTTCAACAAATTAACTCCTTATCACCAAACAAATTTTGAGGTTAAATGGAAATATTAACAGGTTCAACAATCCAAGATCATGTGTAGATTTAACCAAAATAGATCATATGATTCAAACCGATTTGAGTAAAGTACATTTTACTTTTTACATTTAACTGTGTGAGTTTACAAGTTAAACGGTACAATCTATAACTGGAAAAAAAAACTATTGTTAAAGCCATTGTTACAACAGAGAAAGTGCTTGCCTTAATGATTTGTGCCGATGTGCCATTTTTTTAGCTCACCTGAGCACGAAGTGCTCAAGGTGAGCTATTGTGGTTAGGTGGATGTCCGTCGTCCGTCGTGCGTCGTGCGTCGTCCGTCGTCAACATTTGCCTTGTATGCACTCTAGAGGCCACATTTTTGGCCCGATCAACCTGAAATTTGGTCAGAATGACTGTCTTGATAAAATCTCGGACGAGTTCGAAATTGGGTCAACTGGGGTCAAAAACTAGGTCACGGGGTCAAATCTTAGAAAAACCTTGTATGCACTCTAGAGGCCACATTTTTGGCCCGATCAACCTGAAATTTGGTCAGAATGATTGCCTTGATTAAATCTCGGACGAGTTCGAAATTGGGTCAACTGGGGTCAAAAACTAGGTCACGGGGTCAAATCTTAGAAAAACCTTGTATGCACTCTAGAGGCCACATTTTTTGCCCGATCAACCTGAAATTTGGTCAGAATGATTGTCTTGATAAAATCTCAGATGAGTTCGAAATTGGGTCAACTTGGGTCAAAAATGAGGTCACAGGGTCAAATCTTAGAAAAACCTTGTATGCACTCTAGAGGCCTCATTTTTGGTCCGATCAACCTGAAATTTGGTCAGAATGATTGTCTTGATAAAATCTCGGATGAGTTCCGAATTGGGTCATCTGGGGTTAAAAACTAGGTCACGGGGTCAAATCTTAGAAAAACCTTATATGCACTCTAGAGGCCTCATTTTTGGCCTGATCAACCTGAAATTTGGTCAGAATGATTGTCTTGATTAAATCTCGGATGAGTTCGAAATTGGGTCAACTGGGGTCAAAAACTAGGTCACGAAGTCAAATCTTAGAAAAAACTTGTATGCACTCTAGAGGCCTCATTTCTTGCCCGATCAACCTGAAATTTGGTCAGAATGATTGTCTTGATAAAATCTCGGATGAGTTCCAAATTGGGTCAACTGGGGTCTAAAACTAGGTCACGGGGTCAAATCTTAGAAAAACGTTGTATGTACTCTAGAGGCCACATTTTTGGCCCAATCAACCTGAAATTTGGTCAGAATGATTGTCTTGATAAAATCTCGGACGAGTTTGAAATTGGGTCAACTGGGGTCAAAAACTAGGTCACGGGGTCAAATCTTAGAAAAACCTTGTATGCACTCTAGAGGCCACATTTTTGGCCCAATCAACCTGAAATTTGGTCAGAATGATTGTCTTGATAAAATCTTCCCTGAAGAAGACCAAAACGTTGGTCGAAACGTTGGAAATAAAAGTACCGTCATAACTAGCTGTGGTTAGTGTTTTTCCTACTTACCTCTCTCCTCTAGACTTGATAAAATCTTGAACAAGTTTGCAAATGGGGTCAAACACTGGGTCACAAGGTCAAATCTTAGAAAAACCTTGTACGAACTCTAGAGGCCACATTTTTGGCCCAATCAACCTGAAATTTGGTCAGAATGATTGTCTTGATAAAATCTAGGATGAGTTCAAAATTGGGTCAACTGGGGTCAAAAACTAGGTCACGGGGTCAAATCTTAGAAAAACCTTGTATGCACTCTAGAGGCCACATTTTTTGCCTGATCAACCTGAAACTTAGTCAGAATGATTGTCTTGATGAAATCTTGGATGAGTATGAAATTGAGTCAACTGGGGTCAAATACTAGATCACTGGGTCAAATCTTAGATAAACCTTGTATTCATGCTAGAGGCCACAATTTTTGCTAGATCATCTTGAAATTTGGTCAAGATGATTGAATTGATGCAATTTTGGATGACTTTGAAATCAGGTCATTTGGGGTCAGAAACTAGGTCACAGTGTCAAATTATAGAAAAAACTTGTAAGTTTACCTGAAAATTGTAAAAAAGGATTCTCAAGTTTTATAGAAGCAACAACATTATTTAGCTAAGTGACATTTAATCAGCATTTTCTTTCTAAACCTGCTTTTGAAAATTTTAGAAAGTTCATTCAGGTGAGCAATTTAGGGCCACTATGGCCCTCTTGTTTTTTTTTAAATTATCATTTGCAAATTCTTTGAATTTGGGCAAGGCTTAATCCGGTATATATTTTCTGCTTAAAGATTAAAGCATTATGCATTTGAAGTCCTTTGTTTCTATACCTTCTTTTTTTCTGCGAAAGGGTCTTTTTTATCCAGATAGTGGCACTCTGTATCAGGGTTACAGATGGAGGGGGTATTATGGATTTTAGATCAAAGTATTTGAGCATGTGGGTGACATTTCCAACAATTTGAAATGTTCGTGAGGTGCAAACACTGAGTAGCATAGACAGCCTCGTGCGGTAAATATAAAGTTAACTGATGGTCTACAGATACCTTGAGACTTTATCTATCTACTAAACATTTAGTAAAGACTCTGGTCAGACTGTGCGGGTGCACAGGATGGTCAGAGTCTTTGCTTTGAGAATATTTGAAATTGTTAGAAATCTAACGCACAAGCCCATTTAGCAAATAGTAGTACAGATCCTTTGTTGTTGGTACTCAATTGAATTGTCTCATTGCATAGGGTTTCATTGAGTATTAAAGATTTTAGAATGTCTTTATCCCCTCTTATTTGTACCTCTGTTATTAATATCTACTTACCCATACTGGTTTTAGATAATATTTATACCCCCCCCCCCCCTTCGAAGAAACGGGGGTAAATTGATTTGCACTTGTCAATCAGTCAGTAGGTCTGTCAGTCAGTCCATGGTTTTTTTTTGTATGAAGCATTACTCAAAAAGTATCCAACCTAGAAGCATGAAACTTCACAGGTGGATGGATTGAGAAGAGTGCACAAAAACCATAACTCTACTTATCATATTTATCTAATTATTGCCTTTCATTGATTCACAAAGAAAAGGCCATAAACCTGCTCTTATGCGGGGCATAAATGTTTCACAGACATCTCTTGTTTTGATTAGTTTTTAGCTCCACTGGCTGAAAGCCACTGGGGCTATTGTCATGGCGTTGTGTCCGTCGTGCGTCCGTCCGTGCGTCAGTGCGTCCGTGCGTCTGTGCGTCCGGTCGTAAACTTTTTCTTTAAAAATCTTCTCCTCAGAAACTACTGGATGAATTTCAACCAAACTTCACAGGAATGATCCTTGGGTGACCCTCTTTCAAAGTTGTTCAAGAAATTTTGATCCAATGAAAAACATGGATTTAATGGGCGTGGCTAATTTCCAAATATGGTAAAAAGTGAATTTTCTCAGAATTTAATCGATGGATACCATTGAAATTCTACATGAATGATCCTTGTGTGACCCTTTATCAGTCTACCAAAAATCATTTTGATGGGATGAAAAATATGTATTTTATGGGCGGAGGTCATTTCTCTATATGTTATATAGTGGAAACTTTGGAAATCATTTTCTCTGAATGTAAGTGATGGATATCAACCAAATTTCACTGGAATGATCCTTGAGTGACCCTTTATCAGTCTACCAAAAATTATTGTGATTGGATGAAAAATATGTATTTTATGGGCGGAGGTCATTTCTCTATATGTTATATAGTGGAAACTTTCAAAATCATTTTCTCAGGATCTAAATGATGGATATCAACCAAATTTCACTGGATTAATTCTTGAGTGCCCCTCTATCAGTCTACCAAAAATTATTGTGATCGGATGAAAAATATGTATTTTATGGGCGGAGGTCATTTCTCTATATGTTATATAGTGGAAACTGTGAAAATCATTTTATCATAATCTAAGTGATGGATATCAACCAAACTTCACTGGAATAATCCTTGAGTGACACTCTATCAGTCTACAAAAAATTATTTTGATTGGATGAAAAATATGTATTTTATGGGCGGAGGTCATTTCTCTATGTGTTATATAGTGGAAACTGTGAAAATCATTTTATCAGAATCTAAATGATGGATACCAATGAAATTTTATATGAGTGATGCTTGAGTGACTCTTTATCAGTCTACCAAAAATTATTGTGATCGGATGAAAATATGCATTTCACGGGCGGATGTCATTTCTCTATATGTTATGTAGTTGAAACTTTGAAAATCATTTTCAACATCAGTAGAATCCAAAATATCTAAAAATCTAGTCAAAACTTTTGTTGCTTTACAAGAATTTCAAGCCTGTGGAGCGACTCAAGCCATTCATGGCTTTCTAGTTAACTTTGTTATGGGCAATACTTGATAAATTTGTTGTTATTGTAGATATTAAGGTTTATTGGTTATCTTTGAAAACAACATTTTGTATTACTTTTACTGTAATTTATGTCTTATAACTAGAATGGTAACCTGGTATGATTATTGAAAACTTTTGCCCTCTGATAAAATCAGGAGTCTTAAAAGTTACCCTTAACTAAAAACTTGTGCACATGAGTTTATATAGATAGCATTGTCCTATTTTGTATTATGTTACCAAACTAATTATCTTATGTAACCCATTTTTCACATGCACCAGCTAATTGCAAGGTCAGCCATGTCAAGGTCATCTGTCAGGGTAAAAGTTTTGAATGTCTTGAACACTTGTATGAATTTCAAAGTAGCATTTTACAAATAGGAATCGATTGATTTTCCCAACAAAACAAACTTTTGTAGTCAATTTTCAATGCAACAAATATTGTAAAAGTGATTGGACTAGTGTTTTTCTCTTTATTTTGATCCCTTTTGGTTGGCATGCCAAAGCAAAGTGCCATCCACACAGTTGGATCATGGATTGGGCAGAATGACTAGGATCAAAACTTTTCTCACTTATTATGAATCTAGGATAATCAATCTACCTTCCTGTGAAAGATTTATATGCCCATGTTTCGAGAGATCGGGGTCATATTGTTTTACTCATGTCCGTCTGTCCATCCGTCCGTCTGTCCATCTGTCTGTCCATCTGTCCGAAAACTTAACCTTTGCCTTTTCTCAAAAAGTATTTGACATACAAGGCTCATATTTGGCATGATGATAGATCTCAATGATCTGCATGTGCTGGTACCAAAGTCAAGGTCATGTGACAAGGTCAAGGTCATCTGTCAAGGTCAAACTTTGAAAAAAATGCTGTTCCGGGGGCATTCATGTTTCACAAACTCATCTTGTTTGAAATGTGGCCTGGTTGGTCTGTTCTAGAAGCATTTTCTTTTTCAAATATCGATTATATAAAGTTCCTAGATGGTCACACTTCACAGGATGGGTCACATATCGATGGCTCAGTGCGAAACAGTTGTTACAACTGTTTCACGCTGAGCCATCGATATGTTAACCATCAGGCAAAATTTGACCATCTTGGTAGTACATAAGGTGTCAGCCCTATTCAGACTGCACATGTTGTTCATAGTCAAAACTCTATGCAATAGGCTGATTTTAAGAATCTAAAGCCACTAATCTACCTGCCTGTTTAATTTTTTTTTAAATGAAGCTGCCTTGCTTGACCTCTAATGGAACCAATCTAATTTTCAAATTTTAATTCGAATGAGTTTTTAGATGTTCCATTTTTTGCTCATTGGTCATATTTATATATGTATATTTTGTTTTCTTGTATTACAGATAAAGAGTATTACCTTATTGTCATCCAGAATCCAAATGATTCATAGTAAACCATGGACCAGACAGACAGATGAATATCATTCAACTTTCAACAATCCAGATTTATAATAGACACATAATCATCTCATCATTTCAATTAAGAATGATTAAGAATCTCAAAAAAATAAATAAATAAATAAATAAATAAAAATAAATAATGATATTTGTGTTGAATATGATTGAGTTAATCAATAAGTTCAAATGTCATCTGTCAAGAATTATAGATAATTTACTAAGATTTTTTTTTTTTTTCAAAGACTTATGAAGAAATTTGTACCATGGAAAAAGACACAATTGTTTACTGTTGAGATTTTAAGTTTTTGGATTGCAGCAAAATCATTGCTTGGTAGTAAAAAGTGATTTATTCCTTTTAATTGATCAATTAATATTTTGTCATTTGAAATTATGCATGAATTGTGTGTATGTAAGATATAAGTTTAAATGCTGAAAATGATTTTGAAACGGAACTTTGTTATGATTCAACAAAGCCTCTAACAAAGCCTTCGATACAACATTTTGATTTTCAAATGATGATATTGTCAGTGATTTTCTAAAACCTCATAAATACAGCCGGAATAAGGCTGTATTTATGAGGTTTTTGATTAACAGTAACAATATACTAGAAATACACAAAACTCAAATTTAAGCTAGGCTCTAAAAAAAATCTTTGCTAAATGAAGCATGTGCCAATCTTTAATTGGCATTTCATAAATTTTTAACACTTTTGTGTAAGCATCAAGCGAAAAATTGCTAATGAGAGTGTGAAAGATTTTGTAAATAAGAAATTAACTTATGAATGTGTTTATCATTATATTACTTACTAAAGTTTTCATTTTCATGATTTTATTTGAAAAAAAAGTTTTGGTTTTTCTAAAGCCAAATAATAAAATGAATAAGAATATGCCTATGTCTCTATGTTGTTCAAAGTTTAGTGGCCCTTCATCATAAACTTACTGGTATGATTTCGTTTTAAGCATGGCGGTTTTCAGAGAAAACACGAATAATCCTATAAACTTATTGCTTTAACCTTTGCATTGTCAAAGAGAAGTTTTGATAATTTGTGATATTCCTATTATTTCTCAAGGCTTTCTGTAGTAGCTTGGCACACTTGTTCACCATCAAAAAGTGTAACCTTTAGGGAGTATAGGTATTAACTAGAGTGATTATGTGTGAATTGTGACCCCTTTTCAACTTAGACTTTTTGTTTCCCGTGTGTGACATTTCCAACAATTTCAAATATGCCCAAAGCAAAGTCTCTGACCAGCCTGTGCATCTGTACATACTGACCAGTCTTAACTATGCGCCTAGTAGCTAGGTAAGGTCTCAAAGTATTTGAATATCATCAGGTAACTTCATATTTGCAGTTTGTGGCTGTCATGGCCTTTCTATGTATGAACCTCACGCACATTTCTTATTGATGGAAATGTCACGCACAGGCTCAATTAATTTACACGTGATCTGTCGTGCAGAAAAGGACCACTATGGAATTTAAAATGATAAGTTCGAAAGGAGATCGGAAACGATTGGCGTAAACTCTAAGTCACATGTCAAAAACTATTATATAAGAAGGTGGTGTTGGCGTAGACGTTGACCTTGGTCATATTCGTAAGAGTTATGCCCCTCATTCGACTTGCTCTTTTTGCATTATAAAACCGTGCGTTGCACTCGTAGGCAGAGCTCTTGTAATGCAATACGTCTACTGTTGGTACGTACGTTGGTCAATACGCTTCAAGAAATTGTAATTTCTTTGATGCTTTTCGAGCGTCTATGGATATTTTTTGGGCATATTATAATTCGACTACAAGACGCAATAAAACACTGCGTTTTGTTTTCAAATTTTAATATGCCCAGTTATAACGCCAAATAAACCCATTTGCGAATGACGGCTGTTTTGACGCGAAGCACCCGTATTATTCCCAAGGTCTACAATCGAGAACCATCGGCGATTCTTCGGGGCGATTTTCGAATGCGTAGTCCATTCCGAAAAATTGCCGAGCATTCCCGATTGCAATGGCGTTGGCGAAAGTGCCCGAAACCAAAACAAAGTCGTTTTAGATTGTAAAGTGAAAATAACCAGGGCGGACTTTCTTCCCTTCAATGCTTTAGCAATGATCTGCAATGCTCCCTTTACCTTGTTTCAATTAAGTTTCAAAAAAAAAATCTTCCTAACAAACATAGAATTATCCAGTGAAAGTTTCAAGTGATTTTGATTATATTTGTTGACTAAATTGCACAACTGAGAATAGTTTGTGTGAAAACATAAAGCTTTTCCAACAGATCCACTCCTTTTCGTAAGAGATCCTTCCTAACGACCCAACAATCATTCAATGAAAGTTCCAGGTAATCTGATAATATTTGTGAACTTCATAATCATTGCGTAAACCATAATATTTCGAATGAGAACACAAAATTTTAGGCACCCTTGTACTTCTTTTCTAATCGATCGTCCCCATTTTAAAAGCGACAATCTATTTACTCCTTGATTATTATGGGACGGGAAAAGAGAAAGATATACAGAACGAAAAATAGACGGATTGAAACCAACTTCATCATGAAATGCGATTAAGTACCCAAACTACTCTGGATCCCCATTTGCTCCTGCAGTAAACAATATCGTGAAATTGACAAGGTGAATAGATTTTGGAATGAAATTGAATGAGTGCGATGATTAAGTTTTGAGTGAAATTTCAGGGAGGTTATCCCTTATGGCTACATGTAATTTCGTTCACAGTGAACAAAATTAGCGACATTTATTATCCCCCTTTTATAAAAGATACATATAAATTCTATAAATAGCTTCATATTTCTTCAAGAACCAATCGGACGCATATAATTTCAATTATGTTAGTGAAACCGGAACTTTTCGTAGCTATATTTATTTTGAATGTTGATGTTATCTTTTTTTCGGTGATTTTCGAGCGTTTTTTCTTTGAATGTTTTGAGTGAGTGCTTGGAATGAATTCATGAAGCGCTTAGTAAGCGATTTACGGAATGATCTTGATTGAGATGAAAGTCATTTTCACGAAGTTACTAACTGTAATCATCGACGGATTCGGTCTTTTTGTAGAACGGTTGCAGTGGGTAACTCGTGAAGAATAACTTTTTTCCTAGTTCGACAATGCGATTTTTGTCTAAAAGGTTTTTACCTACAAGAATTATTTTATTGTTCATTCTTAATTCATTATTGTTTTATCATTTACCCACAGGACAAAAATCGGATAATGAAACAATCGCATGTGTACTGTGAATAGGGTGGGTAGGGTTAAGATATACATAGCTCAAGATAGACGGCGTGATTCTACTTTAATAGAAAAAAATCCCCTTATCCGTAAAACAAATCCTATTGTGTGGGTACTCGTTGGAATCGTCTGATCAAGATGATTCCAATGAGTATTCACAACATAGGGTTTGGGTTAGAAATATAAGATTCGATTGCCATCATCCGTTCTTATCTGCAATTCTGAGGTACTCGTTCTCTTCATACCTTTTCACTCCAAATAACTTTTTTTGCGTTGAAGATAAAAACGAACGTTCAAAGCGGGGCACAATTTCTATTCCTTCGTAAGTTTTTTTTTTTTTTACTTTGAAAGCGCTGAAGAGATTTGTTGTATTTTTTAAAATCGCGCAGTCTGATTAGGTAAAAAAATTACGCACTACCCAATTCAAAACGCAATTCCACACAAAATAACTTTTTTTAAATCAGTCCTTAAGACTTAAGTCTATCGACATGAATCAATTAAATTTTAAGCAGACAGTTTAGCCTAAGATCAGACTGCAAATTCATGCAAATTAATCTATGTCTATACTGCGAGCCAAAACTTTGTGCAAATCAGTAGAATCCCATACAGGGAATGAGAAGGGTTTAATTAAAAATAATTTAATGTTTGTTGTGTACATCAATATTCGTAACTTCTTTTAGGCTAAAAAATTGGGTTCATTCCTCAATGAAAACAATTTTGAGTACATAGCTGATTCGCAAGATTCCGCAAAAAGTAGTTCAATAAGAAATCTGGTAATACCTGACAAATCTTTACATTTTTTAGTTCACGATATTAAATCATAAAATATGAAGATTTTTTGTAGATTCCATAGAGGTATGAAACTAAAAACATAATCGAACTCATGAATGAATCCGCCTTGCGAATTCACGCAGTATGATTTAATTTTTAGTTTCATACCTAAATGAACTCAACATATTATTCCCCTAATCTCCTAATTGGAAGAGGCTCGTAGATATTTGTCTTGGGTAAAAGTTTAACCAAGAAAGAAGTAGCACGTCATGTTTCATGATTATTAATATATCATATTTCTATATCATTTATAATGTGATCGTTATGTAAGCTAGGTCGGGGTTCGTTTTCCACTAAACTTTTTGTTCAATCCATTAAATGGTCCTTTTCTTGGTTTCACTGTAATCTTTTCATTCTGTGTTTCTTTCATTTGTTCCTCTGCACGAACCATACTTGTATTCATAGAATCCGTGTTCGGTTTGTTTAATGTTAGAAGTAGCTGATTTATTTCTTCATTGCCCTTTGTACTTGAATTTCCGACCAGCTGATTCTTGAGTCGAATAATTGTTTTGTGGTTATAAAGGTTCTTCTCTAAATTAGAATGTTGTATTTCTTTCTTAAAATTGGAGCAAAGAATATCTGAGGGCGGCTCAACTATAACCAGAGAATGGCACATTAGGTCATATATTGTTTCGCCGACCATTTCACTTGAAAACACGTTTTCGTAGTCACAACTTGCATCGCCTACTACCTTGTAGATTTTGGCATTTATTTTGTCGATAATGCCATCTTTTAGAGCAGCAGATATCTTCTCGATCTCTTTTCGTGTAGCATTTTCTTTCAGTAAGGCTAAATCGTAAGATTGGAGATTTTCGGTATGTCGCTGAAGTCTTTCAGACAAATCGTCCTTTAACCCATTTATTGCGTGCATTCTTGCTTTATATTCTTGCTTGTCATCAGAGTAGTATTTTAGAGCACTTTGAGCAGCATCAATCACAAAGATATACTTGTATACTTTAGCTCTTGTTTTCCATACGGATCTTTGATATTCTCTCAAATTTTCGATGTTCTCTCTATACTTTTCTATACAATTACACAGCTTTCTTTTCTCCTCTCTGCACGATGAAATGAAATCAGATATAAAAACTCTCTGAGATTTCTTATTCACCATTTCATTCGAAACAATCATCTGAATAGATCGTAGTGTGTTGGAAAACTTTACCGGATTGATAGATTCCATGAACTTTCTCTCTCTCAATAGCTTTTCCATATCATTTGCTTCTGACGTCGGACCTCTATAGAAAAGCATTCCCAATGCTGACAGATAATCCCTCAGGTCAGCGAACAAATTCTTCTCCTTTTCTAATACTTTTAGCTTTGCAATCCGAATTTCTTTTGTCTTCATCGTTTATCGTGTTTTTCGTTTCTAGCATAAGCTTGATAATGACGTCGCTACCACGTTAACAACGTTACATCCGGCGGAAATGAACGTCACTTGCGGATTTACGTCGGTTTTCGCAATTAGAAAAGTAAAAAAAAAAAGTGTTTATTTATTTAAAGACTGCTAGAATTTCTAAGAAAGACTTAAACGATTAATTGCAGTTGAAACTTATTTCGAAAAAAATCTTTCTTTAATGTTGGTCAGTGAATATCGAGAAACAACGGCAAATTATCATTTGGTAAACTCACCGTCTTACCAGTGAAATTATCAAAATCATTTACCCCGCTTTCGTCCATTTAACTCTATGCGACATCATCGGAAACATCATACGATAAGAGACAATCTGCATAGCATATTTAGACATTTAATGCAGAAGGCCTAGGGTCAAAACTTCTCGCATTTGGATATTTTTATGCACTTGCATCGATAGATCGAGGTCATATTGGTTACCGAATCCAATTGTCTGTCCGTCTGGTTGTCTGTATTTCTATCTGTGAAAACTTAGGTTCCTCTCAGAATGAAGCATCTTTGAAGTTCACGGTCAGTTGACATGGTCAGACTTCTGAAAAATCGCTTCGGAGACGTCAGTGATTTACAAAAACATATTGTCTGGATCAAGAATAGAAATTATACCTTCTGGTATAAAAATCTCCCCCCCCATCCCGAGTTTCCTCAAATGGAACCAATCTCTTTATTCAATTTTATGGAGTTTCCTTTTTTGCGTGACATGTCACAATTTAGAAGTAGACTATAAATTTAAATGGGTTTGGTAGCTTGGCATCAATGCAAAACAAATTAGCCTGTACGTACAAGCGACCGACTCTATAGGGAAGTTAGTTGCGCATTAGACCCCCAATCTTCAATCGCAAGACACGGTTCGATCCCCCCTTTTCGATATTTGTCTCCCAAGAATCTCTCAGACAGCAGGCTACCACTTTGTCCATAATTGGAGCAACAAGGTTTATCAAGAGAGAATTATCTAAATTGAAGCAAACTGTACAAATTTAGAGCTTACTCATTCATGCTATAAAAGTTATAGTCTCGCTTGATCTATTTATTCCCGTATTGAAATTGAAAGATCATCTTTTTTCTTTTCTGCACGTGACATTGGTCAAATTTGATGGAACATCATATATGAACTTCTTGGAAATTTCCGAGACGCCTTTTTAATTTTCTGAATTCGAGGCTGCGTCACGGAAAAGGGGGGGGGGCTCAATATCAAAAAAATAGTTTTTCTCTCATGATTTTCTCGTAGTATTAAGGTCGGAATTTTAAGGAAATTTCATATTTTACAAGCAAATCTGATGGTCTTGAACATAAATTATTGGTTTGGTTATTAAAGAAGCGTCATGGAAAAAGCGGGCTTAATGTTATTTTCATAAGTATATTGCTGAGAAAAGCCCCTTCTCAGTCAGCGTCAAAGTCATTTTGCAACGTAAACATTTGGAAAAATAAAACTTTAAAATCGGCCATAACTTTGCAATGCCAAAATGATATAACCTTGGTATTTCAAATTTGTAACGCACTTTCACAGATTTGTCATTTCTTGAATAGAAGTCCGTTTGAAACTTTTCGTAATTGTTATTTTTTTAAGCCTTCGCATACTCCATTTGAGAAGGGGAATTGACAGACGTTATCAAAATCAGACTAAATCTTACACGATTTTGATGTAAAATGCCCCAGACAGTTAGGTGAAAAGATCTACACTGTATAATTTTACTCTCATATAACTAGTGTGTCTCTTTGTGAGTGGTATTACCTCTCCTCTGATCATCTGAATTATTCTTGAATTGATAAAGTTTTACTAAACTTCTTACGAAAAAAGAAAAAAAAAAAATCATAGGTCAAAACTTCGAAAATCGTATCTGGTGTTTTAATTCATTGTTTGATTCTGTCTTGCACTATCTCGTGATTCCAATGAGATGACGCATGGTAGAATTCCTTATTTAGTAACTACTATAGAAGCAACTTTATTTTTTCACTTACGCAAAAAATGATTGTACATGATGTTTTTTTCTAGTAAAACAGACACCAGAACCGTGGAAATTGAGCCGATTTATAAGTCTTTTAAATACCGTTTAGAAAATTGCTATGGCCCAATTGACCATTCCATAGTCAAATTATACCGCTTAAATTTGACGAAATTGTTAAAACTAATTCGCTGTTAGTAAAAAGTCGTCTGAAATTATCCAGTTATCAAGCCAAGTTTTGCTAGACTCTGGTCGCCTTAAAATATCTGTTTTAGATTCAGTTGTATTGTCGTAAGTCGATATTCATGAATCGAGAGTCCGGCAGAAAAGGCGAATTTACCCCCGGCAAATGGTGGGAGAAAAGGCAAATATTGGATTTACTTGTCATTCCTGTTTAGCGACATAACTTGAACTCATTTAGAAATTTTAGATACATGTAGTTGAACAATAAATTAAAAAAAAAAAAAAAAAAAAAAAAAACGTAGACAATGCATTTATTTTTGACCCTTATCATACTGTTTTCGACGTATTCCTGTTGTAATGAAAGCTTAGAATGGCGGACAAAATAGCCAAATATAGCCTGCATAGACATGCAGCCTGATCTTACCCTAGGGGCAAAGGCCGCTTCTTTTTTCAGTTGCCAAAGCCGTAAAGCCTGGGTTGTTCAAATCTCCCGAAATTTTGGTAAAAACGTGATAAGAATAAACAAACACAGTAGGATAGATTAGAAAGGCGAAGAAAGTAATTGTTGATTTCATGGAGGTATGAAACTGAAAGTCTTATCACACTGTGAATACGCGGTCAAAAGAAATTTAAAATTTTTGTTAGTGTAGGCTTTATCCCACCGTTTGCACACCCCTGATGAAGTTAACCTTGCGTTCATGATGACAAAACGCTGCAAACTGTTACCCCGCTCTGCACGTGGGTGGACGCAAATTTTGCACTCGGTTTTTCATCATGAAATTTTCAGGACAGACAACTTAAAAACGGAGGATGGCACGACAGGAAAAAAATCAATTTGGGCGCCCATAATGTTTTAAGATTTAAGCTAAAGGCTTAAAGATAAAAATCATTTTAACCCTTTGCTGTTTAATCCCTGCTTTTTACGTGTCTGTGATTATATGATTGAGAAAACATTGTGAAAAAAGAAGAAATTGCTTCTGACAAGCAATTTCTTCTTTTTCCACACAATTTTCTACCCTACTGAATGGTTATTTTTCAAATTGAATCCATTTTTAATTTTCGTCTGCAAAATCTTTGAATTTGGACAGGTCCAAAATGTTTAAAACAGGAAAGGGTTAATTGAGAATGGCAAAATGTCAAGTCGAAAATAATGGGTAGGGTAATCCAGTCTAACAATCATTGACAAGGGAGGTTACTCTTAAAGACTTCATAGCAACTGAAGGAAGTTGTCAAAACAGTTAAATTTTAGGTTGACAAAAACACAAAAAATGGTGAGAACTTTATTTTAAAAAGCGTTTAATTTCTTTGCATATTTCTTTTTTAATGTCTTAATTATTTTATAAACACGATTTTCTTTCTAATGCTAATCGCCCTTATTTTTAGAGGGTCCAGCATAGTGTAAGCAATTTTCGCGCACATAAAAATTAAACAAATACAGTGCTTCGGCAGTAGAGAATTTTGGTATCTTGGAACATAGGAAAATCTTTAAGCCCTATTTTGCTCGTTTCTCCCTCGTCATCCAAATCACGTTGTCTTCCGCTTGGTCAAGTCTCAATATACGTCGAAGAAACTTGTGTTTTTTATCTTACGAAAAAAATATTTGACTGTAGATGATTCTGACAAGTGCTTTATTTGAATTGTTTGAATTTAAAAAAGCTGACTGATGTTCATTATTATTCTTTAAATAATGGTGTTTTGCGGTATCCTCGGTCTAGAGGTAGAGAGTTGGGTGCAAGTCAAAACGGCCCAAAGTCAAAACAGCCCAGAGTCAAAACGGCCCGCATTTTGGTCAAAACGGCCCGTTATTTGGTCAAAACGGCCCAAAGCAGATTTTGCATTAATTCGAAACGGCCCAAATAGAAATTTTGTCACAAATAACTCTTTGAAATTATATAGCAAACTTGTTTTCTTATCACAACGTCTTAGATTAATGTCAACGATTACGCAAAAGCTATTTTGTGTCCTACTTAGAACTTTTCTCTTCTTCGAATTTTTTTATATAAATTCTCAAAAACTGAAAGGAAGGGGTTCTTGATAATCGAATTTTTCGACTGTTGTAAAGTTCTACATACGAGTAAAGGTTTTTGATTGTATTACAATTTATTATAGTCATTACTAATCTTGTTATTCTTCTTCTCTGTGTATGTTCCCCTGTCGAGGCACCCTATGGGAGGTATTTTTGTTGTTCATAACTATCGCAGAAAAGATATCTAGTAAAATATAAATTCCCTTTGAAAACGATTCATGTAAAATTGTTTTATAAAGAGAAATCAGTTGTTGGTAAATTTCAAAATCTTACAAACTCTTTTCTTGTGAAGTTTGCCAATTCTATATCATGAACCTCTATTGTTCACAGTGTATTCTTATGTGGATTATTGGAACGGGTCGGAAACAGGGCATATTGGGGAAATGTGTAGTTTCTGAAAATTGGGATAAACTTTATTTTTATTGTTTTGGGTAAAGTTCCATGCATATTTTAGTGCCAGAATAAAGTTTTGTTTCTCCCTCAGTCCTTTAAACTAAAACAGAACTACGACACATCATGTCTTATTTGTCAATTTTCTATAAGAAAGATAATTGGGATCTTGTCCGATTTTGTGAAAAATGCACTTTTTGGCATGTGGAACGGGTCCTTTTTAATCGTGTTGATGTATATATTATACATTTAAATTGTGTTTAAAGTAATTTTCTGGATTGAATTCGGTGCTTTAAAAGTGTTCTCGCATGGGACTGTATTTTCCTACCTAATCCAAGGCGGCATTTCTTAAATAAAGGTGTTTAATCAGTTCTGCCTATTTGATGCCATACATTTGTAAAAGAAATAGGCCTGCATAAGTTTTTAACTTCATGTTAACATTTTTTTTCAATCTATGATAATAAATCTATTTCACATCGACAAAGATTGGAAAATAAGGTAAATTTAACTTTTTGGGCCGTTTTGACCGATTGTCAAAACTGATTTGGGCCGTTTTGACCAAATTACGGGCCGTTTATACTATGGGCCGTTTTGACTGTAAAGCAGAGAGTTGGCCTCTTGACCAAAAGGCCCTGAATTTGATCCCATGAGCAGCTATTGATCTTGGTCTTTTCATAGGCCCGCACATTCGGCACAAGTACTGGTCAATTTTCCAGGAAGCAGAATTGAGATGGATTAATTTAAGTTGTGAGAACTTGTCTCCCAATTGATTTAAATGAAATAGGATTAAACCAATTAATGATGTTTGGCTAGCTGTGTTAAACAGTCCTCTCTGGTAAACTCAGAGGTCTAGAGCTCAGAGCTCTAGGTTCAAGGGTTAGTCTTTCTCAGACAGGGCTCATGTTTGATCCTTAAACCAAGGTTTTGACCCTCAAAATTCTGAAAATATCCTATTTTGACACCCTTGAGAGAAAATTCTAAGGGTCAAAACTGGATTTCCTAATTCAAATTTTCAATGATGTATCTTGTATTCTATTGAAAATTTCACTTTTATAATTTCTGACTAGATATCATTACAAGAAAAGGTCAAATCACACTGAAACCCATAAAAGTCTATTCACAATTTTCATTATCTATTGCTTTGACCCTGTTGAAACAAGTTTTGACCCCCAGACTTTGAAAGGAGTCATTGACTCCTCAATTTCAAACACTAGCACAAGCACTGCTCTGAAATGTTTATTCCGAAAATAAAACTACATGTTATAGCTGCTCATTTCAATTGTCTCTACAAGAAGATTTCAATGAGTACTCCAAACATAAGGTACATTATATTAGAAAAGTTGTAAAATTTAGCCTCGAGTTTTCCTTACTGGAGCAGGCTCCTATTTTCCAAAATTTTCATTTTGCCCATGTGTAGCCTAGGTATATCGCAACTGATCTGAATAATTTACAATTTGTGAAAATCAACATCAGAGAATAATGTGAATAAATAAGTTGAAAGAATGTGATAAAAAACTTGTGACTAGGCAGAACCTCGACAATTATCAATTCTACCAACCTAGTTAGATATTTATTTAATACAAAACACTAAGTACATGTACGTATTATATATTTACATGACAGGTGATTATTTTATTTGAATTTTATCTTCAGCAGGCAGAAGTAGAAGAAACATTGAAGCGTATTGGTGCACATAAAGGTGTAATAGGACTTATAGTTGTGAACAATGAAGGTGATGTATGGGGATATTTCAGGGGGGGTGGGATTACTCTTGTCATGCTGTATAATAACTCAAGATAAAATTACATTAACCCTTTCCTGTTTTACAAAATTTTGGACCTGTCCAAATTCAAAGGTTTTGTGGACAAAAATTTAAAGTGAATTTAATTTGAAAAATAACCATTCAGTAGGGTAGAAAATAGTGTGGAAAAAGAAGAAATTGCTTGTCAGAAGCAATTTCATCTTTTTTCACAATGTTTTCTCAATCATAAAATCACAGACACGTAAAAAGCAGGGATTAAACAGCAAAGGGTTAAGGTAGTGGACCTGTAATAGTTCTGCAACATTTTGAAGCTCATGATCTATCACAATATTGACTGAGGTTTCCTAATGAAAATCATAAGGCAACCTTGGTTCACTTTGATGAAGTTCATTACTTACAAAACGTTGCGGATCAATTACAGGTCCACTACCTTAAAATCAAAGTGCTTAAAGTACTGGATACAATAATTATGATTATGTTATCATATTGAAAATATAATTTATAAACATTTCTGGATGAAAAGGGAAAATCAGGTGGTATATACTATGATCAGACTGTATATTATGTGCAGCCTGATCTTTGTCTTTAGCTCGTCCAAAAGCAGGAATATTCTGAGTTCAGCATGACAAGAGTTGAGGTTAGGGAAATGGGCCTTCAGCCCTTAATTTTGGAGAAAAACATAGAAAAAACGCAACTTTAATTGGGCTATTTTATATATAATTATTTGAATTAAACTTCTGAGTATGAAGACACTACGTATACAGAACTAAATCAAAATCATTTAAACCAAATGAGAAATCTTTAAAAGCTCATATGACAATCTAAGATAAATGATACATTTTTACAGGCATGTTTAAGTTTGAAAAATTAGATTTAAAGAAAAAGGGGAAAAGGCATCTTTAGGCAGTAGAAATTCGCTGGGTGGAATGACCCATAAACACCCAAGTTTCATAAAAATAAACACACAAAAAAAAACCTGTGTATTTAGTGAACAATAACATTTAGTAAAAGTAAAGTTAGGATTCTAGTCAGTCTTACTAGGTCTAAAATTTTTGCTTCAACTGAATATCTACAATTTTAGAATAACCGGTAATATGATTTTCCTTTAAATTCTAAAGTTTGGTATCTTTTACTGCATTTGATCTTGATTTTTAAGTGTGCAGAGCAACCAGCAGGGATCATTTTTGGGCGAGATCTGTGTAAATTCTCTCATTTTTCTACCAGAAATCTCATTCAAATTGGCTAATTGAGAGAAAAATCTCACAGCAAAAAGGTTTTTTAACAAAGGATTTGGCTCAATTTGCCATCAAAAACTCCGTATTTCCCATAAGTTCCGATTGAAGGAGATTTTTTGCACATGAAATTCTGAGCCAGAGTTATCCCTGAACCAGGATAACAAAACATTCTCGAAGAAAATAATGGTTCTCTGCTTGTATTAGAATGATGATGATTGAACCTTTATCATACTGTTTGTAGCATTCTCAAAGCTTTGGCAGACAGTGTAGACTAAGATCAGACTGCATAGAATGCAGTCTGATTTAAGCCTACACTGCCTTCTTTCTACGTAACTAGTTTTGTGGGAAAATCTTGAGCCTGACTGGTTTAGATGTGTGTATTTCCGTTTATTTATCGTCGCTACTGTAGCACATGCCCATATGAGCGACGCCCCCAGAAGACGGTTAGTTGTTACGGGGGATAGTGCAAGGATACATGACTAAACTACTGCTGAGATCCGCCACGGTTCTTTACCGTGCTCGGTGTAAAGCACCGTCTCACGGGGCCTCGGTTTAACGTCTCATCAGAAAGACAATTAGTTTTGTTAGTGTGCCAGCCCGGGTTTGAACCCACGCCGTCAAACTTCAATGGTTTTGAAGTCCGGTGCTCAACCAACTGAGCTAATCGGGCTGACTAGTTTAGATGTCACAAAGATTGGTATTTTGTAGTGATGGGCATATTAATTGATTATAATTGATAATTAGTTGGTTAGGGCTTCTGCTTGTGATAACCGACTAAGAAATTATATAATTGATTAATCATTTCCTAACTTATAAATGAAAGCCATTATATATTTTTTGGAGATTGACATCAGTTTTATGGCTCTGCATGAAACAGTTGTAACTGCCTATATGTTTATAGGCAGTTACAACTGTTTCACGTTGAGCCATGATGTTGGTAGAAAAATCTGCGGCAAAGAGTCTTAAGTTCATGAGTTTTAACAACATTTTTACATTGTATTCATCACAGGATTATACTGGGAGTGCTGTATTTATTTCTAAGAAAACAATTGCACAATGGATCATTAGTCGATTTACTCGTCCAACCAACAACCGATTATCGATTGAATATTAAAACCGATTTCCCAACACTAGTATTTTGTTCAAATTAAAATTTAAAATTTGGCAGGATAAGGGTTTATAAAAAGGGATAATATAACTTTTTTCAGGTATACCAATAAAGTCTACCATGGACAATTCTACGACTGTTCAGTACGCCAATCTATGTCAAGCTTTAACAGATAAGGCCCGTGGTGTCGTGCGAGATGTGGACCCTAGTGATAACTTAACATTCTTCCGAATTCGATCAAAGAAACATGAAATCATGATTGCTCCAGGTAAAAGATTAAATAAATTTAAAATGTAAAGTATTTTGTAGAATAATTTCAAAGCAGTATTACAAACATATCTATTTTCTTTATTGCTTTTTGGTGGATTATCAAGAAATGATTGTATACAGTCATGTGGTTATTTGATAAACTCACTGCCTAACTAGTGAAATTATCAAAACTTATACCCTGCTTATGTCATAACACTCTACAGTGGTTCTCAAATATTTTGAAAGTCTGCTTTTCCACGGACAAGTAACAATCACTGTTGAATTTTGAAGAGTCTGCAAAATATTGAAAACAAAATTGATGTTGCTAAAAAAACTATAAGTGTCCTAGAAGAAGAGTTACTGTTGACATGGGATTACATGGAATATTAGAAAACAGCTAACTTTTTAAGAAAATATTTTTCTCTAGAGATTTTTTCACTTGTCTACGGACAACCTAGCCATAAAAATCTGCTTGTCCATGAAGCTAAATGGACAAGTCCGACAACTCGGGCAGCTTATTTCAGAACCACTGCCCTATCTGACTTTATCTTAGCAGAGTCAAATAAGTGACTTCACCATGAACATTGCAAAGCAATCATGTGCAAAATGACAGGCTTTTAGTAGATTTGTCAAAAAAAAAATAAATTTCCCTCCTTCAAATCTTTTCATCAAAGAAATAGAAAAATCATTTGTTTATCGTGTAAGATAGATAAATCTTTCATTTTGTGAACAACAAAAGCTATATTTCCTCGTGAAGATATAGCTTTTGTTGTTCGCTCAATGAAAGATAAATGGATCTTACACTAAAATAAACAATAATCCTCTATGTATACATTTATCAAGATTTAATGCTTTGTTGCTTTATTTTTCTTAATATCTTTATCTTAGATTTTATGACTTGAATGCCTGTTATTTTTATGTCCCACATTGTAATATCAGGGCATATTGTTTTATTGGTGTCTTGTATAAGTCTTGTGAAAACATAAACAGTGAACTTGACATTTTCCTATAATTTATTGAAGTTACAATAGTCTTATTTTGTATAAAGGTTCCTCCCATCAGTCTTGATCTTTGAGGTCAAGGTCATTTGTGAAGGTCAATTAATTGTATCAAGGTCAAACTTCTGAAAAAATGCTCTTTCAGAGGCATTAGGATTAACACATAAACACATCTTGGTACTTGAAAAATTACTGTGGAAAAAAGAAATTGCTTGGAACAACACTACACAAGCAAATTTTGCTAATTCTTAGGATGGCTACTTTTCAAATATTACCCACTCTTTATTGTGTTCTGTAACTTCCTTCAATTTGAACCTGTCTTGAATTTGAAAATTGGTTAAGAGTTAAGCCAGGCAGTGTGCATATGTTTACAAACAGACCAAACATTTTTTTTCTTTTTTCAGAAAATAACTACACATTGATAGTAATCCAGAATCCAAGTGAGCCCTAGTTATGACAGACATTATGGATTGGATAGTCCTGTATAATCCTATAGAGGGGGTAAAATGAACTTTAGATGAAAATATTTGTGACCCGTCACGTGAAAAGGGACCATCGGGAAATTCTGTAAAATGAATTATTGAAAAAAAGATTTGATCCAGCATAGGTCAACCAGGTGTTGCATTTCAAAAAATTTTTCACAGGGAGGTAGATTGATCATTCTAGATTCAGAAAATAAGCACGGTTCAAAAAGATTTGACCCTAGTCAGTCTGCCCAGTCCGTGCAGTCTGACAAGGGTCGACACTTTACATACTACCCAGATGGTCCCTTTTTGTGTGACGGGTCACATTTAACAAATATGACGACAAACCCTACGATGTGGGAACTCATTGGAATCATCTTGTCGAGATGATTCCAAGGAGTATCTACTACATAGGTTTGGTGGAGGAAAAATGATTTTAGACTTGCTTTACACATTTTATTATGTAGAGCTTCAGATTGAGGTGTTCAGATGAACTTTTGATGAAACATATTTAAATAATACTTTAATAATTTTTTTAATCGTCCCATCGAGGGGATTGAAATATTTATCCATAACTAAGGGTTCTGTTGAGGAATTAGGATTTTAGACTTGCTTTACCCCCTCTTGACATCTGTGTATTTATTTAGCAAAAATATCTGGTGTGTTGAAATTTCATTGCAGCATGTGGACCAGTTTCGATGCATTTTTTTTATGTAAACTAAAATGGAGGCATCAATCATATTTGGCACTTGAAACTAGCTCTAAAATTTCTTATCCTGTGTTCTGGATTCAGAAGGTTTGCAAAAGGTTTAGGAATTGTGTCCTGCTTTGCATGCAAATTCATATGCAAAGTGGGATAACATTTCTCAGTAACTTATAAGATACTCTATGTGAAGTGAATTTTTGCATGGCAAAAAAATATTGGTTCCTCCATTTAAACATAGTTTTGAATTTATAATACACGTTCATTTTATATGTTTATTTATTTGATACTGGACAAAAGAAGAATCATCAATGGGCGAGCAAATTTAATAAGCTGAGGTTATAACATTCTGGTCACCTAAGGATCAGAGGCCCGTTTTACTAAACCTTTAACACAAAAATTTATCGTAAGTCAAAATCATAAACTGTACCTGGTGTTTTCATTCATTGTAAGATTCTGCCTTGCAATACCTCATTGGAATCGTCTTTAGAAGACGACTCCAATGAGATGATGCAATGCACAATCTCATATTTAGTTTCAACTGGTAGAAGCAACTTTAATTTTTGACTTGTGCATAAAGCAATCGTAAGATATTAAGTAAAAACAGGCCCCAGATACATTGGATATCATGTATTACCTTTTGTATAAGAAAATACAGTAACCAATCAAATTTAGAGAAATGTTGCCCTGTCTTCGCGTTTGAGAAAGTGTTTGCAAATGTTTAGAAATTGTACCCTGCTTTCAATGTGAGTACAAATGCAAAGCAGGGTAGCATGTCTGAAACGTATGTCATCTTGAAGGCAGGGGGGATCAACAAAAGTATGAATGAAAAGATCACTGCCAACTACTGCTTTACTTTATTTACTTGAGAGTTAGGGAATATTTTTATTAATAACTAAAAGATTGATTCAAATTGAAAAAAAAAAAAAAATGTGCAGATGACGTTCCAAAGTTTTGCATAATTTGAGACATAGGTTTGATATAATGGACAAATAGATCTTCTATTCTATAAATTCATTCGCTCAGTGTAAAATAGTTGTAACTGCCTATATATTTATTGGCAGTTACAACTGTTTCAAATTGAGCCTTTTATTTTTTTAAAGGAAACAAATTTTTACAGCAACAATAATGTCAGATTGTGTGGTAATGCATAAAATTGAGCTGGAATTAATTATGCTTTAACATTTTAAAATTTTTCATATCTAATTTTCAAATCATAATGTTGAAATTTAGAAGTGTTTGCTTTAGCTTTTGTTACGGGTGATTTCTTAGCCATATTCCTTGGTGCTATTTGATTACTTGCTCTCTCTGTTATTTTCACAATATCTAAAAGAAGAAGTTTTAATGAATTGTGGCTTAAATATCTCTTGCTGAATAAAAGTTGAGGAATTCATTCATAGTTTGAAAAAGAAAATATTTCAGATTGATAGTACCAAAATAACAGAAGATCCTGTTGGATGAAAAATCAATTTTCAAATAAATCGGAAAACTACTGCAGCTTGAATAAACTGATGTCTTATTGGTCTTCCAATGAGGAAATAATGAAATTCAACGTTGTGAAAGAGAAGCTTTTTGTCAACTTGTAATGGCTCAAAGGGCTCAGTAATTTACCCCCTACCACACCATCAACCAATATTATGAGATAATACTGGTCTATGAGGTGTTACCTAGATAGGGGGTTAACCCTTTCCTATCCAATCCCTGGTTTTTACGTCCCTAAGATTTTGTAATTGAGAAAATATTGTAGAAAAAGAGGAAATTGTTTGTGACAATTTCTTCTTTTTCTACAAAATTTTCTACCCTACTGAATGGTTATTTTTCAAATTAAATCCACTTTAAATTTTTGTCTGCAAAACCTTTGAATTTTGTCAGGTCCAAAATTTTGTAAAACAGGAAAGGGTTAAATAACAGAGCCCTTTGCATTTGCTATAAGTGATTGCAAATATATATCTACTGATGATTTTGTGTTGTTCTCGACTTATATTGCAATATAAATTTTGTTTGCAATAGTTTGATTATGGGTCTTATTTTCTTTCTTTAGGTGAAGTTTATTTGTAATTCATATACATATTATGCATAAAGATACATTATCTGTAAACTTCACTTGTTCTTTGATGTCTTCCATTTCTCCTGAAAAAAGTCACTTTGAAGCACCATTTGTCTCCTGTTAATGGGCAAATGGTTTGTATATTAATTGAAGTCTGACCTAGTCTGTGGGCAGCTTGTGGCTCAAAGGATTTTTGTATGGATGGAATTCAACGCTGCTTTCAACAATCTTTCAGTTATATTGCTGCGGCTGGATACCGAACAATGGGTTTCTGATATTTCTCTCACCTATACTACCACCACAACCTTTCCTAGCTTCCAGCTGCTATCTCACAGAGGTATGATTATCAACCCATTGATGAGAGATAAATAATCAGAAAATCAGAGTGCCACCGTCACAGATCAAACCCAGGACCTCTAGATTGACAGTCTGATGCGCTTGCAACTGCTATGCCAGCCGATGAGGTTGTACTTGTGTGAGAAAGAATAGTAAACCATAGGTAGTTGCAACAGCTGCAACAATTTAATGCATTGCTGTTAAAAAGTGGCGCATATTGATGGCTCAGTGCCAACAGGTATGGACAGTTTGAATAGATCTTTCTTGATTTTTTGTGGCCTAGAAAAAGCATAAATTAACCAATGCACAATCAGTATGACATCCTTTCCTGTGTAAATAATTTGTGACATCAATTATTTAACCGTGCCATTTTGATAGAAACAAAAGCCACGGCAAAGTGCATATTGCAATTTTTCAGGTCCACTTGTAGGTTTGGAACTAGTTTTAAAAAGTTTCTATGATCCCTACTCAATATTTTCTTTTTATGCAATAATAGCATCATTTCATATCTTTCAGGCGATTACATATGCAGACACCCTCAAAATCCTTTAACACCATCTTGCTTTGCACTTAGGCATTTAACCATCTTTTGGGTCTCTGCAAATGTTAACACTCTCAAAAACTTGAATTTACCCTTAAATGCTTCCGAAACGTTGCGGAACTAATAAGGGTCCACTATGTTTAGCAGTATATAACCCAATGAATGAACAAAGATCAACAGCTACAGTCTGGAACCAAAAGTAGATCGTTTGTATGTTGATGAAACTAGAAAGCCATGAATGGCTTGAGTCGCTCTACAGGCTTGAAATTCTTGTAATAGCAAATCAAAGTTTTGATTTGATATGTAAATATTTTGGGTTCTACTGATGTTGATAATGATTTTCAAAGTTTCCACTATATAACATATAGAGAAATGACCTCCACCCATGAAATACATATTTTTCATCCAATCACAATAACTTTTGGTAGACTGATAAAGGGACACTCAAGTATCATTTCAGTGAAATTTGGTTGATATCTATTTGTTACATTTTGAGGAAATGATTTTCAAAGTTTCGAGTATAAAACATATAGAGAAATGACCTCTGCCCATAAAATACATATTTTTCATCCAATCACAATAATGTTTGGTGGACTGATAAAGGGTCACCCAAGGATCATTGATGTAATATTAAAATGGTAAAATTAGAATCTGAGAAAACTCACTTTTTACCATATTTGGAAATTAGCCCCGCTCATTAAATCCACGTTTTTTTCATTGGATCAAAATTTCTTGAACATCTTTGAAGGAGGGTCACCCAAGGACTATTCCAGTGAAGTTTGGTTGAAATTCATCCAGTAGTTTCTGAGAAGAAGATTTTTACAGAAAAAGTTTACCAGGATGTACGGACGGACTGACATAGCGCCATGACAATAGCCCCACTAGCCTTTGGCCAGAGGAGCTAATAAAAACACATGACAATATTGACTTTTAAATAGTTTTATTTTCTAAAACACAACAAGGCACATACTGTGACATAAATAACAAACATAAATAAGATTTATTCATGGAATGGCAAAGCAATGTTATTTTACAATTTTGACCTTAGTATATGAACTTTACCCCTATCAATGACTGATCTTGACATCGAGTTAGGTGTATGAATATTGATCAGACTTTCCTCTATGCTAAAGAAAATAGTCTCTAGATTAACATTCTTGTTTAGTCAGCAGGTTAAACAGGCTTAAGATTTAAAATTTTGACCTTCACATTAGAAATATGAATCCATTTCCTAACCCCAAATACCTTTGAAATTCAATTAAAAATGTTTTGTTGTAATTTTAGGTTTTAGGATTAATTTGTGGAATAAAGGTTAAAATACCATATAACAATGACCTAAATTATATGATTCTCATTAGATTCCCCTTAGATAAGAAGTAATTTAGTTTCAAATACAAGTATTGTTCTATTAGTACTTCAGCAGTTACACAATGCTTAATTCAAATATATAGTAGAGGGACACTATGGAAAGAATTATGTCCCTAATCTTTTACCCCCACCAACAAAATAGAGGGAGGTAACCATGCTAGTCAAAGATTGATGTTACTGTTGAATATTTTTGAAAACTATTTCCAGAACTATTCCAAGTGCTTGTCAATAATGAAAAGCCATTTTCCATCAAAGGGCCATAACTCTGTCAAAAGTCAATGGATCATAACCAAAATATCACTTGCACATCTCTGCTTGGTACTTATCACATCCATAAAGTTTGATTGAAATCCACCCATTAGTTTCTGCGAAATTGAGTGGACAGGAAAAGGCTAGACAGACAGTCCAACCGACTTATTGACAAGATGACTCCCATATACCCCCCCCCCCCCCTGAACATAGTTAGATATAATAACACTTTCTATAGAAGGATTCTGCCAGATAAAAACAGTGACTTGGGGTGAGTGCAATACTATTGTAAGTGCCTATGTATTTATAGGCACTTACAATAGTATTATGATGACCCCTTGGATTATTCTATTTCTAATGAGCCTATTTCAAGGGCTTAGCACAAAACTTATGTAAATGCCTGTAATAAATTGACACTTACTATAGTTTTGCACTGACCAGTGGATGTGTGACATGTCCAACAGTTTCACAGTAAAGTAATAGTATTTCCTGAACATATAGGAAAATTTAAACACAAGCTATAATCTACTGCACTCTGCAAGACAGTGTCTACTGCACTCTGCAAACAAGACTGTGACCTGAGGCTCTGCAGCCACACAGGCTTATTTCAGTCTTTACATGTCATGCACATTAAAGTGGTGTACAAATCATACACCAGTTTATTTGTTCAGACAAACATATTCTAGTCTACCTTAACCCTTTCCTGTTTTACAAAATTTTAGACTTGTCCAAATTCAAAGGTTTTGCAGACGAAAATTTAAAGTGGATTTAATTTGAAAAATAACCATTCGGTAGGGTAGAAAATAGTGTGGAAAAAGAAGAAATTGTTTGTCAGAAGCAATTTCTTCTTTTTTCACAATGTTTTCTCAATCATAAAATCACTGGCACGTAAAAAAAAGGGATTAAACAGCAAAGGGTTAACTCTTGTCATGCTCATCCTGGAAATTTCCTACCTTGGCAGGAGGTACAGACAAAGATTAGACTGCACAGACCAACTAAAGTCTATACTATGCACTTTATAAATAAGTAACGTCTAAAATTATCCATAGGCAGTAAGTGAATAGAGGATAATCATTTGTTTTAGTGTAAGATCAATTGATATTTCATTTAGTGATCATTAAAAGCTATATTTTTGTCACGAGTGAAAATTTAGTTTTTTAGTTCACAAAATGAAATATCAAGTGATCTTCCTAGAAAAACAAATGATTATTCTATTTCTTTACTGCAGGGATGAGTGTATTTTTCACTGTGTTTATTGGAGTATAAAGTGCAATTGCTTTAGCACATGGCAAATAAAGCACATAGGGTGTTATATTTCAGCCATGTGATATGGCTATTGCACTTAATACTCCAAAAAATGCAGTGAAATTTGCACTCAGCCCTCATAATTGCAAGCCTTTATGTGATACAATTAAAATACACGGCCAAATAAAAATGGTCTACTTTCTTTGCGTATATAGTTTGCTCCGCTTAGAAAACGTCATAGAGGCTGATATCTGGTTGGACAGAGAGTTTATGAAATGATAATCTACTTTTATTTCTTGATAAACTACCGGAAATCATGAAAGAAATATTTATCATTGTATTGTGTGTTTGTTCAGAATGCTTAATGTTTATGCCACACGCTCATGTAATAATGTTAGAAATGTCATGCACAGGCTCAGACACTACTGTTAGTATACTCATATAGTGGACTAGAACTTACTTAATACTATTATAAACAATTTATCTATGTTTCGTCAAAAAAACCTAAATTAACACCATGTAATCTGCACATGCAAATTAAAACACTATAAGGCATCACTCAAATTAAACATTTTGTAGTTATATAGACAAGCTAATTTTACATACAGGCTGACTTTAAGAAATATCTACCCTGCAGATTACCCACAAAATTTCGCGAACAATTTTTGAAAAGGGTCACCCAAGGAACATTCTGGTAAAATTTCACTGAAATCAGCCCAGTGGTTCAGGAGATGTGGTTAAAACATTTTGGGCTCAAAATAAGCCCCATCCTGTCACGCCCATATTGATGGGGCATTCAAAATTTTGCAACAATTTTTGAAAAGGGTCGCCCAAGGAACATTCTGGTAAGGTTTCAATGAAATCAGCCCAGTGGTTCAGGAGGAGTTGTCATTCAAAGATTTCAGGCTCAAAATAAGCCCAGCCCTGTCACGCCCATATTTAAGGGCCAATCAAAATTTCCAAAAAACAATTTTTGAAAAGGGTCACCTGAGGAACATTCTGGTAAAGTTTCATTGAAATCAGCCCAGTGGTTCAGGAGAAGAAGAAGTTTTTGATAATGTTGACGACAGACGACGCACAACGGACCAAGATGATGGACTCAGGGTGATCATAAAAGCTCCCCTTGAGCACATTGTGCTCAATTGAGCTAAAAACTTAGTCCTTGTGCAAATTAAATCCATGCATTACTCAGGTAATAAGTATTTCATTATATGTGAGGTAATTTCAGACATAAGAAAACCAGTGCGGAAAAAGAAGAAATTGCTTCCTACAAGCAATTTCTTCTTTTCCCACAGTGTTTCCCCTACATCTATACTCACAGCTTTGGACTTTAAGGGTCATCAAGAACTGAAGTCACTGACTGACAAAAATTTATAGGCCAGGAGGACCTGCATCATAGAATGGAGAATCAGTCCTCCCAAAAATCACGGGCCTCAGGTCCTTAGGGCTGGTTTAGGTGTCAACTCCTGCTGTATCATATCTTCTAGTAAATACAAGATGGGAAATGACAAGAATATAAAGGCTACCAGACAGTATTCGAATTTAAACTTCATGGAAAACAAGATGTAAAACTTGTGAAATATGAATTCCCAATAAAACAGTTACACTTTAAACATGACCATTACTCAAACTTTGAGTTGACATATGTTAAAACATATTATTTTACATCAATTCAGAAAAGAACTGAGGACCCTTTGGTCAAGAGGCAAACACTTTAACTCTAGACCACAGACACCACATGTTGACATAGGACCTATTAGGACATAATTATGCCATAAGTATCAGCAGATTTCCAACAACTTTACTAAAGAGATAAGAGAATATTTGTTGATTTCATTGAGGTATGAAACTAAAAACCTTATCACACTGTGTGATTAAGTTTTTAGTTTCATACCTCTATGAAACTAACAAATATTGCCTTCATATCTTATCATTTAATGAATGTAAAGGTTTGTCAGTTAAGATACAGATTTTTATGGGTTTACTTTTTGTCGAAGCTTACAAAACAGCTGCGCACTCAAAATTGGGGAATTAAACCAACTTTTTAGCCAATCAGAATGCACGAGTCTTGATGGACACAACTGAAATTAAATTATATGTGCATGCAATATGCAGACATTGAGAAGTCTGGACAGCAACATAGAATATTTGTAAAATTATCTGTCTTTTTTTTCAAGAACTTTTGGACATTAGCTATCTACAGAGCGCATAATGAAGGCTCAGATCACACTGGGCCACTGCAAAGGCTGATTTACTTTTCTTTGTGTAGAAGAGAAATAGTTGCAAATTGCTATCCTAGCGCAAAACAGTTGTAACTCCCTATAAACATATAGGGAGTTACAACTGTTTCAAGCTGAGACATCGAAATGACAAGCATAAACATAAGCCTTTGGTATCACCCCTATCTCGAGTCCTGCTAAGTGAGCATGAGCCTTTGCGTGACATTTCCAACCATTTCACATCAGCACGAGGTTAACGTTGGGTAGCGCTGACAACAACACAATTAAATTATAATATATGCTGACTGCATGCTGAATGCATGTAGATGGATTTAGACCTTATCTATCTATACAGCCCATAATGGAGATTCTGGCCAGCCTGTGTGGCTGCACATGCTGGCCAGAAGCTTTGCCTTGTGCACATTTGAAATTGTTGGAAATGTCATGCACAGGCTCATATATCTTTGGTAAATAGTTGTTTTCCTATCACACTTCATCCAAGATTTCATCTGTCAACCCATTTGCTTCACAAATTCTGTCCAAATACTTGTGGTATGCTGTGAGATCTTCCATGAAAAACGGGATTCTTGTGTTCTCTAAGTCACCCAACAATACTAGTTTATCAATGTCTTCGTAGGCTATTTTCCCGAGTCGCATCAAAAGATGAAAGTCTATACTTTTTCTGTTTTTCAAAAGCTGGAGAGCACCGTCTAAATACACTTGATCTTTGCAAAATGCACCTGAATTACAGAAAAGATTAATAATGGGCTACCAAAGTTTGTAGATTATGTAGATTACTTAGTCATCGCCAATATGCAAATTGAGTGCTGTGACCTACAGTAACCTTTAAGATTTTAAAGGTTCAACTGAGGACTTAAATCTCTGTTAACAAGGGTTAGGAAATACACCCCTGTGTTCAAGGTGTAAAAATGTTTTGTGAGCGCTTTGAGATGATACCCTGCTTTGCACATGCACCAACCTGCAAAGCGAGGTATCATTTCAAAAGCACTTTGCTAACATTTTCATCCTGAACGCAGGGCTGGTTTTTACTACTTGTCCCAGGACAAATTTAAGATGATTTTCTTCTTGTCTAGGATCAAAATGTCTGGAAAATTGAGAAAAGATAAGTTTAGAGAAAATATTGATTTTACGGTGGAAAATGCTGGATTTTCTTCATTAAAAATGTTTTCTTCTGTTAGCTGTAAACATTAATCTCATATATCATTTAAGCACTGTACCAGGGTTTGCCCTGATATAATCTGGTCCAATGACAAGTGGCCTAGAAAAATCTGCTTGTCCACAGGTAGTAAAGCCCATGTCGGACAAGTCAGACATGTGAACTTCAAGCCCCTCATAATGCCATAAAAGATAGTAAGAGGTATGAAGATTTGAGCATATCAACAGTGATGCTAAACCGTCTCATAGTTTTTGAAAAGGCCAATGGGGCCTTTTTGGTGGTTTCTCATGATTTTGATTGCCAGTAATTTTTGGAATCAATTTATAAAATAGTTTTAGCTTTCATGAAAAAAAAAAGATAAATCATTATTGCATATGATGCATGACATATACCAAATATCAAGGTTTTAATTTAGGCCTTCATTGTGGAGAAAGATGATCGTTAAGGTAGTGTACCAATGATAGTTCCACAACGTTTTGGAAGTCATCAACTTTAACAGTGTAAACTGAGGTTTCCTAATGATTTCATTAGGAAACCTCAGTTAACATTTTGAAAAAATCATGGGTTCGGAAATGTAGGAAAACAATTACGGGTCCACTACCTTAGAATCTTGCTACCTTAGAATCTTGCTAGAATTTTCACTTTTGTTGCTGTAGAAACCAGAGACTTTCATAGATTTTATATTTCTTTTTAACAATTTCTAAATGGGATTATGCACCTAGGGAACATTGCTGCCATGTTTGATTGAAATATGTTCTTGAGTTTAAGAGGAGATTTTGTTTAAAGAAATCATTGACAGACCACTGACTACACTCACCAGATGCAAAATGAAAGACACATGGTGATAATAATTCCATGGCTAAGTGCAAAAATGTTGTAACTACCTATAAAAATATAGGCAGTTACAACAGTTTTGCTTTGAGCTACCAAATTACTAACTTTGAGTGTGTAATGGTTACCTGGCACTGAGGTATCCGACTGTCCCCTTTTGGCACGAATACAGTAATCCCATCTTGTACAGGGGTCATTCACAAATTGACCAAGATCCCTAAACAGTTCCTTGAGCGATAAAAAAGCAGCCTTGTAGGCAGTATAATACAGTAATGCTGCCCGCCACAGGCATGGGTCTTTACGGAATAAAACACTGTGGAGAGACGCAAGTCCTTCTTCTGTTGGGTTTGCTGGCTTCAGACCGAGGTCGCGTCGAATTTTCCAGTTATACCATTCTTGATATTTGTTGTTCATACTCCGTAAATAATGTGTCCCTGTGGAAAGAGAAACAGTTTGTTGTCTATTTAAATCTAAAATTTTGTAACTACAGCTTTTATCAAGCTGTAGTTATGATGTTTTAGAACTATATTGTGAATTAGAATGTGAAAAGAAGTACATATCAAATGTCTAGAAACAGGCAGAAATATGAAGCAATGGTTATTTTTTCCAATAACTAACTTTTTGTCATTATTGTAATGATAGGAAAATGTGTGATCTACCGGTATTATATATTGTAATGTGAATGAAAATGACATTATTTTGATGGAGTAAAAACAATATTTTTAAAATGTCTAGAAATAGGCAGAAATATTGAATCAATCATTCATTTTTCCAATATCTAACTTTCCATTCATCATTATAATGCTATGAAAAAAAAGTAATTTATTTTATATTGCTGTTTTTCATAGTTCTCAGCTTAAAACATTTTTTTCCTAATCTTTTATTGAATGAGATTCACTAACAGACAATAAAAGAGCACTACATAGGGGTGCCAATGCTTGGATGCAGGTGCTGGATAATGCAAAAATTCTAAGTATAAAAAGGGGTATAACTCTTATAGAAACGCTTTCAGAGTTATCCCCTATGATAGCCTGGATAACATTTGTGATGGTGAATCAAGAAAGTTTGTTACACCAACGCCCAAAACAGTGTCAAGAAGAATGACACCAAGGTGATCACAATACCTCTGTTTTTTTCCAAAATCATCAAAGCTAAATTACCTATTTCATGCCTTAGGAGACCTTCTACCCAATATTCCCTGAGATTCACAACTCGCACATTCAATTGTGGTTTTCCTTTCACCCGAGTCATTGACCCTCGAGACAGTAGATCCTCGGACAGATTCACCATGATTTCTCGCTCCATGTTCTCTCGTTTCAAATATCGCTGAATGAGCGCTACGATATTGCTTCGTTGTAATATTTTGCCACCCGTCTGCTCCTCAAACTTCTCGTAACTTCCGTATCTCTGAATTGCAACCTCCATAATAAGGACAGCCTGAAAAGTGAATCGAATCAAATCAAATATTTTAATTGATTGAGTTGTTATCTTAGGTCTTGGTAAAATGATACAGGTTAAATCAGTTGCAGGGCTTGAAAATTCTACTTGTCCGCTCGTCCTGCATGATTTTTTCCTTCTTTGTCTATATAAGTAGGACGAGTGGATTTTCCAAAATTTCACTTATGAAATTAATGTATCACTATATTTTTCTATATAGTAGGACAAGTAGAAATTTCAAGAATTTTCAAGCCCTGTGTTGACAATGAAAGTAAATTGTATCAATTTGAAAAGGAAAAAAATTATGTGGTAGAAAATATTGTTGAAAAAGCAGAAATTGCTACAAGCAATTTCTTCTTTTCCACAACATTTTCCCAAGTATAAAATCCCAAGGACATCTGCAGGCTGAACAATTTTTTAAAAACGGCCACAACATAATCCTAAACCCATTTTACATTGAATTGACAGTTGTTTGAGAGACCAATTCAACACGCATACGTCATTAAGATTTCATGAGATTGGATACTGGATCAAAGTAAAAGCACCAGTTGAGACTTAAATTCAACTTTCAATCACTTAAGTCTAGAAACATTTAATTTCCTTTGTCAAAGTTCTTATACTCTACAAAAAAAAAAAAAAATATTTCACAGATCATTAATTTTGTCCTCAAAAGGCCACTTTTACCTTATCCTGCTGAATTTATATTACTTCTCTTTTTACATTTCAATCAGCCTTGCTTACATCTTTCCAACAACATTTGAGTTAAAGCAGGCTGTGCAGGCGGATCAAAGTCTACACTGTCTGTAAAAGTCTTTTGTCCAGCAGAAATATGCTGTGAGCAGTATGATAAGGGACATTTTGTCTTGTATAATTACCCATGTTATCTAAATCTGGAATACATACCTGTTTAGGGGGCAAATAAGACACAGATCAGATTAATCCTTGCTATTCTGACTAAAATCTTGCAAAATAGCAATAAAATCAAAGTGCTGACAGCACTAATGGTTCACTAATTACTAGTAAGTATTTAATTTGTAAATATATAACTTTTAAACTTTCTTCTTTTGTAATAGAAAATCAAATGGTACAGACTAAGATCAGACTGCACATATGTGCAGACTGATCTTTGTCTTTACCTCATGCTCTAACAAGGGGTTAAAATGTGCAGTCTGATCCAAGTCCACACCATCTCTTTGTTGCTTTTTCAAAAGTTTAAAATGCCTAGGCATCAATCAAATGATCTTTACCATTGAACACAAATTCCAACGAGATATTTCAATTTGTCTCAACCAGAATGATAAATTTCCAATGCTGGTTATGTCTTGATAATGATGAATTGCAGACCTGTGAAAAGGGACACAATGAAGAAAAAGATTTTGGAATGTTGCATGTTAGATAGTCGTTGAGAAAGCTGGAAGTCGCTAGACGGAGCAGATCAAAGTAGCTCTAACATGCAATATGCAAACTGCAGTGGTCATTAAAATAGCTTAGCTGTCTATCAGAAAAATATCCTTACATGGCAAATATTTAACCCTTTCTTGACTCTTTCCTGTTTTACAAAATTTTGGACCTGTCCAAATTCAAAGATTTTGCAGACAAAAATTTAAAGTGGATTTAATTTGAAAAATAACCATTCTGTAGGGTAGAAAATAGTGTAGAAAAAGAAGAAATTGCTTGTCAGAAGCAATTTCTTCTTTTTTCACAATTTTTTCTCAATCATAAAATCACAGGCACGTAAAAAGCAGGGATAAAACAGCAAAGGGTTGATTTAATGAACCTGTGATTTTATAGTTAAGAATAATGTTGAGGGAAAAAAATGATTTGGAAATTCTGACCCGACTGATTGTTGATCATTGTCATGCTGCATAAAAATATTATACAGTATTTCTCCTAATAAATGCTCCCAGGAGCAATACATGACATGGTCAGGGAGCTTTCATCTAGTATTCATTTGCTGATTTAAAAAATTATTAAAATTTACGTCTTTTAGGCAAATTTTCTTTAATTTGAGGTAAATTTCCTCTAAATAATCATATTAATGATTGTTTAGAGGAAATTTATCTCTCTGATTAGAGAAGAAGTCTCAGAAAGTTCCTAAAATTTAGGCATTTGAAGCGGGGTTTTCGATCTTACTAAAAAAATGTAGGGGTGCCCATATTAGGGAGGGCAGTTTTATAAGAGGAAATACGGTAAATTCTTTCTTAAAATCAAGGTGCTAAATGCACTGGTTTCACTTATTGTGAGTCAGTATTTATTTTGAAACCTAACTTAAACTTTGCTGTATTGAACAGCCTACTCCCATAAATGATAATCATGTGGTATAAACAAAGATCAGACTGCACATAATTATGTGAAATACCTGAATACAAAAAGACCCTCATGGAAAGTTTACAATTAAATCCAACAACATAAAGCCCCCTTTTTCCTTAACACATTTTTCGTGTATTTCTTAGACAGTTAGAAAAGGTGAAATTTGAGAAAGGGTGCTTTTGCTTAACACCCTTTGAAAAGCAAGAGTTGTTTGACTCAAATCACATTAATTCCCCACAAATAGGGGTCACTGGGAATGGTAATATTTTTTAAAAAGTTTGGCCTTGATAATTGACCTTGACCTTGTCAAATGACCTGGGAATGGATCAGTGAGGTCTATTATCATGCCAAAAATGCATAGGCTAAAAGATATTGGAAATTTTAAATTTTTTGTTTGTAGACAGACAGAGAGACAGAGTAACAGATTGGTTGGCAAAACAATATACTAGCTGGTAGCCCTAATCTAAATGATTTGATTGCAAAGCAAAATGGTACCTGTTTTTGTTTACACTTATGAATTTTTGTGAGATTAAAAAGGAAAAGAATCATTCAAGATGAGACAGTTACTTGCTCTCAGAAGACTGATTTGTCTGGTATTTGATTTTTCCAATTTTCTCTCCCACGGAATAACATAATTTGATGGCTTAGTGTGAAACAGTTGAAACTGCCTATAAACATATAGGCAGTTAAAACTGTTTCCCGCTGAGCCATTGATATATGCCCTTTTCCTCAACAATTCTCATACTACTCACAATTTAACATGCAGTCTGATCTTAGCATACACTGTATGATTTCTATCGTAACAGACAGGGAATTAATAATTGTGGCCTTCTTTGGTTAAACAATAATATTTTGAGCAAGAACCCAAAAGGTTTCTTTTCCCTTATTTTCCTGCAGACCAAATGTATTTTCGCAAGGAACCTTCCTTTTGACCCTTAACTCACGATGTGAAAATTTCAAGTAAATCTGATAATATTATAAGTAGACTTTGTCAAGTAAACAAGAATATTATCAGCGAAAATCCAAAGGCCCTTTCTCTTGTGTTTTCTGGTGGATCAGCCCCCATTTTCAAAAAGAACCTTTCTTATACACCTGCAAACATCCTACAAAAGTTTCCAGTAAATCCCATAATATTTGTCGACTTTTTGTGTGAATATGAATATTTGAGTAAAATTTGGTAAAGTCCCTGTTTTCTGGCAGATGGCGCAGGTTCAGACCCATGTTCAAAGGAACCTTCCATAAGACCCTACAATCATCCTGTGCTATTTTCAAGTAAATCTGATAAAACTTGTGGACTTTGTCACATAAATAAAAAATGTTGATGGATAGACTTATTGACAAATGGATGGAAATTGTGTAATCACTATGGCTCTTCTGACTTAAACAGGTTTTCTTTCAGATATACTAGGGGTAGCACTCTGGGCTGGTGTTTGACACCCAAAAATCTGAAAATATCTTTATTTGACCCCTAGATATTTCTCCCAAGTGGGTCATTTTGACCCCCATAAGAGGAATTACTAAGAATCAAAACATGGTTTTATACCTAAGATTTTCATAAATTACTAGATCTATCTTAAGTTCAACAAATAAATTACTTTTTTCATATCATTACAAGAAACAGTTTAAGTGACTCTTAAGTTATGATGCAAAATCCTACTAATGATTTGATTTTTCTAGCATTATGACCCCTTTTAATTCAGATTTGATCCACAGAATTTCTTAGGTAAGGAGTCAATGACACTCCAATGTCAAACACTAACACGAGCCCTGGCACTAAATCATTGCTTTCTGCTTGCTCTTTGTGCAGTAAAACCAAAACAATTTCCATCAAAACCCCACTAGCTGCTCAAGCTACTGAAACATTTCATTTAGCATTGGCTCAGGGTTTTGACCCAAAAAATTCTACATTGTATTTTGACCCTGAAAAATTTCCTTCAGGAGGTCATTTTGACCCACTGAATTACTAGTGGTGCAACATATGCAATTTCAAAAAATATATAGATCAATTGTATTCTTCATACTATTACAAAAGATCTATATAAATGAAACAACATAAACAATAAAGTGTGTCTACACTTTATTGTTAATGTTGTTTCAGTTATATACCTGTAGATTACTTTAAAGACTGATTAGTTTTCATGTTTAGTTCTTTTTTGACCTCTACAAAAACAGCTTTGATACTCAGAATTTTATGTTCAAGGGGTCAATGACTTCAAAATTTTAAAAGCTAGCACAAACCCTGATTGGCTATTGGTGGGAAACAAATGATGCTTATATCAATGGCTTTTGTCAGACGTTAGGTCAAATGTGGTCAAACTAGGGTCAAACCAACAACCTAAGATGAAAAAGTCCGTGAAAAAACTGTAACTTGCATATCATGAATTCCATGTACACTCTACCTATTAATACCTGAGATAAATAAAATAATTACAATCTATTGAAATATGACACGATACATTATTACACCTATTGATTTTGAACTGACAAAACATTTTAGATGATAATAATAGCTTCATCATTCGATCAATATTACAAATTCTTGGGGCATTTTGGATCAAGGCGAAACTGGAGAGAGAAAAAAAAAGACTTTAGCGATCTATTGTAAACTAAAAGCAATTTCTTCTCTGCTCACAATGTTTAATGAATTCTTTAGTATTTAAACATCTTGATATCAGTTCTGTACTTTCTGTCATTTTTGACTAGTATAAATATTTTTTTGTCTGCTTGTCACTTTAAAAAAGAAATGATTGTAATATATATTGTGTTAATAATTTCAAACAAGAGGACAATTGGCCCTAAAGTGCTCACCTGAGGCATTTAGTTGACAAAGGTGGCAAAGTGTCAAAACTACTTACTTAAAATTCTTGACAGGCTCAACAAAAGTTTAAAATTAAGACAAACATTCTGATAACAATTAAAGACATTTTAGTCAAATATGTTGCCTCTCAGGTACTAAAAGAGTTTTAAGATTTGAAGAGGTGGCCAAGTTTTTGACCCTCTTTCGGACTTTTCTAAGATTTCAAGACAAACATTCTGACAAGATGTTAAATCAATTATGTGTTCTCTAGAGTACAAACAAGGATTTTCCTAAATCTGACCCATTGACCACATTTTGACCCCGCTTGGAACTGGACCTAGATTTGATGAAGACATTTTGACCCGCTTCGAACTTGATCGAGACAAACATTCTGACCAAGTTTCAAGACTTTTTGGCCAAAAATGTGGCCTCTAGAGTGCACACAAGGTTTCTAAGATTTGACCCCTTGACCCCATTCTTGACCCTGCTTCACTCAATTTTGATCTTGACTGAGATTTGATGGAGACAAATATTCTGATTAACTTTCAAGACATTTGGGCCAAAATGTGACCTCTAGAGTGCACACAAGATGTTAAGGAATAGCGGCATGATGCTTAAAATCTATCACTGACAAAATCTATCTTATTCTTTTCCTGCTAAGTCCAGATTTTGCTCAAATGAATAGCCACATTTTGAGACATTTCAACCAGTCTGCCTCATGTTTTCCTAACTTAGTAAAAAGCAGAAAGTGCAGACAAAGAACGTACTGCACACTTGTGCAGGACGATCTTTGTCTATACGGTCTGCAAAAGCCTTGTGTATATTATATACACATTTTCATTGCTCAGGGCAAAACAGTTGTAACTGCCTATACATATATAGGCAGTTACAACTGTTTTGCCCTGAAACGCCATGAACAACATGAAAAGGTTAGGACAACTTACTTGTTTGAGGTATTTATCTGATGGTACTCCGAGTCTCTCTAGTGTTTCTGAATCTGCCGGAAAACGATAAATGAAGAATGGGTTGTAATTATAACTTGCTCGCATGAACCGCTCTTTTTCAGCCTTTTCATTCTCAGGCTTAATGGCGGACAAGATTGGCAACTTTCTTCTCCGTTCGTGAGCAGCAGGCTGTAAATTAGACGGAAGAGTAATTGGAAGGCGACACCCGTTTCCTGATGACAGCCTTGGTGTGCAGGATTGAGAAGGGCATGGTTGATTTGAGATACTAGGTGTTGGTGTCGGTGTTGCAGATTTTAAAGCTGGCAGTTTGGATGATGATGTAGTTTCAACAGATTTCGCTGATGGTTTATATAAGTTTCTAAGGGCACTTATGCTTGAAGCAGATCTCTCATTAAGGCTTTTAAGAAATTGTTCATCTTTCAAAGATGGGCGCAAATTTTCAGTTTCTAGTTGGGTAATACATGTAACTGTTGCATATTGTCGACGTAACTTGAGCTTCTTTCCTTTTTTCTTCTTTTTGGTCGGTTTAGCTTCTTTTTGCGTAACCATGGCTACAATTGGAGAGTAATATGTTGACTTAGATCTTTGGGGGAGCTTCTCTGTCAAAACTGGCATGACTACAGCAAGAACCTTTTTGGACACTGTAAAACACAAGTAATATAATATAAGCCTATGAGGGACATTTCAGGAAAATTTTGTGAATACCTTGATTAGTCTGTTAGAGCTGGGATGAATACTCGGGTATCAAGGTATTGGGTAAGGTAACATTTCTACCCGGGCCCGTTACATGACTTTTTCATAAGCACTGTTTACATTTTGGGTATCAATCCCAGAAAAGAATTAAAAACTGTTAAAAACAGTCTTCAATTCTTTTCTGAAGTTGATTTCCACAAAAAATGGTCCTACAGACTTATATCAGACAGTTTTGAGAGTCCTGGCTACTTGTTTGTGAGTCACACACCTGCATCCCTTAAAACGATTTAGGAATTAATATGTTTGAACCTCCTGTTCCAAATGTACTAATAGGATGTCCCAAAATAGACTTATACACCCTACAAGTGTTTTTCAATAATGAAAAGCCATTTTCCAAAGGGCCATACTTCTGTCAAAAGTCAATGGATTGTAACCAAAATATCACTTGCACATCTCTGTCTAATACCGATCACATCTGTAAAGTTTCAATGAAATCCGCCCATTTGTTGCTGAGAAAACTTACGGTCAAATAAAATCTACAGACACTGACAGACCGACGGACAAGCGAACTCCTATGGTATGATAAAAATATAGACAATAATCATCTGGTACTCCAGTACCCATGGGTAACACGGGTGCGGAAAATATGGATTTTTTTACCTGTCGGTGGACAAGTAAAGTTTGATTTTTTACTTGACCAGGATTAAAATGTACTTGTCCGCAAAAATAGAAGAGAAAGATTTTGAGAAAACATTGTTTTTAAAGAAAAAAATGCTGAAACCAGCATTTTCTTCATGAAAAACAGTGTTTTCTACGCTCTGGTACGAAGAATAAGCTTATTAATCTCTTTGGTCTATATAGCGCCATACAAATATTTGCCCTGGTATTTACTTGTCGTCAGACAAGTGGACTTGCAAAATGTACTTGTCTGCAGGTAGAAAAACCCATGTCGGACAAGTCGGGCATAGGAATTCCACACCCCTGGGTAACAAGATCTCGGGTACCTGAGTACAAAATTTCTACGCATCCAAGCTCTACTGCTTTTACATCTCCACAATCTGATCATGTGCTTAACATCAGGGGTTTGGAAATATGCTTTTTCTCTACTTGTCCCTTGACAAACTTGTCCCTTGAAAAATAAAAGATGACTACTTGTCAAGGATCATTTGAAATGAACTTGTCCGCAAAAAAAGAAAATAGATAAATTTTGAGAAACATTGTTTTTAAAGAAGAAAATGCTGAAACCAAGCATTTTCTTCATTAAAAATGTTTTCTACCCTATGATACAAATATTAGGCTTATTAAACTCTTAGATCTATCTAGTGCCATTTCAAGATTTGCCCTGGTAATTACTTGGGCTTGGACAAGTAGCCTTGAAAAATGTACTTGGCCACAGGTTGAAAAGCTGATGTCGGGCATGGGAATTCCACACCCCTGCACTTCATCATCTAAATATCTTCTCCTTGACCAATGATAATGATTTGAAGTATCTGCTTTTTAATGCCATCTTTCAAAAGTATGGTAAAATATCAAAATTAAATAAAGCTAGAACTGTTGAATCAAAATTACATCTTTTCTCATTAGTGAGTAAAACAATAGACAGATCTATTGAGACACATACACCCCGAATGGAAAAATGTTCAAAAGAACAGGATCAGTTATAATGAGACTTAAAACTGTCATATATATTCACTCGCAGCAATAAACCAATTGTAACCAAATCCCATACCCAATTAACTGCAATTAATGCATTTCACAAAAACACTCCTTTCCTACACGATTCTTGCAAAATGCTTCTTTAACATTCTGGGAATCGTTTACACAGTTGTCAATTCATCAATCGCCTAGATAACCAATAAAACACTGGTTCAATTGTAGGCATTTTTCGACAGGCGACCCTGGCAACATCAAGCCATAACCCGGAAGTGCCCCGACCTTGCACGGTGTTGGGGTAGGAATATACTGCAGAATTGTGTCCCACATAATTTAACTGTCGCAATATATTGACTTTCATACGGACGTGATAGATCTTTATTCATGATCGTCATGTGAAGAAAATTATTTTGAAATAACATAAGCCTACTTGAGAGAATATATGTGTTCAAATTACAGTCTGGATTAAATAGACATTTTCCGCGACTAGGATCCGCAATAATTGAAAATTTGGAATACTGATGATATAAATCAGAACAGGTATACATAAATCTATATTTTAGCCCTTCATATAATTTATAGCCCATTTATAATACCCACTTATGCATAGCCAAGATGTACAAAAATATTTACCCATCTTCTTTATACAAACGGCTAAAGATGCGGCATATCCTTATGACTCGGGCGAGTTTACGACACAAAACTCAGTAACTGCAGCCAAAATAAAGTTCATAATAATTGATCCTTGGCGTGCCATTTCCAACATTTTTTCACGTTCGCAATGACCAAAATTTTAGTAGCTAAGACAATGACATAATTCAATAGGAATAAATGCTGACCGCCTTAGGAGCGATGAACCGGCGTACCCGGTATATATCTATCTATCTACGGTGCAAAGTGAAGACTCTTGTCAGACTGTGCGGAGGTAGGCCTACACCGGGCTGGCCAGAAGCTTTGCTTTGCGGAAATTATATAATTGTTGGAAATGTCACGCTCAAGCTCAATTAATATACGGTCTAGGAAAGAGCCGATTCATTCAACAGAATTCGAAGAAAAAGTGTGCGGAGTCACCAGGTCATTAAAATTGAAAGTCACACTGTTTCAGTCACGAAATTTAAGACCGTCGGTAAATTTGTCCAAATTGCTTTGCAGACAATTAAGTTTGGCCTCCTTAGGGTGCCACCGGCGGACCGCGAACTGAAAATGGGTGAAATTTGAATCTTACATGGATAAAATCACGGTTAGGGGAAAACAAGCAAATGATTCCTTTTCGCGGCAATATTTTCTCAGATTTATACTCATAGGGACGTAAAATCCGAGTCCGTTCCGGTCTGCACGGGCCACTTGGGCCTCGGGTTAAAGAATCCCAGAAAGGGTATGATTGCAATTCCGGGGCCAATAAAAGAAATTGAGGCCATTTTAGGGTTTAAAAAATACTCTTGACAAGGACTATGATTAGGCATACATGTCAACCCGTTATCTAAGTACAAGGATTTAAAAAGACGAGTCTTATCTTGTATCCATCTCCCTTCCTTATCGTGAAGTTAAAAATGCGGGGTAAACTTTAATGTCTGTACCATTAAGTCTCGCTTGAAAAGTGTTAATGTACTGACCTCTCAATACTGTGGTCACAAGTTTTCAATACCCGCTGCTCACCAATTTTGCGCGGGTGATCCGACACGCCGTGCATATCAGGCTACCATTTCTAAAACGTTTCGCAAACGTTTTCAACTTGAACTATGGGAAGATGTAAGATAAGAAAATTACGATGGGTAAATAAGGAGAGGGAAGTAGTACGTGACATTTTGCTTGCTATTATCAAGGTAAAGGTTGATCTACCCGATTTTATGACAAAACTGTAATGTATTATTCAACGAAGTGAAAAAAATACCCATGTCATTTTTACAATTTCAACTCTTATTTTTCAGTACGAATTCTGACCTGGTTCACGAAAAAACTTAAACCCAACGGCCAAATAATTAAAGAAACGGTGGGGAAAGAGCTTTAGGTGCAACAAAGATCAACCAATAACATTATCTCGAGAATGTAAGGGTTGTTCGTTTCTTTGAATTCTGTTTAATATCACTTTCAATAGTAATAAAGAATATATCGCGCCGGCTGGTCCACCTATCCCTGAGCCTCCTGGGCCCGTTTTACTAGACTTCTTACAAAAAGATTAATCGTAGGTCAAAATCACTCATCATACCTCGTGTTTTCATTAATTGTTAAGTTCTGCCTTGCAATATCTCATTGGAATCGTATTTCGAAGACGATTCCAATGATATGATGCATGGCAGAACTACATATTCAATTACTCCGGTAGAAGCAACCTTATTTATTGACGTCGAGGCACATTAGAGTTTCAAACGAGGGTTGTATTATCACAGCAGTATGTATATGCAGGGCTTGTGTTAGCTTTTGCATTTCAGGAGTTATTGACCCATTAACTTACATTTTAGGAGTCAAAACTGCTGTTGAGTAGGTCAAACCAATAGGATAATCGACCAAAAGTAAATATTTCTTGTTTAAGCTTATTGACTTGTTCATCTGTCTCCTTCATATCTTCATAAGAGATTCATATTTCTTATGAATCTCTTATAAAGTAATAAAGGAGACCATTATTTCTAATCAATTTATGATTTGAAGCAATATCAAGCTGAAAATTTTAGGAGTCCAAATGACCCTCCAGACTGAAACATTTAGGGGTCGAAATGGGATTTTTTTCATATTTTTGGGGATCAAAGCCCTGGTTTAAGGGCCAAACACGAGCCCTGTATATGCCAACCCAATAAAAATATTAAAACTGTGCAATCTGACCAGGATCTTCCTGTGCGCTCTGAAGCAACTATATAATTTTATAAACGCATATATACCCATTTATCGGCGCCATTCGTTGGGCTACCGAAGTATTGTATCTATAACTTGAAAAGCAATTGCGCCCTTGCTTTTCAAGTTATAGATACGATATTTTGGTAGCCCAACGACTACATATTAATCTTAGTCGTATTGATAAATATACCAAAACCACGTAACTTAACAACATGCATGTGAATTTTGATGGCTAAGAGACCAAAACTTCGTAATTAAATTACAGCTTAAATAACCAAGTTCGGTTCGCTCCCTTACAGGATCGTCGTTAAGCCTTGATCAACGATCTCGTAAGCGCAACTTTGAAATTAGCCGTAGAAACGATATTCTTGTCCCTCATTTGTTAAAGTGCTGTTTAGGCTATGATTGTCGCTTGAATCAAGTGTATTTACGACCTTTATTCGGCTATTAACGGTCTAATTCATTTTAGTCATCAGCGACAACCTAATTTGTGACCCGTCAAGCAAGCGCAGGCTAACCAGGATCAAAACTTTTCGCACTTAAGGTAGTGGACTCGTAATAGTTTTCGGAAATTATGGACACTTCGCTCAACATCGTGACAGAACATGAGTTCCGAAATGCTGCGTAACTATTACGAGTCCGCTATCTTAAGTGGAGATTTGAATGTATTTGAAGTTATTTTATTCAATGACCGGGATCCCTAACCGGGATATATGTCAAAATGTTACAGAGTAACAAAACAAAACATTTGGAGAACCTTGAAGATAGCTCCAATATAAGTAATTTTCTGGGTCTAGAATGATCATTCTACCTTCCATTATAAAAATTTTCGACATGCGACCTCTGGTTGACCTCTACCTCTTCTGGAACGAATATCTTTTTTTCAAAAATCTACTGAACTGTGAGCCGTCGCGCGAAAAGGGACCCTGTGGGAAATCTGTAAACCAAATAATTGAAAAAAGAGATTGGGATCAGCATAGGTCAACCAGGGTCGCATTAAAAAATTCTTTCACAGGAAAGTAGATTGATCATTTAAGATTCAGAAAATGAGCAAAGTGCGAAAAGTTTCGACCCTAGTCAGTCTGCGCAGTTGACACGGGTCGACACTTTACGCACTACCCAGATGGTCTTTTTCGCGTGACGGGTCACATTTATATGAGTTGTAATCGCAGATCAGTTGCTTTGACGTATTATCATTTGAAAAGAGCATTGTCAACGGATCCGCGATTTTTTTCGTTTGGCTAAATAAGCCGGAGTTACGAGGCCAAGTTCGATACCCTCGTGGCGAAATGTCCTCTATCGCCTTTCTTTAAATTTTTACCATATCTGAAGTAACGTGTCGTAAGGTAATGAAGTAAGCGATCACGTTCCACACACGAGTCGGAGTGTCTTCAAAGTAAACATAAAAGTTTTAAAGTATCTTAAGTGTCATTTTACTACTCTACGGCGTCTTAACTTCGTCTTTGCTTTGACCTTTTCACTGTGAAAATCTAGTTTTTACAATCTCGACGAAGTTAACCTTCTTTCCGAATGGAATGCTCATTTTAGAATCAGTAAATCAGCAAAGTGAGAGAAGTCTCGAATCACAGGTGACCCTCTTTCAAAATTGTTCAAAGATTTTGACCAAATGAAAAACAAGGCTTTAATGGGCGTGGCTAATTTCCATATTTGGTAATATGAGACTTTTCTCAGAGTCTTACAGATGGATATCAACCAAATTTCACTTGAATGAACCTTCGGTGACCCTTAATTAGTCTAAGAAACTTGTGATTGGATGAAAAATATGCCTTTATTGGTGGAGGTCATTTCTCTATATGTTCTGAAGCGCAAACTTTGAAAATCACTTTCTCAGAATCTTATTGATTGACATCAACCAAATTTCACTAAAGTGATCCTTGGTTGAACCTTTATCGGACTACAAAGCTATTGTAATTAGATGAAAATTATGTCTTTTAAGGGCGGTGGTCATTTCTCTATATGTGTGAACTTTGAAAATCATTTCTCAGAATCTAATTGATGGATATCAACCAAATTTCACTGGAATAATCCTTAGCTGACCCATTATCAGACTGCTCAAAACTATTTTGATCAGTTGATAAATATGTATTTTACAGGCGGAAGTCAATTTTCTCTATATTATTAATCGATCGAATTTTTTTCTTTGTAGAAATATCATTTAGCATGTGATACTTGAAAACACTTATGTACTTGAAATTAACATTCATTCATTCATTTACTTAAATTCTCATCTAATCATATCAGTAGATTTGTTTCGAAAATGGTGAAAAGAACTAACTAAATTAATGAACATGTCGCTTGATTTTTTGTAATGTTTTATTGTGAATATATTGTTTAGTGTTCTCTGCTTTTTTTTCTTTTAACATTTATTGAAAATTGAAAATTAAAAGTGAGCTATTATTCAAACTCCCTGCGGCTTGATACGTTATTGATAAAGCTCATTTCATTTAATTGTTTGCATCGATTAATCAAATTACTACATTGTATTTAAATCGGAATTTTGAATACATGAAAATTGTAGGCCGATTCAAATGTATTGTGAAACATTGTTGACCTGTCACTCATTATTTTTCGTACACTTTCGTTAATATCCGCGAGGTTATTAAAAGAATTTTTCTTTAATATTAAATAAAATGATGATTTCGTCATAGTTGGCTCCGTAGCGCAGTGGTCTAAACCGTTGAACATATAGAGTTATTGAATTGACAGACAGGGTTCGAATACACACGCAGTCGGATGCAGAGTTTTTTTTTTCTGAATTTTTTTTAACTTTGATTTTATGATTAAATAAAGGGTCAGTTTTATTGTCTCTTGAATTTCTTGTTTGTAATATTCCATATTGACAAATTTTTCTTAATCAAATGTCTCATTACTTTAATTTTCATGGAATTAATAAGCTGTTGTCACTTATTCAAGCTGAGATCACGAGGCTTTGATTGTAAACTTAGCCTTTTTTCTCTCTAAGCAGCACCTAACTGACTCAGTTGAATTATCTTCTTTCGTTCATGACATTTAATGCCAATGATATTATTACCCTTTTTCTTACCGTACGACATATTTCATTGCTTGCCGTTACTTCTGTTAATTCCTTTTTACGAAATTCTGTATCAATTTCTTATTTTATTTTAAGGGGTGTGATAAATTTATCCTGTATTTTTTTTTCTAAAAAAAAAACAAACAAAAAAACGTTTTCTGTTGCGCGTAGGCTACTTAGCAATAAGAAATCACTTGATGCAGAATATCAAATGGATAACCAACACAGAACGATGAACAAAATTAAGTAAACTGTGTCGTGCTTTTTTATACACAAAGATTTGATTTACATCCATTAAAAGTAACATCGTATTTACAAGAACAACAAAAAATAATAAAATAAAAAAAAAAATCAGGCGAGCGATGGATTCGATCTTCGGACCTCTGCATTGCGAGTTCCTGACCATTCACTTAGAGCTATATCTGGTCATTTATTACAATAGGTATATTTGGTTATTTGAATGTACTGTTCGCGTATTTAGAATCTATTATTATTATTATTTTATTGTTTTACCGCCATAATGGCGAGCATAACATTTACAAAGTACAAACATTGAAAGAACACGAAAAGTGACAATTTGACAAACAAGACAAACATACATTGAAATGAGAAAATAAAATTTACATTATATATACAGGTCTCTCTTTGCTATGTAATTGGGCTTATAAGCGATAAAAAAAGAAAGGTTCAATCTCTTTCCATGAAATTAGTTAAATATTCTCACAAATCAAAAGAGAAGAATCAATTGAAGTCTTGGTGACAATGAATGAAATTTGCAGTCTAAAAAAAAATCAGTGTTGAGTTATGCTTTTGTTTATTTGTAAACAGTCAAATAGCAAAGAGAGAACAGAGTGAGTAATCTAAGAAAAATGGATAATAACAATGTTTATATATATAGCCCCTTTTTTTATCCGCAACAACTAAATGGAGCTTTTGGAAATGTGAATCTTGCAATTCAACGATAAAGACCCCACATACTGAGAATTAAGTATGTTGCAGATAGAGAGGCTATATCATTCTTAATGTTGCTTACAGATACAGTTATGACCATCGTGAAGTTGACAAAGTGAATGATTATTGAACGATTTTGGAATGAAATTGAATGAGTGTGCGGAGTAAGCTTTGAGTGAAATTAAAGGGTGATAATCCAATGTCGCCAATTTTGTAAAGGATTAACAAAATTAGCTACATTTATTAACTCCCTCTACTAAAATATCCATACAAGTACTATGAATGGCTTCCCATTACTTCGAGAACCTATCAATCGGGCATAATTTCAATAATTGAATTGAAATTGCGATTTTCCCAAGCTATATTTCATGTTGAATGTAGATGGTGATCTTCTCATTTTTTAATGATTTTGGAGCGTTTTTGAATGGTTTGAGTGAATGCTAGGAATGAATGATTGGAAAGTTGAGCGAGTGATTATGAACTGTTTTGATGTCAATCTCACGATGCTACTAACTGTAGCACGAAACACGGCCCTTGCAACGAAAACGAAATGCAAGGAGAGAGAGAGTGCTAAAGAAAGGCTTAAATTGGGCTTAAAGATCTCATCAACGCGGATTTAGACCGTGGCCATGAGAGCTTAAAGTCCGTGAATATAATGTTAATAATATTGAGTGGTGTTGGACAAATAAGGAAAAGGTGCATAAATAGATATATCGCGAATATATCCTGCACAAATGCAAACACATACAAGTACATATACACTAAAATACATGCCCAATCACAATGTACAAAATACACATAGAACCCATAGGTATACGGAATACCCATACCCATATACAGAATTATTAATTGGTTTTAACAAGAATATATTAAGTACAGTTAAGAACACCGTGCATTAGACAAGCTGAATGCTATTGTATTGATTTTTGAATGAGATTGAATGTACGAGAGGAGCGAGCTTTGAATGAAATTAAAGAGAGTTAATCCATATTCGCCAACTTTGTTCAGGGTGATCAAGGTTAGCGATATCAATTATTTTTCTTTATTGATAAAATTCAATTACGTCAGGGAAATTGTGGATTTTTCTAGATATTATTGTTTTGATCGTTGTTCTTGATCTTATCTATTATGTGATTCTTTAGCGTCTTGAATGGCCCGAGCGAGTGCTGGGAATGAGTGAATGAAGGATGAATCCATCGCTAAGTGAGCGATTTCGAACCGCTTAGAACGGAATGAAGTTCAAATTCACGATTTACTTAACTTTATAAAAGATAAAAAAAAAAGAGAAAAGTATATAATTCTTAAAATCTATACAAGAAAGAAATTCCAAAATTTACCAAGAGTGGGGATATTCGAGCTTAGGATCACTTGATTTTGATCATTGTTGTCTATAATGTTTCGAAAACCAGAAAAAAGGGCAACAATTTTGTCATGTCTGGTTAATTTTTCATAATGTTGGAAGGTTTGCTCCTCAATAACCATTTTTATATTTAGAAATAAATCCTGACGTAATCTAGACGTACAGGGACAATCAAGTATAACATGCTCAACCGCAGGTACATTATATCCACTGTTACAATAGTGGCAAAAGTTTGTGAAAGAGTCGCTATAGAATTTAGCTATAATCTGAATACAATTACTAGAGGATTTCCATATAATAGGATTGGATGAAGCCCTTGAAGCCTCCCATATTTCAGAGTAAGAACATAATTGTGGTTTTAGAAAGAGAAAACTAGCCAATTGTGTATCAGTCTGTATCCTATTTAACCACGTAGAATCAGCATATCCAATGACCGCGTTACGGGATAACCTTTTCCATTGAGATTTTGTGGGGAAGAAACCAGACGACATGTAGGACTTCAGATAACCCTCTAATGAATATTTTTGTAGGAGCTTAACAATATCTGGTACGAATCCGAGTTTGACTGTCGTATTTATTTGATAATAGGAAAATAGCCTATAGTTGAATATATTTTTACTTATGTGAGAACTAGCTGTTCGACAGATCTGTCCTAGAAATAGTAGTTTTTTGTAGTCTATTTCCGAATCTAATGGTAAAAGCCCCGCGAGGCCAAGACAAATGTCCGTCCTAGTGTACGTAGGTAGATTTTGAGTGTATTTTACGCAGAATCTGTGCGCCTTTTCTAGTTGACATGACTGGGTCATATTGATATTAGACCAGAGCTCACATCCATAAAGGGCTTTAGGCAATACTATTGATTTATAAAGTTTGATAGATGTCGAGGGAAGCAGACCATTATCATGAATACCGATATTTACAAGACCTAGAAGAGTAGACTTTAATTTACGACAGCATTCGTCAATATTAACAGATGCTTTCATGTACTTATTAAATATTATGCCTAAATGTGTATAGTTCTCTGTCTCTTTTATTTGATTATCGCCTAAGAACCAGGTTCGGTTATATGAGGAATTTCTAGATTCGTTGAAAACCATAACAGCACATTTGGAAGGATTATACATGTATCGCCATTTTATAGAATACTCATAACATTTATTCATCATCATTTGAAGACCTTATCGGCCGCTACATTGAACATCCATTTTCCTGTTTACTTGGAAAGGGCTTTTAAATTTCACATCTGTATTCCTCGTATCATGATTTATTTGAATCAAGCCTAATAACACTGATGACAAGGTCCTAGTTAAGGGCGGTCTGAGAATTAGAAGATATGGATTCGCATTGATTGATCAACAATAAGCTTGTTCTTAAGGTAGTTGACCCGTAATAGATCCTTAACAATGGGTGTTTGTACGTTTACAGACCACGTTTATAGTGTTAACGGAGGTTTCCTAATGATTTTCATTAGGAAACATCGGTCAACATTGTGAAAGATGATGAGCCCCGAAATGTTGCGGATGTATTACGGTTCCACAACCTTGAATCTTGATGTCTATGACATTGTACATTTTTTACGATTATAAAGACATCATGAATGATTGCATTTATAATAAAAAATACACTGTATCCATTCGAAGACAAGGTGGGATGGTGGCGATTTTGTAATTAGAGGTAGAGGTACAGTTAAGAATGGGTAAAGCTAGTCTTAAACCTTTATTTCTCAACGAAACTCTATGTTGTGGATACTCATCGGAACTGTTTTGACGAGTACCAACAAAATAAGGTTTGCGCTATTGTAGTTGAAATACCTTATCAGAGCTACATAAAGAGAGGATATTTTGGATTTCAAATTTAAATATTTCACTAGTCCCTGCTCAAACCCTGTATTGTGTATACTCATTGGAATCGTCTTGTCAAGACGATTCAAATGAGTACCCACATCATAGGGTTTCATTTTGAAATAAAGATTTTAGACAGGAGTTATCCCCTCCTATTTGTGTCCATGCTTTATCTAAAAACTAGAACCCCCCCCCCCCCCAATTCTTAGTGTAGCTATGTCTAAGAGATTGTGACCAAGGGTGACAGTATCAAAGAATTAATTGGGAAAAACATATTAATTATTTAAAGGTATTAAGTATTTAACAGATATAAAAAATGTACAAAAAATGTTTTTATACTGCAACCTAAGGTTGTAACATGCTAGTGCAATTATTAGGCCGGAGGCTAGGAAAGGATGTAAGGGTAGTACTGGTGTGAGAAATTCCAGGGATCTATTGTTAGGTGCTCCAGCCGCCTCGATATAATTGAAAAATTGTTCTAAGAGGCGTAACCCCCAATTCAAACAAACTGGGCAAAAGGCATACACAGGTGGAAATAGGGACAGCTTCTTTTTTTCATAATAACCAATTTTCATCTGAAGTATATAATATTACAATAAGGACTCGGAAAGCAAATTGTCGACGGCCGTCAAAAATCTGTAGTTACGAGATTCTGATCGCCAAAATGCAATCCTCGTTTTCTGATGAGACATTTCATAATTAAGAACAGCTGGGATGTCCCGTAGATCAATACACCCCCATTTACCATTTAAACACGACAAACAATTCATTTATCTAATGGGTCAATATGTTTTAGAAATTTCCGGAAAAGATCAACTGTTCGTTTTAAGCCAAATCTTTGAAGTAGAACAAAAAACATAATTGTGACCCGTCACGCGAAAAAGGGACCATCTGGGTAGTGCGTAAAGTGTCGACCCTTGTAAGACTGCGAGGAATGCGCAGACTGACTGGGGTCGAAACTTTTCGCACTTTGCTGATTTTCTGAATCTAGAATAATCAATCAAACTTCCTGTGAAAGAATTTTTGAAATGCGACCCCTGGTTGGCCTGTTCTAGAACCAATCTCTTTTCTAAATATTTATCAAATTAAGTTTCCTGATGGTCCCTTTTCGCGTGACGGGTCGTTATTATTCAAGCCGTAGTTACATCGTTTAAGGAACCTATTTCTAGTTACGCAGATATTTCGAACAAAATGGCGTAATATGTTAGGGTTCAACAGATTGATTGAATGAATACAGTTTAACACTGTGTCCAACATTCTTTTTTAGTTATATCGCGTGGCTGGAGCACCTAACAATAGATTCCTGGCATTTCTCTCACTATTACAACCATCACATCCTTTCCTAGCCTCCAGATGCTATCTCACATAGGTCTACGATTATCAACCCATTGGTGAGAGACAAAAGTCGGAAAGAATGAGTGCCGCCGTCGCCAGATATTTCGAACATATCTGGGTAAAATGCTTGGGTTCAACGGACATCTCATCACAAATGAGTGCTAAGTTTTTATTGGTCAATCGATTAATTGATTGACAGCAATCGATCTGCTAATTCGATGACCAGACAAACAGGCTTCAGAAAATTCCCTGTGTCTCGTCAATGTCTATTTCATTATCATTATCTAGGTCACTGTCCAGCGGCAGAGCCAGGGTTCCTATATAAGGGGTTCGATGTCGGCTTAGACCTCTAGTGATTAGTCCCAAAGTATCCCTATCTATATAGATAAGGATACTTTTGGACTAATTGCTTTAATTCTGCACACCAAATATCTTTTATTTGTAGAATTTGAAGCTTCTGAGATTCGAACACTACAAAGGGGGTTGTTTTCTTGTGTTGAAAAATTTTGGTTGAATATGTCCACTAAAATGAAATAATTTGGGTAAAGATTGTTTGAATGGAGTTTAACGCCGCTTTCAACATTTTTTTGTTATATCGTGGCGGCTGGAGCACCTAACAATGTTTTCTTGGTATTTCTCTCACCAGTACAACCACCACATTCTTTCCTAGCCTCCAGCTGCTATCTCAGGTAGGTCTACGATTATCAACCCATTGGTCAGAGACAAATAGTCGGAAAGAATGAGTGCCGCTGTCGGGGATAGAACCCGGGACCTTAAGGATGACAGTCCGACGCGCTACAAACTGCGATATGACGTAGGCTAATTTGGGTAAAAAAGGGGTTTCGTCCTCCCCTCCCTCTGGATCCGCCACTGCTGTCTTAGGTACTATAACTTCATCTGTAGCGATATTTAGCAGCCGGGGAAATCGTCGAAGGGTTAAAAAATCGCTTTACTACATTTATCAATTTAGCTTATTTTTTTATTTTCTAAAAAATTGTGAATTCTGATTGGCTACAGAATTGTTTTTTATTCCTCTATGAAAACAATTTCCATACGTAGCTATTTTATAAGATTGCCCGCAAAGTTGTCAAAAAATGATCTCATTATGGAGAAATCTTAACATTTTTGCTTTTAAATAATAACTTTTAAAATATGAAGATAATTTTGTGTTTTGTTCATATTTCATAGGGGTATGAAAATAAAAACCTAATCACACTCGTATAAGAATCCGCTTCGCGTATTAGAGTATTCATATAGTGTGGTTAGGTTTTTAGTTTCAACCATCAACTATTCTCTCCATCTCTCATTAATTGTAGCTTTTTTGTTTTTCAGAAGATCTTGGTGAAACATTCGATTTTTTTTTCACTCAAAAGATGCCAAATTTATGTAAAGGTTTCACTCGTGTAAAATGGTATAATATCACCAAGCCAAAAAAAAAAGAAGGAATTTTACCATTACGGCATATTTGGTGTTAATAAGTCGACTATATCTCTTGTTGTGAGGAACCATAAGCTCGAAACTAATTACAGCGTCATTCGAGTCTTAGGGTACCCACCGATACACCCATTTTGGTGCGCGATCAAATTGATGTACATGTAATTGTAACTGCAATTTGATTCAAGCTGAGGTTGCATTTTTTGTTCGCCCACCAAGTCAATAATGAAAAAAATGTCACTGTGATCCCATACCTGTCTATCGATAATATATTCTGTATTACATAGTAAAAGCAATACGTATTGAATAAAAGTCCCTGAATTGGAACGGCAATGATCGATTTATTATGAATATTTCAATGGCGAAATGAAATCAATCAGATGAACAGACTTGTTAGTGTAGCCTGTGGCCGGACAAAACCGCGTAAATACAGTCTGAATAAGCTCGAGTTACGAGGGTTTACCGACATTTTGTTTAATCGATCTTAAGATTGCATAATAATGTAAATATTGCACCGAAACCTTTGCCATCTTCATTTTCAATAAGCGTTTTGTAGAAGAATGAGCAACAAAATTTTGGTCTAGGAAATATCACCGGGGCTTGCTTTTTTTCATGGAGATTTGAAAAGTACTTTTTGTCGATTGATATAAATTAGCCTGTGCGTGAGATTTTCAACAATTTTAAATATGCACAAGGCAAAAGACTTTGACCAGCCTTTGCATCCGCACAGTATGACCAAAGTCTTCAGTATGCATTTAGAAGATAGATTAGGTCTCAAAGTATCTGTAGACCACCAGGTAACTTTATATCTACAGTATGTGGCTGTCTACGCTACTCAGTATTTGCACCTAACGAACATTCCAAATTGTTGAAAATATCACGCACAGGCTCAAATGTAATAAAATAACGTTCTATACTGACGTCATTATCGTGATATACGCACTATCGGATCCGGAAAATACGTTCAAATAACGTCGTTACCATTAGAGAATGTCAGAAGGAAGTAGAATGTAGGAACATTGATGGGTTAGTCATTTTTGTTTCAATTATCAGTGAAAAAAGACGAGTAAATAAATAAATTAACAAACTTTATTTAATATTTTTAGTAAGTAATCTAAAGCGCGATCACATTACAATTAATTATTATTGATTTTAAATCCGCTGTGTTTTAACTATCCTGTGAGACTATCTTTTGAATTTATTATTCATGTATTAATCCAAAAATCGACACACCATGTAAAAATACGCTAGGCGCAATCATACACATGTATGGTTAAGTTTAGCCTATAGTTTCATGCCTCATTGACTTTTTTTAGCTCACCTGAGCACGAAGTTCTCAATGTGAGCCTTTGTGATCGTACAATGTCCGGCGTCAGTCGTCCGTCGTCCATTTCTTTAAACATCTTCTCCTCCTAAGCCAGCAGGTCAATCTTGATGAAACTTGGCAGGGATGTTCCTTGGGTCAAGCTCTACCGCAGTTGTTAAAATAAATGTAATGCGCCCTTAACTTTCGCTTTACCCTGAAAAAAAGGGACAATAGGAAAATCTTCAAAAATCTTCTTCTCTGAAACCAGAAGGCAGGCAGCTTTCATATTTGGTATGTAGCATCATCTAGTGGGCCTCTACTAAGTTTGTTCATATCAAGACCCTTGGATCATATTAGGGATCCACCCGGGGCGCATTCCTTTTAGCTCATCTGAGCACGATGGGTGAAAATAGGATAATCTTCAGAAATCTTCTTCTCTGAAACCAGAAAAATGGCATCGTTCATAGTTAGTATGTAGCATCATCTAGTGGACCTGTACCAAGTTTGTTCTTATCAAGACTCTAGGGTATCATTTGGGCCCCACTCGGGCGCAACCCTTTTTACATATGACCAAAGAGCAAAAAGGCATATCCTTCTTGCTCTTGACTAAAAATATTCCATGGTATTGATCTTATGTAGGAATTATCTCTTTGTTGACATCTGCTTATTTAATTAATGTGTTGTCCCAGGGATCAAAGAGACTCAGGTGAGCGATTTAGGATCATCATGGTCCTCTTGTTTTTTGTTACTTATACATAGCTAAATTAAAATTAATCACGAGGGGTGCAGATTTATTTTTCGGGATTTTTTTCTTGCGAGCTCATTTTTTTTTAAATCATTATTATCATTATTTTTTGAGGTATAAAAAACATTTTTTCGGCCAATCAGACTACACAAAAGTGAATTTAAAACTGGCTTTAAAAAAGTGATAATGATAAAAAGAATAAGAATATAAAGAAAGATATATCAGAAATAGTCAATCTAGAATGCATAAACTAGATTTGAATTTTATAGTCACTTCAGACCTTTGATTTATATTGCAATACCAATAGTATTATCGTGTTGAGCGCATACAATACAATTATAGGATTGTTCCAAGTGACATAGTTACAATGTCAATATTTTGTTAAATAACCCTTTCTGAAAATTTAATATTGAATAATTGTCAAATGACTTCATACCGTCGCAAATTCTATTTTATAACCGATTACCAGAGGACAACATTTTAGGCCTGTCTTTAAAGAAATTACCGGCGAAAATTTAAAGATGTACTTTTTTCTTTTATATTTTTCATTTATTTGTTTTTTTAATTTATTTATTTTTATTTATTTATTTATTTTTTTGAAAAATGTAATTTGTGTGAATAAACGTAAAAAAACAGAGAGAGAGAGAGAGAGAGAGAGGGAGAGAGAGAGAGGAGAGAGAGAGAGAGAGAGAGAGAGAGAGAGAGAGAGAGAGAGAGAGAGAGAGAGAGAGAGGAGAGAGAGAGAGAGAGAGAGAGAGAGAGAGAGAGAGAGAGAGAGAGAGAGACAGACAGAGAGAGAGAGAGAGAGAGACAGAGAGAGAGACAGACAAAGACACAGAGAGAGAGACAGACAGAGACAGAGAGAGAGAGAGTTATTTATCTGTTTTTATCCGGAAGACAATAAGTTTTGTAAGTGTGCCAGTCCGGGAGTCCGGGTGTCGAACCCACTCGATCGAACTTCAATTGCTTTGAAGTCCGGTGCACTACCGACTCAGCTAATCGGGCTCCATGTAGGGGGGTACCAATCCGATTTAAAACTGTGTCAAAGATTTTTAAAGGCGATTAAACATAACGTTATGTTTAGTCAAGGACACGTTGAATTACTTGTTTATAAATTCATGTTTAAGTGGCCCTTAAAAAACGTAATATGACTAAGGATTTCAGCATGATGAAAAGGACAGAACCTGTAGGGGCCGGTATTATTTTGACATTTTGATTGCCATCAGTTTGAAGTTAAACACAATCGACATCTGGTTTTCAGAATATGACCCTATGTTGTGTGTAATCTGATGCAAGAGAAGTATCGATAAGAGGGGATATTGACAGTTTAAAATCTTTTTCTGATTTGAACCTTATGTTGTGGGTACTCATTGGAATCGTCTCATCGATTTAATTCAATCTAATATCCAATCTGTAGCTCTGCAGAACGATATTCTACATATATATGTCGCCTCATTGCTACACGATACAACTTATTTCATTTTCGTCGCACGAAGTAATGGAGATAAAATAAATTGTATCTTGACATAGCGAGGGAAAAAATAGGGTGTATATTCCAGCAGAATGGCGACGAAAAAGGCGCAAGGCATCTTTTCACGTGGCTTGAGAGCTTCTCCATTGCATTTCATAACATATCTTGCGAAAAACTGCCATCTTTAACGCATGAAGCCTACACGCACTGTGGAGTTGACTGAGGTCAAGACGGTTTACTCTGTGGCGTTTTTCTGAATCTATTACGGTCATTCTACCTTATCTTTATTTTCGTAAAAGCTACTTGCTGGAACAGCTGTCTGAAATTTCAGTCATTTGTTGTCGGAAGAGAAGAGTTGAATCGGCATAGTGTGATATTGTTTACAAAGCCGTCCAGTATTGTATTGTATCATATCATGTCTTATTGTTCCATATTATATCGTTCTCTGCGTGAGATTTCCAACAATTTCAAATATGCGCAAAGTAAAGACTCCGACCAGCCTGTGCATCCACACAGTCTGACCAGAGCCTTCACTATGCGTTTAGTATATAATTAATGTCCCAAATATCTGTAGACCATCATGTAACTTTATATTTACAGTATGTGGCTGTCTTCTCAATGTGTGCACCTTAATTGTTGGAAATGTCACGCACAGGCTCGTATCTAAATAAGACCCAATTAAAGTCTTTTTTTGGTCTGGTGGTTTGAAAAAGGGTAAATAATTAACAATAGGTATAGGTTTACCTTGATCGATTTCATTGATTCACAAAAATGTGTTAAATATGTACATGTAATATCGTTAAATGGAATAAAACGTCACGGTCATGGAGACCGTATATTCAAGTTAATGCTGTCTGCGTTAAAAAAGAACTATCATAAAGTCAAGGTAACTTCTTAACTTTGTTATTGTATATTGTAAATATTTTTTTTATTCATTTATTTGTGATTGGTGTTAACTTAATAATGAACCTTCTTTGAGTGACGAATTTACTTTTTTCTTATTTAATTGGATTCTTCTTCTTCTTCTTCTTATTATTATTATTATTATTATTATTATTGTCTCTGAAATCATTTAAAAAGGGAACAATTGTAGTCCTGGTGCCAAAAGACCTTATCATCACGTCATTTTTGTACTGCGACGTGTTTATATCAAGAATAGCGGAGAATGAACTTGCCAAAACATCTGTCAGTTCGAAATGTTAATTCCACCAATGGGTAGATAATCGTAAACCTAAGTGGAATAGCAACTGGAGGCTAGGAAAGGGATGTGGTGGTAGTTCTGGTGTGAGAAATACCAGGAATCCATCGTTAGGTGCTCCAGTCGTCGCGATATAACTGAGAGATTGTTGAAAGCGACGTAAAACCCCAATTCAAATCAAATCGAAATGTTAACTAGCGTGAGATTTACCCGATTTAGTTAATAATTCGATTGACTGCTACAGATAGAATGATGATCAATAAATAGGTGGACAAGTTGAATATTTCAGTCATAAACCATTTTTTTCTGAAATTTTAACAAGAGAAACCCCAATGCATTGGTCATTAATGAAGGCAATATTTAAAACAGCCATGCTTGAATACAAAAAATATAATTACCATCAAATCATATGATAAACAGGGCCGCAGCACCTATCGTTTAATATATGTACGAAAAGTATTCAAAATTTCGTTGAAAATATTGAAAATTGAGTATTTTATAATTAATCGATTGAAGGCATGTACAGCAAATCACCCATTCGTCTCAACTCGGCCGATTCCTACAACTCCAATCATAAACTGCGCAGACTGACTTGGGTCCATTTTTTTAGCAGTGTGCTTATTTTCTGAATCTACAATGACCAATCTACCTTCCAGTGATATAATTTTTGAAATGTGACTTCTGGTTGACCTATGCTGGATCAAATCTCTTCTTTAATAATTCATTTTACAGAATTCCCGGATGGTCCCTTTTCAAGTGACGGGTCACATGTATATACGTCGGTCGATAAAATAAGAAAAAATGCGCATTGCTTTTAGAACGGACATATTAGTTTTCAAACAGGGTTATGAGCTTTTTTAACAATACGCCTCTCTTATTTGCATAAAACTTATGTGCGTAATCGATTACTTAAAAACTCTAATTGCTTTTAACGCTTGTAACGAAAATAAATTTTAGATTCTTACTTGATATTAGTTACTAGAATTGGGATTTAATGTTACTTTCGGAAAGCACTGAAATAACTAATATAATCATCATTGGTCTGTATGTAATTTTTGAGAACCCCAAATTTTAAATGCATACTAGTTTAAATTTGATCCATTCTCGAGGGAAATCTGCCTAAATGGCAATAAAATTGACAATTCACTCCAATTCTTTAAAAATGCAAACTTTATAATTCATAAAAGAAGTAAAATTATGTTGTTTCCAAAGAGAAAAAGATCCTCTATACACGTTATGCATCAATTTTTCCACAAACCCAACATTAAATGGACTAACATGTTTTAAGTTTTAAACATTGAGAAAAAAGGAGAAATTACTTTTTACGCAATTTCTCCCTCTTTCTCAATGTTTTCTTAAAAAATTTGAAGTCTATTTTCAATTTCATCCCACATTTAATACGCTTCCACATTTTTTTTTCTTTTGAAATTAGATTAGTCTAAAATTGATTGTTTTGTAAAATCTGGGTAAAAAACGTTAATAAAAAGGTGACATCATTTAGGGAGGGTTTCCGTGAGAACGGATCTTAAAAAGTCGAAGTTCAACAAATGTTTTGATTGGTCAATCGATGTTTTAATTGACAGCAGCGATCTGTAAATAATTACGTCTTCACTTTAGATTAAACCTGTGCGACGCCAATTCATGAAAAGACAGAGTGAGCGAATGTGAAGAGAAACGCAGAAATGGCAGAAAAGAAAGACTCAAAGCGTGATGAGAAGGCGCTGGTAGCCGAGCTCCTTGACGCTGTTAAAGATGAAAAACCGCTGGATGACGACCCGGACTTTGTCTTAAACGATCAAACGTAAGTTTTTTTGTGTTTTATTTTTTTATTCATATGAATATTGGTCAATGTGTTCTAGACACAAGAGAGCGCGTTAAAGAACCATTGCGGGTCTCAGCAGGAGCTTCGTCATATATTTTTCAAGGATGTTACTCCCATTACGCAATTTACGCAAGTGCGTGAAAGAGATAATCTTTTGTTGAAAAATATCGTTGATGAATGATCATTGCATCGCAACTACATATTATTCAAGCTGTGGTCACGATGTTTTGATTATTCACCAGCGCTAAAATCATAAAAAGGGAGCGGACGGAGGACATTCATCTTTTTTTACAGTCCTCATACAATCGCCTTTATCCTATAAATTCTCTAGTTATCGCCCTCCGAGTGCTTATAAGTTTTAAAGTCCTAGAAACGGCTTTGTCCTTGTACTATCCCCTAACACTCATATGGGCAAATGCTACGGCTGCGACTATGAATGAACGGAAATACACACAATGTATACATACGTGCAACTATATTCCGGTAATGCTACGATCACGTAAACAACGCAGTTAAGGTAGTGGACCCGTAACAGTTCTTCAAAGTTTACGGAAGTCAAGAACTTTAGCAGTGTCATCACCCTCGGTTTACATGGCAAAGATCACGTCGAGGAACTATTATGGGTCCCCTATATTTAACACTGTTTTAGGATTTCTGTCATCAATCCGATTTCAAATTTCTAATAAAGGGTGCCCTATCTTAAATTCATTCGAAACAGAAAGCTTGTTTACATACATAATTTATGAAATAGTTTCATTTTCATTAGTTTTATTACCCTTCCCTGGGTGTAAAATAGTTTCATTACATTTTTCTGGGTGTAAAATTGGTGAAAAAGAAATGATTTGGTTGAGAGAATTTCACAGAAAACGAACCGGGTCATTAGAAGGTGGGTTATATGATGTCAAAAGCATCAATGTTCCTACAAAATATGACGTTAAGTATAATAAATGGACGGAGCTATCTGTGTACGCAGTAATACACATGGCATATGAATTTTATTGCGAAAAAGTTCTATGTTACTTCTTCTTTAGAATATATTACAAATCATTTACAAGTATAACAAGTAATAATCTTGTATAATCGAGTATAGTTTTCCCTTTCGTATTAAGGTATCGAATATCCAGGTATACAGCAATAAGACAATTCTTTTAGCTCACCTGAGCAAGAAGTGCTCGTGGTGGGCTCTTGTAATTCAACTGTGTCCGGCATCCGTCGCGTACGTCAACATTTTGTGTGCAGTCTAGAGGTCACAATTTCCCAAACTCTCTCGAGACTGGTGTTTGTCTATATCAGTCCTTGGGCGAGCTCGAACATGAGCTTAAAATGAGGTCAACGGCTAAATTGTAGAAAGAAATGTGTACAATTTAGAACCTTTATTTTGGCTTTATACTTAGCCATAATGTCTGTCTATATGTTATCTTGGTCAATTTGGAAAATTGGTCAACTGGGGTCAAAATGAGGTCAATGGGAGAAAAAAGTTGTGTGCACTACAGAAGGAGCGTTTTTGGCTCAGACCTATTGAAACTTAATCGGAATGTATGTATACATGATTCTTGTGAGCATTTTAGAAGACGCCACATCTTTGTGGCTCAATGTCTTGAAATGAAATCAGAATGTTTGTCTTCTTAATAGCTTGGACTTGTTTTTGAATGTTGGTCCAGTTGGTCATGTATTTTAAATTTAAGATTAAGTTTATCATTTTGCCTCTTTATCAACAATGCCCCTTATGAGCGCTTTTGTGCCATTGGCCTTATTAGATATATAGAGGATAACCGTAAGTTTCAGTGTATAATCGCTTTAAAATTTCAATGAGTGAACAGCAAAAACTATACTTTTCACGGGTGGTTGAGCAACGAGTGAAAATAGGCCTATGGTTTTTGTTGTTCGCGAAATGAAATATCAATTGATCTTACTCTGAAAAAAAAACCCCGATTATTCTATTTCTTTAATGCAAAAAATAAGACAAAATGAGAAAAATTCTGTAGAAATTTTCTTAAAGCGCGTCATTTTGCACGTGATTGCTTTACTTCTGGTTTGCAATATTCATGATGACGTCACTAATTATGCGGTGAGTTTATCAAATGATAATTTACCGTTATTTCTCGGTAAACCACCGAAAAGCATTAAAGAATATTCAATAACTATAGCTACTTACCGAGTAACAATCCTTTGCTTACCTTGTAGATTACGCCGCTATCTGGTTGCCCGTAATTGGAATGTAGATCAGGCAGCCAGCCTCCTTAAAGGTACTATAGAATGGAGACGTGAAACCAGGCCACAAGATGTTTTATGTACTTACTGCAAGTCAAAACCAGGGTATCATTCAATGGTAAAACTAGTTCCACTTTTAGCTTGGCTGTTTTAGGAACAAAGAATCGAGCTATTGTCATAACATTGTCGTCGTTGACGCACTGTGGCTGACTTTAAGCTTGATCATATCTCAGTTGATAGTGAGGAAATCTTCACGAAACTTGGCACGCGATGATTTCAAGAGCTAACCAGACCAGATTATCAATGGCGTTAAATCGGGAATATTTTTTTTTTGTCCAGCACCGAAAGCGATGCTTTTGTTTTCTCCCATGTTCTAAGTCACAAGATCAATTCTGTTTATTGAATCCAAATATAAAAAAAAATCTGTCCTTTATCATATGGTTACCCTCCTGACGCGAGTTCAGAGGGTCTTCTGGTGCGATCACTCTTTTTCTCTACTTTCATGTTTTTATTACAGGAAAACATTGTAAGAAAAGAGAAGAAATTAGCCTTTGCTATTTTCTTTTTACGAGGTAGGATGTTACGTACAAATGAAAACGCGAGGTGGGCCTGTTGATTTAGCCATTGGCGCTGTCATTATCATACGGGATGTTTAATTTAAAACGAGAAATTTTTTAAACAAATATATATACATTATATAACACCCTTTTATTTCAGCGCCATATAGGATTTGACCGCAACAGGCGTCCGGTGTTTTACTCTAGTTTTTCCCAGAATTATTCCCTAAAGCATGGAGTAGATGATTCATTACAGCATATAATGTTTTTGTTGGAGAACGCGTCCCGGTGTATGGAAAATAACGTCCACCAGATTGTATGGGTCTTAGACTGTACAGGTATGAGTAGTATATAATATCGAAATCAAAGGACTGAAAGGCATGATATGCAACCAGGACCGAACAATATCTATTTAGCGTTGAAATATTACAAAATTTTGACAAAATAATTTAGAATTTTAAGGCAAATCAAATTTGAATTCTTCAGTAGATGCAATCTGTTACTGAAATAAAAAACAACAACAAATTTGTTATGATTTTTAAACCCAGCATCTCAAGCTACCTTCTGTTCTAATCCATTCTAAATGACATATTTCTATATATTATGCAGTCTCGGACTTTCCGTGTATTTGTCTGTAGTAGATTTTGATATAAAACAATGGAATATGTTTAGACCAAACTAGGTTTTAGATACAAAGGCAATTCAACCATCTGTAATGATAGTGCCTTTTTAAATTAACAGCAGTGCAATCATCAGGTAGTACAAACACTGGTATTTATTAAATTTTCTCACGGCTGATGTACCTATGGTAAAGTCTAAAATATGTCCTTTGACCCTATGATCATTACAACCTGAATTGTCTTACTATGATCAAAATGAAAAACTTAAAATCTTTCGAAAACCAGACAAAAGAGTTTGAGAAAATATCTATCACTTATGCATGGGATCTCCTTTTTCCTGTGGTAGATTTTATCAAGTCATGCTTTTGTGCTTTCAGATTTAAATGTGTGAAATTCAATATTTTTTTTCTCTCTCTTTTTTTAGGAATGAAAGTTACCTCATGTAATCCAAAGATGGCCATCAGCTTTGAAAAAATCTTGTCCAATCATTATCCAGAGAGACTAGGCTCTCTGATATGTATAAATCACAGCGCCATTTTCCAGGGATTGTGGAAAGCTGTCAAATGTTTCATGCAGCTAGAAACTGTGAAAAAGGTTCACATTGAAATGTCAAAACAGAAAATAGAGGAGGCTTTCACCTTGTTGTTTGAAGACGATCTTAAAAAGTGGTTGTATGAGGAAATTAGACTGAACAAAGTTTCGCCTTTATCGACATCTCAAAAGGAATTCTGGAAACCAAATGACACAGACCATGATCCAAGAGGTTGCGGACCTTATGTGGAAAAATATGTGGACAGTTTCTCATTAGAGGAGGACTCTAAAAAACCCTATATATACAGACCTCATGCAAATATTGTCCAAGATCTGTGGAGCAAAACAGATGATAAGATTCCAAATGGGGAATGATAGTGTGCATTGTGAATGTATCTTGTTTTTTAACAAAAAGTAGAAAAAAAGAAAAGAAAAGAATAAAATTTTATAATTGAATCATAATGAATGCAATAATTAAATATCTGTGATATGTTTGAAAAAAAAAACACATGTTATTGTCTTAATTGAAAACTGTATATCAAATTCGAGTACATAAATATTGAGGGGCAAGGGCAAAAGGATTGTAAATGACTATAATCATTTTTGCACCTATGATGATTTTGTGTTTAACTCCTCATTAGTGATTGTCATGTTACCATATTAAAGCATACAGTTAACAACATTCTGAAATTGACAAAGTGAATGCTTTTGGTATGAAAATGAATTGGTGAGAAATGCAACTTTTGAATGAAATTGAAAGAAGGTAATACAATGATGCTATTTTCATCAAATTTAGACAAAATAATCAATATTATTCCCTCCCTTTAATACAACATATATAAAAGTTTGATAAACAGTTTTCTTTGTCTTCACAAACCAATCAGATGTTTTAGAAATTTTAGTTAATGAAGTCACATACTTTTTTCTAGCTATTTGAATGTATTTGTTAAGCTTTTTTAAAACTTATTTTTTAGTTTTTTGTGAATGGTTAGGTAGTGTTTGAATTGAATAAATGGATTGCTGAGTTAGCAATTTAGAATGGTTTGATCGGAGTTAATGTCAATTTCACAATGTTCTTAGCTGTAACAGCTCTAGCAAAGAATCATGTAATCTGATATCACTATCACATTTTGTTTTAACTGTCCCTCATCTGGAACACCATTCAGCCAATCTCAGGATCAACCTAGGATGTACATAGACACACTATTTTTAAAAATTACCGGAAAACTTTGGAAAAACTTGGTGATGTCAGTTAAAATGGCGTAAGCCCTTGAAACTGTGAGTGAAAACATTCGACGTCGCCAACGTTACTCAACGTTTAAGATACTGACGTGAAACCATTGTATCCTAATATGTTAAGATTCTTAAATAACGGCCAAAAAAATCTTTATGTTTGAGAATGATAAGCCGTTATTTACTGTAAAAGATATAAATCAACAGTGCGAGTTTTTCTTACACTGTTTCCGACCAACAAAATGCAACGATTTTGTTACATACCCATCCGCCTTACATACATCTGAGGTCTGTTGAAGTTTACAGAAATGGCAGAGTGATGTTCTGAATGAATTGTCCCTGTTACTTTTTGATTTCAGATATTTTCAGTAACCATTTAATGAAGCAATACCTTTTTACATGCTTTTACATAATAAAAACATCTGACTGATGTCCCGGTTAATTTTATATATGTTAAGATATTTTTTAGTTGATTTTCCATATTAAACATTCTGGACCTATTACGAAATGTAACTGTTTTTGTCTTACACAGTGTATATTGTGGTAAAAATATTATGGCAAAAGGAGAAAGTTGTTTATTACAACTAATTGCTTATTTGTCCATGCAGCTGTTTGTTAAAGCTGTAGTTAAGTCGCCTGTACACGAAAATGATTGAAACAAAATACCGCAAAACGTCAAACGTTTTAAAAGTCACTGCATTATAAATAAATTATTTATAAGGTCAATCTTTTTATTATTGACATCAGGGACCTGTTAATTCTATGGATTCTTCACTACCTCAAGTTTCACTTAAGAGATGAAGATTAAGTATTTGTTGATATCATGGAGGTATGAAATAACCTTATCACACTGTTTGAATATGCGAGGCATATCCATACATGTTATTATGTTTTTCACTTCATACTCACATGAAATCAAAAAAACACTTTCATTGAGTTAATGAATTCAGTTATTCAGCCAATCAGAATACATGATTTTCAGTGAAAACAACTTGATTAAACTAGTTGTCTTTGTAATTCATAGGGTAGATTTCCACTTGCTGAAAACTCTTAGACAAAAAAAAAGACCATGTGAAATTCAAACCCACAGAATATTATACTTAAGATTCTTAATATGGAATAGTCTTCTCAATGGTGAAAAATTATTATTTGTTATGCAATTCTTTTATGTTTGCTCATTACTGATTTCTTTGACAATTTATTTACTTTGGAACAAGAATGGTAGTTTATGCTTGGTTAACTTTAAATTTCTGTTTGGACAAAAACTGTTAAAGAGTACTGTACTACAAAGCTTGCAATAATGCAACCACCAAGAAAGTGGCAATTTGTCACAAGATAAGCCTGTTACACTACTGGATATCTAAGTATGAAAAACAACAAAGGGAAATAACATTAAGCTAGGTAAAGTTATGGTTCTTGTACACTGCACTCCATAGTGATGAGAGGAACATAACTACAAAGTTTCAAGTCAATTGGACAAAAGGAGACAGAGTTATGCTCTAGACAAAGATTTGGATGCCACTTGTCTGTCAAAATCCAAAGGTGATCACATTACATCTGGTCTTTTGAAGGGCATGTAAAAAGTGGTTGTATTTAGGCATGAATATTTTATACAAGCTTTTGTCACAAACTAAATGGATTGTTTGGATAGTATTTATGAATCCATACATTGTTCACTCTGAATTATTTGATGCTCAAATATCTCTATGATACAGTTTTCATGAGTTTATAAGGTTCTGGGCCTGAGATTTTAAAGCTCTTTTTTGTACTTATTGTTCTGCCTGATCAATACTTTTAGAGTTAAATAGAGGATACACTTATGGCTCAGGGCTTAAACAGTTATATAGAAATATGGGGAGTTACAACTGTTTTGCGCTGAGCAATTAGTTAATGCTTGTTTCAATGTTAAGATAAATTCATCTTTCTTAGAGTGAACAGAAAAGTTTAAAGATAATACTTTCGAACTGAATACTGATTCACAATTAGTACATTCAGTGCTTTGATCACTTTGATTTCAATTCAATTTTACAAAGGTTTTTATTCAGCATGACAAGGGTTAGCATATCAAATAGCATATACAATGTGCTACCAAGCTTTTCTCTCAGTGATTCACTGCTGAAGATATACTCTATCTACATATCAAAGTGTATTGTTTGTTACTGTTCTTATGAAACAATTCTATTAAAATTGTTGTTTATTCATTGTTGATTTAATCACTGCATTGTGATCCCTGGCAGGGCTTTCTCCCAGCTTTCAAAACAAGGAGGCATCTTGCCACATTATGACCCCCTCTAAACTAGACAAGGAGGGCTTCGTAAATATTGGGGAAGGGGGGCACTTAACTCCTTTGATTCCCCAACAGTGCAAAGCACACATGTATTTTCAAGGATTAATCTAAACTGAAATAACTTGTCATCAAGAAAGTTTCAATGTCACTCACCAAAGTGTCTGATGGGAATTGCAGAGAATAATTTATGGAAAGCTTTTGTGATGGTGAACACATCCATTGCACACATCTAAGTTTTAAGTGAATATTTTCAATAACAAACAGAGATAATACCAAGATTAAAGTTTTATCAGGTCAATGCCAAAATTCTTATGAAAACAACACCAAGAATATCACATAAGCTTGACTTTTTGTACCAAAAAAACCAAGTTAGTAAATGACTTGCAAGTTTGACATTGACCTTTTTGCTACATAATTGCTTCTTTTCACATCTGTATAGTCATTGTAGAGATGCAGAGAGTATTTGTTGATTTCATGGAGGAAATCTTGAAACCTAAATACACTGTATGAATATGTGAAAGATTCATGTGAATGTGATTAGATTTCTAGTTTCATATCTCCATGAAATGAACAAATACTTCCTTCACATCTCATAATTTAATATCAACAAGTTAAAGAAAAATGACTATCATTTAGAGGAAGATTTCTCTATGGTCTATTTTTGCGTGGAAGCTTACAAACTAGCTTTCTCAAAATCATTTTTCATTGTGGTATAAATCCATTTTTTTAGCCAATCAGAACTCGCAAATCTCTATGCAACTAATATGAAATCATTTATTTTTTAAACTAAAATTGCCAGATAATTTGGACAAGTCTAACCAATATTATAGTAAATCTCAATCAGCCAAGTAAATTATATAATTAAATGATTATCTAGGGAAGTTTGAATCATCAACAATGATTGACTATAGATATCAACTATAGAATAAAGATAAAGGAAATTTATATCTGAAGATAGCACTTTAATGATGAAAAGTGAAATTGAAGACAAAAATCATGGTATCATTTAAATAATGATGAACATACAAATGCATGGGCCACAAATCATTATTTCAAAATTTTTGAAATATTGATTCAAAAGCCAAGGCAACAGCATAGATAAAGATCAGACTGAATGTATTGTATATGCAGTCTAATCTTTGTCTATACTGTCTGCAACTGCTCCAATTCTTTAGGATCTGGGCTTGAGATTATAAAACCCTTTATTTACAATGTACTCAACTGAAAATGTTCTCGACTTTCAAAGTTGAAATGCAGCTTTATTTCATCCAAAATATGACCAGAAATGTAGAGCTGAACATTTTAATTTATCCTAGAATTTAATAAGCTTTCTGTAGTGTTTAAGGATAAATCAAACTTACTTTCCACCTTATAGTTTGAGTAAATCCTCAGTTGAGTCCAAAAAAAGTTTCATAATCTCATACCCAGGACAAAAATAGTGTCTACTAAGATCGAACTCCATCAATAGGAAAATTACAGAAGGAAATGTTCTTTGATCAATCAAAATGATGACTGAATTCTTAAATCATCCAAGCTTCCAGTACTCAGGAAAAATTGAAAGGATATGCCTCTAACTTAACAAGTCTACTGCTCAAGGACTCTTACTAATTAATTTTTGACACCAGGCTGTCGGACCTATTAGCCCTAAACTGTACAGACAAACAACTTATTTTTTTGCCTTTTAGGGGTAAATTGCAAAGAAAACAGTGTACGAAAACAAGAAATTGCTTGAGACAATAGGGTTTATTGAAAATTCTATAGTCTGAAAGGCAACTTTTTACTAAAACACTGTTTAGATTGGAAATAATTGGAAGGACCTGCAACATGGTAACTTCTACCAGTCCTCCATAAAATCCACAGGTCTCAGGCCTGAGGACTGGTGCTAGTATAGATTCCCTCCTTAGAAAGACTTCTCTTTGTCAGATTTTCCTACATTATTTGAGCGCAAGTTAGGTTAGGATTCATTCAGAGATACAGAAGGATGAAACATTTTGAATTCAAAGCCAAAATATTTCAACAAAACTTACATAAAGCCTATGTTTGGGTACTCATTGTAATTTTCTGCTTTTTGTCATTCTTGTATAAATTACAACTCTCAAACAAAGTTTCAGGTTGAAGTCTCCAAAGATAAATAAGTTTATTTTTTTCCATCTGGAAAAAACTGGTTTCTCCAAGCTCTAGCCCATTCAAGAATACTCATTGGAATATAATGTTAAGGGTGTTTATTCCACTTTCTTTTGAACTTACATTTAAACACAAAAATCAAGTATTTTAAATAGAGGATATTTTAATTTTCACGAAAACTTTTGCAAATGAGTACTCACAACATAGAATGAGGAAACTAAGTATTAGTCCGGCTACTCCCCCCTCTAATCTAGGCCTCAGTTCATTCTAATTTTACTTCCTAAAATCCTCAAAGAACTTGAAGAAATATTTTTCTCACAAACTGTAGTTATCATGTTTATGAAGCTTCCAAGAGCAATAGCATCTTTGCCATCCAAGGGTGGCACCAACTACCTGTCTATTAACATGCATAGACAGATAGTGGGCTTCACCTTTGGCTAGGGAAGATGGAGTAGAGGTACAGGTAAGAGGTGGTAAAACTAGTCTAAACTCTTTATTCCTCACTGAAGAGGAGGTATGTAAGCCAGTCTAAAATCTTTATTACTCAACAAAGAGGAGGTAAGCAAGTCTAAAATCTTTATTCCTCAACAAAGAGGAGGTAAAGCCAGTCAAAAATCTTTATTTCTCAACAAACCTTATGTTGAGGGTACTCATTTGAATTGTCTCAATGAGACAATTCAAATGAGTACCACCAACATTTGGTTTATGCAATTATTTTTGAAATACTTTGATATTAATTCCAAAATACCCCCTCTATCTGTAGCTCTATGAACCAATCAAGAATTTTTTTTTTTTTTGAGATTTATCACATTTTAAAACACATTTTTTGTTCATCACTGTTTCTTTGCCTTCTTTTTCTCAGCCTCTTCTTCCCTCTCTTTTTCTATTTCAGCCATGTATTTATCAATTTCATCGGATTCTACCATCTGTAAATACAATCAAAAAGTTTTGTTCCTTTAGGTTTAATGCCATTTAAATGATATTTAAGTTATGTCATGGCAACAAGCTGTATTTTCATTTCTTTTTTTTTTCAATTTGAGACTTCAAGAATGACTGCAAATCCCATTGACATGTTAAAAATTAGCAGGGCTAATTCTTGCTCAAGAGTAAATAAAGCTTATTTAGCCGAATCTAATGAGATATTTAACAATTTTTGCAAGATATTTAACCAAATCCTTCTATAGTTTACATTTGCTTCGAAATTTTTCACTCATTAAGAGTTTTATTGAGATTTCTGGCAGAAAAGACTGAATGCCTTCAAAGTACGTCTAAAGATCTTTCAAATACAAATTCAGTTGATCTGGTTGGTATTTAGCTATAGCACAGTCTTTGATTAATCCGTCTATAAAGACTTTGCTGGGGTATGTTAATATATCTTGTTTGAGACAAGCTAATATTAAACCTTGTCATGCTGAATTAAAATCCTCTTTCAGAATTGCACTCATATCAAAGTACTGAAAGAATCCAAGGGTGTAGGTAATCTTTCTTTTTGAAGATTAAATTCATTAACAACTCTGCCTTGGGGACAAAAAGGGGACAGACAGGTGGTGTTGACTAAAATCAGACAGCATATATGTGCAGGCTGATCTTTGTCTATACCTCCTGTCAAAACAGGAATATTCCGTGATCAGTATGAAAAGGGTAAAACCTTCCCATGTTGTTCATGACACATTCCTTCTGAACACAAAGGTTTAGCAGACAGTATAGACTAAGATCAGCCTTTGATGCTGTGCAGGCTGATCTAGGCCTTCACAACCTGCTTTCTAAATAATTATCAAAGGAAACAATTTTGCTTGAGTGTTTGAAAATTGGCAATTTGTTTAAAACAAATTTAAATTCAGCAGGATAGGATTTAACCTGGTAAGAGCTGTAGATTTTTTTTGCCTGTTGTGAGCCCAACCCCCATCAACCAGAAATTTTAGGGGCCGTGGGTCATACTTTATTTCTTCAATTTCTATTGATACAGAAGTATACATTTTAGAACACTTGTTTTGCCTACAATTCTAAATACACCAAACAAAAATATGTCAGTCTGTCAAATAGTCTAATTATTAAATTTACATGCATCCGTATGGCACATGGGAGCCAGAATCTGCGCATCATCTTTTGAAAATTTGCAGGATTGGTGCTGGCGCACTGTCAATCTGAAGCATTGTCTAGGTTAAAATAGAAATATTTTTAAGCAATGATGACTTCTTTTGATGAGTTATTCTGCAAAATCTATATGACAAGGACATTAATTGTTGATGACTATTTGCTGTAGAAAACAAATTTGCAATGTAAGAAAGTAAATAATTATTATTAATCTATATTTAGAGTTGACCCATTTAGGGTTGATGATTCTTTTCTAAATGGATCAAGTCTTTGTGTTTGGTTTGTTTCTATACATACCTTCAATGGTTCACCCCTCTTCATGATAGCCAGTTCCACATTTTTACCTCCTGTCTGTACAACCTCTAGAAGGGCTTTCAAGGTCAGTTTGATACACTCCCTATCATTATTGGCCACTTCTTCTGTATAATGTTTCTCCAAAAACTCCCTGACAGTCTTCGCACTTCTACCTATTGCATTGGCCTGGAAAGAATTAACACTTTCCTGTTTTACACAATTTTGGACCTGTCCAAATTTAAAGGTTTTGCAGACGAAAATTTAAAGTGGATTTAATTTGAAAAATAGCCATTCAGTAGGGTAGAAAATAGTGCGGAAAAAGAAGAAATTGCTTATCAATAGCAATTTCTTCTTTTTTCACAATGTTTTCTCAATCATAAAATCACAGGCACGTAAAAAGCAGGGAATAAACAGCAAAGGGTTAAATAAATGTTTGTTCAAATAAATAAATCAGTGAGTGATGACCAGTATTTGAACAAGAGTGCCACCGTCACAAAATACGCCGCCACTTTGCTGCTGTTTCACGAAAATAATTGTAGACACTACTTATTTTGACAGAACCAAATTCAAAATGACCATGTTTCATTTAAATCAAGACAAAAAGTTCAGAGGAGTTGCCTTCACAAGGCTGCAATTTCAATAAGCCCCAGACACTAAGTTTTAAGGGGGCATAATTCAGGGAAATAAATGAGCCATAAAATCCTTGATCCATGTACATCTACAAATTATGGTGATGACATTGACCAAGTTTCAATAAAATAAAGACAAAAAGTAAGGAGGAGTTGCGTTCAAAAGGCTGCAATTTCAATAAGCCCTAGATACTAAGTTTTAAGGGGGCATAATTTAGGGTAAAATTAATGAACCATAAAATCCTTACTTCATGCTCATCTACCAATTTCGTTTATAACATCCACCAAGTTTCATTTAGATCCAGCATGAAACTTAGGAAGAGTTGCATTCACAAGGCTGCAATTTCAATAAGCCCCAGAGACTAAATTTTAAGGGGGCATAACTGAGGCAATAAGCCCCAAAGACTAAGTTTTTAAGGGGCATAACTCAGGCAAAAATCAACAAGTTTCAAGAAGATCCAGCCAGAAACTTAGGAGGTGTTGCGTTGACAAGAAAAGTGGACCCAGAGACTAAGTTTTAAAGGGGCATAACTCAGGCCAAAATCAACGAACCATAAAATCCTTCATTCATGCACATCTACCAATTGAGGTGATAACATTGACCAAGTTTCAAGAAAATCCAGTCAGAAACTTAGGAGGAGTTGCGTTGACAAGAAAAGTGGACCCAGAGACTAAGTTTTAAAGGGGCATAACTCAGGCCAAAATCAACGAACCATAAAATCCTTCATTCATGCACATCTACCAATTGAGGTGATAACATTGACCAAGTTTCAAGAAAATCCAGCCAGAAACTTAGGAGGAGTTGCGTTGACAAGAAAAGTGGACCAAGAGACTAAGTTTTAAAGGGGCATAACTCAGGCCAAAATCAACGAACCATAAAATCCTTCCTTCATGCACATCTACCAATTGAAGTGATAACATTGACCAAGTTTCAAGAAAATCCAGCCAGAAACTTAGGAGGAGTTGCGTTGACAAGAAAAGTGGACGGATGTACGGACGGATGGACGGAGAAGATGACGCCACTATACGTCCCCCTCTGGCGGCGTATAAAAAGCATTCCAAATTCTGATATAGCAGTCAGTCCTCTTTTTTTTAAGATTTCATTGAATTTCAATACATGTGTGGCCTATGTCTAATTATGTTGTCCCTTTTCCAAGTTAAATTGATAAATAAATGGAATAGAAGATCACTAGCTATCATTTCTACTTATTAATGATAGTATGGTATGATGGTATCAATTAGTAAATATTCTGTCATAGATATTTGTTTGAAGAAATGTTATTGGCATAGCCTCCACAATTGTTTTGATCAGTGCATGTACATATTGCTTTCCAATGCCTTTTCAGTTTAAATTTCATAATTCCAGGTCAAAATGTTCAACATGATAGTTCCGAAACAGCAACCGTTTGGGAACTTTCATCGTGACAAGTTTCAATGATGTTGTCACATGACCTTGACTTTGGTACCAGCAGATGTGTATCATTGAGATCTATCATCATGCCAAATATGAACATTGTATCTTGAATAGGCTCTAAGTGATTGCCAATCATTGGCAAATGTTAAGACAGACTGACAGACAACAGTAAAATAATATGCTCCATATCTTTTTGATGGGGGGAGCATAAAAATATTTCAAATAAGGCCAAATAAACACTTGTCTCAAACAGTTACTATACCTTCCATTCATGGTATGTTCCTGAGGGATCTGTCTGATATAAATGTGGTCCGTCATCATAACCAATTATCAACGCCGACAAACCAAAGGGACGTCGACCATTACTCTGAGTGTATTTCTGAAAGACAGAAATTCAAGCATGTTTATTAAGCTGATATTGAATAAGTATTCATTGAATACCAAATTTATTCAACGAGTCATCTATAAACAGACAAAAACGAGGCTGCCCTGAGTATCAAATGACTCGTTGAATAAATTCCGTATTTTATAAACACAAATTTGATATTCTTTTTAAAATATGACTGAATTTTTGCAAGAAATCAAAGGAAATTCCAGAAATTAATTGATTCAAGTTAGTTCACGACAAATTTAACGCCGTTTGTGAAACGATGTCAGCAAATGCATTATTACGTCATTTACACAACAAATAAACTTTAATATTCTGTTCTAAGCTCATTTGCACTAGTGTAATATCACTGTGAAATATCAAAAATATATGTGGGGTAGTATCACTCCCACAGTGTAGGTCATATTATAAACTAGTCACAGCCCTAAGCAGAGTTTGTATCAGATGAAAGGTAAAGTAAGTGCAGGGTAATCAATCAAGCTATGCAACTTAGCAGCCTGACAGCTATTTATCTGGATGTAATTTTTCACTATTAAGCCTTAATCTAAATTATAAGGACCATCTCTTATTAGACCCCCAAAACATAGGAATATTTTTTTGTGATTTCTTAGCTTTTACTATTATTTATTTTAGTTTTTTAAATGTCTATACATTAGGGGGTATCTTAAGCCTAATCATAAATCCACAACACTATGTTGTGGGTACTCATTGGAATTGTCTCAATGAGATGATTCCAGTGAGAACCAACAACACAGGGTTTGTGCACGCTGATCTTTGTCTATACCTCCTACCATGACAAGGGTTAAAAGATTTTCAAAAGATTTCAAGTCAATTTTATCCCCAGCCTGTATGTCCTATGTCCCTCACCTGTTTTAATTGTGCTATATACCGGGTAATGTATTCTATTGTAACTGGATCTTCTACGGTGAGTTTGTGACTCTGACACTCCACCCTGGCTCTATTGATGAGAATACGGGCATCTGCTGTCAGACCTGTAAGTAGAGAAAATGACACATATCATCAGGGCCAGTGTTTGACCCTTTAGGTATTGGGCCCATAATAGTTCCTCAACATTTTGGAATTCGTGAACTTTCACAATATTAACAGAGGTTTTCTAATCAAGAAATCTTAGTTAACACTGTTTAAGTTCATGATTTCACAACGTTGCGGAACTACTATGGGTCCACCCTCTTAAATCAGGGTTTTGACCTTCAAGTATATGACAATATCCTAATACATGTATAACCCTTAAAATTTTCTTTCAGGAGTGCCCACCATAGAAGAAGCTCCCCCTATCAATTTCAATATGAGAAAGACTCATTTCAATTAATTAATTTTCCCTTAACCCTTGTCATGCTGAATAAATTTTGGCTAAAAATTTTCATCAAAATCAAAGGGCAAAAAGCTGAAAGTACCAACTATAGGTCAACTTTTATTCTAAAACCAAATGTATTGACCATTCTGGTTTGAAAGTGAGAAACAGGTGGCATGACAAGGGTAAATTTATTGGTAGTTTGTATTAATTTGCCTTGGTTTGAATACCTAAATTCCAGAACAAGATTTGTTTATGACACACCTATGCCCCTGCCACTGCCATTCTTCAGATACAATAGTTTAAGGTAGTGGACCCATAATAGTTTTGCAACATCTCAGAGGTAATGAACTTTAATAGTGTTAACCAAGGTTTCCTTATGATTTTCATAAGGAAACCTCGGTTAACATTATGAAAGAATATGGAGTCCGAAATGTTGCGGAACTATTACGGGTCCACTACTTTAATACAATACTGAATACAGTAATCGACAGCAAACCTAAATCAAATTATGTAATCCATATAATATAAAGTTTAAAATTCTCACATATTTGACCTTGAAAATATGACCTTGACTATTATTTATGACATTGAAGTTGGCCAACAGAAATAGAAGATAATCGTTTGTTTCAGTGTAAGATCGATTTATATTCATTGAGTGAACAACAAAAGCTATATTTTCATGAGTGGCAGAGCAAATGGGTGTCCAAAGGACGCAATAATTAGGATACTAGAAGTCCTTTCTTAAAGTTTGCGAGTTCTTGCTTAGGGCCATTTCTTGGAAGCAATAATCTTTGTCCATTTGAATTTTGGCTGTGCACTGTTTAAGAGTAAAGTGATTTGCATTAACATAGAGGGTTCAACTTCAGAAAAGAATTGTAGACTGTTTTTAACAGGCTTCAATTCTTTTGAAGTTGATCCAAATAGGGTCTATGGGATAGTATTGAGGGTCCTGGCTGCCTATTTGTCAGTCTCAGACTCACACAATCTGTGTCCCTTAAAACCCCGGTGAGCAATTCAGGTCTGCACCAAGCTCTGCTTGACTTTCAGTATGCTATGTTCACTACAACAGTTAAAAGTTAAAGTTGGGTTTATAGTCTGTTTTAGGCATATTCAATCGACACACACACTTTAACCCCGATCATCGAATTTCAAGTCGGCTGTTAACATACGACGCTCATTGGCAGCCATAGCACTTAGACTAACACTCTCACAGGTACCCATTTATACACCTGGGTGGAGAGGAGCAACATGGAGCTAATTCTTTGCTCAGAAAAAATCTTATGATCTGGCCGGGATTTAATCCTGGGACCTTTCGATCCCAAAGCCACCGTCCTAACCATTAGACCACAGACTCCACAGTTTGCATATTGTGGCAACTTTTAGTCATGGGCACAACAATAGGAAAATTAAATCACAACATAAAATACAAACCTGCAAAGGCCAAAGCCACATGGTCATCTAAAAGGGCTATTTTTCTCACAGTTCTGTCTTCTTGCAATTTTGCCACTGCTTTCTTCTCCACACCGAGAACAACAATATCCTTTCCTCTTACACCAACCTGTTAAATAAGAGATACTACCGGTATGCTATAACGACAATCTGTCATCTAGTTTACAAGTCATTTTTGCAAAGGGCTCAAAATGAAGGTTCTTATACATGTTCAAACATAACTGCATTCTGAGGAAATAAGAACGAAAAGTTTAATTTTTTTTTTCCATGTACATAATATCATCACAAATTCAATAAGAATACAACTCGTGCAGGTGGCATAGCTCCACTGTAAGTAAAAATTCAAACAGTCTTGGTACAGAAGAGGCATTATTTTTACAAAAATGCTTAACCAACTTTTGTAGTTAACCTATGTCCTGTCAACTCAGCCTGTTAAAAACTCGGCCTGTGTCAACTCAGCCTGTTTATAGGTTATATAGAGTATAGTTAGCGTGTGTATTGGCACACTTTTCGGATAGTTAATAAAGGTGCAAAGTGAAGTGTACTTATCCATACTCAATTGCCGTCTTCTTTTGTGTTCGGAAAAGAATAATTCGAAAAAAATTAAAGTGAAGGTGAATAAAGTATTTAATAACATCTTGCTGTTTCTCATTTTACACAAATAATAGTGAAATGTGAAATAAGTATTTAAAAATCATATTTTCTGAATAAGTACATTATTAAAAATAACACTTATTAAACAAGCAAATATCTATCTAAAAAAAAGAAGATACACAGGCACAGAGATATATTTTCGTTGCATCTTTAATAATGTTGGTATAATAATAATAGTATATTTATATACAGGCCAAGTTGAGGGGCCGAGTTATTCACAGGGAAAAAGACTAGCAGAGGCCCAGTTGCCAATGGCCCCTAGGTTTTCAGGCTGGGCAGCTAGATTTTTTTTGGGAAAGTCACTATGCCTCTTATGTTGAATATATAACTTTTGAAGCCTGGGCCCCAGAGTAAAAATTGTTAGTCATTTTCCCTGATTCATAGGCCGAGTTGACCCTAAACCCTTTTACCCAATTTGAGCCGGTCCCATACCACTCCCAAATATCTGAATCAAGCCCTTTCTGTAATCTTCTGAAACCATTGAAGAAATTGAGCCCGACATGGGACTCAAACCCATTCCCCCCCCCCCCCCCCCCCCCCCCCCCCCCCCCCACTAGCATGGCGCTCTACCAACTGAGCTAACCTGAAAACTGGTCATGAGTCAATCTACTATCGATCATTACGGAGACTAGTCAACTCGGCACATCGGCCTTACATACAACTTGGCCCCAATTTCATTTAGTGCCAAAGCCTTATTTTCTATTTATCGTTCAGAATTTCTAATAACAAATAAAAAGTATTCAATTTTTTTTCAGTTATAAGAAAATTTACATATATGACTATATGTTAAACAAGAGGACCAAGATGGTCCTAGGTCGCTCACCTGAGTCTCTTTGACCCCTGAGACATCACATTAATTGGATAGGCAGATGTCAAAAAGAAGATAATTGCCTTAAATCAATACCATGGAACAGTTTCAGCGTAGAGCAAGACAGATATGCCTTTTTGCTCTTTGATTCTATGTAAAAAGGGTTGGGCCCGGACAAAGCCCAAATATGACCCCAGGGTCTTGACATGAACAAACTTGGAAGAGGTCCATAAGAAGATGCTACATACTAAATGTGAAAGCTGTCAGCCTTCTGGTTTCACAGAAGAAGATTTTTATAGGTTTTCCTTTTTTCACCCATCATGCTAAGATGAGCTGAATGGGATGGGCCCGGGTGGAGCCCAAATATGACCCAAAGGTCTTGATATGAACAAACTTGGTAGGGGCCCACTAATTGATGCTACATACCTAAAATGAAAGCAGTGTGCCTTCTGGTATTGATTAAAGAAGATTTTAAAAGATTTTCGCTTTTTGATTCTATGTAAAAGGGTTGCGCCCGGGTGGAGCCCAAATATGATCATAGGGTCTTGATATGAACAAACTTGGTAGAGGCCCACTAGGTGATGCTTCATACCAAATATGAAAGCTACGACTAACCTATAACTATAACATGTGTTGCTGACTGGTAGATCCGAATACAGTCATCCAGGTTATAAAGAAAAATATTTTGGCCCTTGAAAGACTGTAGCAAAATTTATCTTTACTTTTCATCATTTCTTTTACAGTATGGTTATTTAGTCATTCATGAATAGAATACAGTACAGCAATTACATTTGTAGTATGAAAGAAGATACATTATTATTACCGGGTGGAGCCCAAATATGATCATAGGGTCTTGATATGAACAAACTTGGTAGAGGCCCACTAGGTGATGCTTCATACCTAATATGAAAGCTGTCTGCCATCTGCTTTCAGAGAAGAAGATTTTTAAAGATTTTCGCTCTTTGATTCTATGTAAAAACCCACCCGGGGAAAGGCCAAATAGACCTCAGGGTCTTGACATGAACAAACTTGGAAGAGGTCTATAAGATGATGCTACATACTATATGTGAAAGCTGTCAGCCTTCTGGTTTCAGAGAAGATTTTTGAAGGTTTTCCTTTTTTCACCCATCATGCTAAGATGAGCTGAATGGGATGCGCCCGGGTGGAGCCCAAATATGACCCAAGGGTCTTGATATGAACAAACTTGGAAGAGGTCTATAAGAAGATGCTACATACTAAATGTGAAAGCTGTCTGCCTACTGGTTTCAGAGAAGAAGATTTTTGAAGGTTTTCCTTTTTTCACCCATCGTGCTCAGATGAGCTGAAACAGATGCACCTGGGTGGAGCCCAAATATGACCCAAAGGTCTTGATATGAACAAACTTGGTAGGGGCCCACTAGATGATGCTACATATCAAAAATGAAAGCAGTGTGCCTTCTGGTTTTGATTAAAGAAGATTTTAAAAGATTTTCGCTCTTTGATTCTATGTAAAAGGGTTGCGCCAGGG